>JAFEMH010002514.1:0-335341 GCA_022495995.1 Adenophora triphylla var. japonica | reverse complement strand
CCGAGGCGGTACAAGTTTTCTCTCTCGATGCTTTGAGTAGTGAGTTCACTTCCTTGAAGCTTAGGCTTCACGAAGTAGATTGCATGCCTCAACCTTGGAATCTTTGTTCTTCGTGCCAAAGCATTGCTCACGATTGACGATGTACATCCTTTGCATCGAGATACGGGAGTAATGGCTTGTCTTCAATGTGGCGGAGCACAGAGAATTGGAGGATTAACCAAGTAGGTCTTGATCTTCTCGAAAATTTGTTTGGCACCTCGGAGTCCATTTTGATGCTCGTGCATTCTTTTTCAAATCCCGGTTTGAGCATGGGCTCGCAGAGAGAGATGTCAAGCGGATTGATGAAGCGGACCGGTATGTGCGGGAAGTCTTCCCATGTGAAGCTCTTTACTTACGTCGGGGGTTTGAGGCGGCTTCAATGTCCGATGTATAGCCTTGATTTTGCAGGATCGGCTTCGATACCTCTTTACGTAACCATGTACCCCGATGCCTTGCCGCGCTTGACGCCGAAGGTGCACTGCCGGGTTCAACCTCATGGAGTGTTTTACGAGTACATTGAAGAACTTCCTCGAGATCTTTCATGTCTTTGCATGTCGATCCCTTGGAGTGGATGATCATGTCGTCGACATATACTTCGATTTCTTTGTGTATCATGTCATGGAAGAGAGGTACATTGCGGCCATAGTAAGCTAGCCCCACTGGCCCGTTCTTTAGACCGAGCAGGCATGGCCGTGTAACGATATGTCCCCGTGGAGTAGTGGCGATCTTGGCACGATCACTCCTCGGACATCTTGATGCGAAGTTGTATCCCGGCGAACCCGTCCACGAAGGACTTTACTTCGAAATTTTCCGTGGTGTCGACCGGCATGTCGATGTTAGGCGTGGGAAATCATCTTTAGGGCTGGCCTTGTTGAGATCCCGGAAATCTACGCGGCATCGACCTTTCCGTTGGCCTTGGTGACCGTCACGATGTTGGAGAGCCAAGTCGGGTACTCAATCGCTACGATGAAACCAACTCGGAGCATTTTCTCCAATTTCTTCTTTAACTTGCAAGGACCACTCTGGCTTGATCTTTGGCGGCTTACGCGCGGGCTTGGATTCGGGATCCGGGGGAAGTGCAGTGCTCCACGATTGAGGATCGAGTCTGGCATGTCTGGTATGACCGAGGCGAACACGTCAACATACTCCCGGAGGAGGCTTATCGGGGCTTCTTTTCCGCATCGGCGAAGAAGCTGCCCTTGTGTCTCTTTAGGCTCTTGCGGCGACCCCAGGTTCACTTTGGTCATAACCTCTTCGGCGACTTGGGCCGGTTGTCCTCTTGGTCAACTACACGCTCGAGAACTTCTTTAATGTATTGTTCGTTTAATGTGTCTACGCTTCTTTATCAATTGGATTATTAACGTCTTTTAAGTTGTTTGTTAACTTATCGAGTTGTTAAAGTGGCAATGAGAGGATACTCAGAAAGGTCGAGACTTTTCATTAAACAAGAACGGAATACATGATTGGCTACAACATTATAGTCCTCGGCGTAAGGCCGTTGGATGACTCAGAAGGACCGGACTCGACAAGGTGGCTCGGAGGGTTTGAGACCGGGTTTAGGAGATGTGGGTGCGGGCCCGGCTTGTCTTCCAATTCTGCTGGCTTGCCCTTGGTCGGTGAAAGTTACCCAATTCTTCGGTGGCATTGCTTTGGATGCTTGATGAGGGTGCGGGGATCGAGAGGCTTGGCTCCTGCTTGTCCCTTCATGGCGATCATGCTTTGTTGTCGGAGCCCGATCGATCAAGTTGGGCAACTCCATAACTTCTTCAAACGAGACTACGTAGAGTGGTCCACCGAGAAGCGTTTTCTATGAATTCTGGTTCCTTACGCTTTGGATTTCTTGTCTCGAATGTGGCCTCGGCTGATCCGAACAACTTGTTTCCCATGGAGAGTACCTTGAGTTGCTCCTCCAAGTGCCTGGGATTCCCTTGAATGTGTACTCATCTTTGGACCGTAGTGGCGGTTGGTTCCGGGTAGAGGCTGTGATGTCGAGGAACGCTCCCCTTATCGGATTAGCTTTGAGTCCTACGAAACGCTTGAGGTCCCGTGCTAGGCTGTTCCATTCTTTACGTAGTCTTGGTGTTGACTATCCTGCTTCTTTCTCATCTTCATCGGTTCCACTTTGTCGGTCCCCTCGATTACTGGCTGTCGGTTCATTGTCGGTCCCCTCGGGATTCTGCTGTCGGTTCCCTTGTCGGTCCCCTCGGTTTGTCGGTTCCCTTGGTGAAGTAATGAGCAAGGTCAAAGCTGTAAGGTCGGAGGTGGGTGTGCCGTCGGAGGTTCCCCTTTTGCGGGCTGCTTGCCTTGGTGCGGGCGAGCCTTTTGTCTTCCTTGATGTCGGCCGGTGTTGGCACGTAGCGAAGCCCTGGACCGTGGTGTGGTCCTTGACTTCAATGACTTGGTGTTGGCCTTGCGGCCTTTTGCCGAGCCCCGATCTGGGATGAAGTTCATGAGTTTCATCATCCCTCACGGCGGGGAGGAATGCTGGTCGTGAGGCAGTGGAAGGTCCACGTTGCATATTTGGATCTTGGAGGTCTCCGAGTGAATCCAGTCAATGGCATGTTGTCATTATGCTTGATTTCCAATCTGGAATGTCGTTGGTCTTTGGTCCTCGGTGGTGACACTGTCGTAGTAGGCTGTGGTTAGCTCGTTGCCTTGCATGAGACTTGAGGCAGTGAAGGGTGGATGCCACGCCATTGATTTGATGCGGCCCGGGGACGCCCCGGGATGGGCTGTGAAAGTGATTGGAATGTCCAACACTTGGAATTCGGTGGGGATCACCCGCTTGCCGAACCGAGATGTTGAGAGTAGCAACCCCAGAGAACCGTGCGGGAAGTAGAGTCATAGGCCTTGACAGTGTAATTTGAAGGCTTAAGATGCGTGGGCTTGATATCAAGCGGAGTCCATCATCTTGGCGGGCAAGACATTCATTCCGGAACCTCCGTCTACCAACACGCGGGGAAGGCGACGCTCGTCCAAACTCGGGCTGTGATGTAGAGCGGCTCATTGTGATCACCCCAAATTTTGGAAGGTCCAAATACGTAAAGGTGATAATGTTGCCATAGTGGATGTTGCCGATCATTTGAATGACTTCATACGGGGTTGCGTCCACGGGGACCATGGTACGGGCCGGGCTTTCCTCTAGCTTGAGCTTGTGAGGATAAGAGGAGGTGAGCAGAGACCAAAGGGAAATGTTCGCTGAGTGCGCTTGGTAGTGAGGATCGGGTCCTCTTTCAAGGAATTTGCGTCTTCGGGCTGGCCGGATTGCAATTCGGCTCCGTCGGCTTTTTGGTGGCCTTAGGTGGTAATGCATGGATTTGACCCGATCGGGTTAGAACGCCCCGACATCGAGGTTTGGTCCCTTACGAGCAGTGCCGCTCTCGAGTTGAGCCATAGTTAGAGGAGGATTCCTCGTAGCATAAGGCCATGCGTCTTCCCTCAACTCATTGATTGTGGATGAATTCTCTGGGAGCTTCGGCGGCAGACGGATTCTGTCCCGGGATACCGGCTTAGGTGCCTCTGCGGGAGGTAGCCTACGGTTTGACGCAGTTGTTCGAATGTCAGTGCACAACAATGGTTGCTGGCCCGAACTGTGTTGTTAACCCTCGGGGGAGGTTGGAGAGTTCTCGGCTCAAGCGAACGGTCTCCTTGATCTCTTCACGGTATATCGCGTTTCTTTCCTTCTTCTTGAGCATACTCGGGGTATTAAGGAGTTGGGTGCGGCGATACTCGTGGTTTGCTAGTTTTCCTCCGCTGCGGGCCCGGATCAACCTTCTTGCGGCGGAACTGCGTCGAGAGTTAGCGCCTGCGTTTCTTCCCATGTGAGAATAGCCAGTGCTTCTTTGAACTGCGTGCGGCAGTCTAGGTAAACCTCCATCGGGGAGAGTTTTCTCCTCTGTTTTATCTGAGTGGCGGGTATGTCGGAAGGTGAGTACACGGCTTCCCGAACATCTGCCCATGTGACTGGTTGCTGTCCCAGTTGATCGTTTCTGTAAACGAAGGCTGTAGACTGTGGAATTTCCCTGAGTAGTTGCTCGAGACGAATTTCCATCCTCCTCCTGTTTTTAAATAGACCTTCCTCCCTGAGTTGGCCTTTCAATTTGAGTGCGGAAATGATCCGTTCCCATCCTCCCAGGACCCTTGGGAGTCCGGTTTTGTTGACTTCATGCCCGGCTTGGAAGAGAATGGTTTCATCATCTTCATCGTCGCTTTCACAGAGAACTTGCTTTCCTCGGGAAGGTAAGCGCTGGGATTCATTCTTCTGTGTCGTTCCATCTCCTAGGTCATTGGGACCGTTGACCACCCTTGCCTGGCAGAGGGGGTTGGATGAGAACAGACGGTAGTCAGGGAAGTTGCCATGAGCAAAACTCTTGAGGTCGAACTGGTCTAGAGTGGCCTCTAGCTTTCTGTCTGAAGCTGCCTGTGACACTTTAAGGGCTTGGTCCCTGTAGGTCTTTCGAGCTTGGTCTTCGTCCCAAAGACGACTTTCTTGAGCGGCTAGCTCCATGAGAGCTTTCCTTGCGAGACCTAGGCAGTCTCCATAGGTGCGCATCGTCTGGCTAGTGTCCAGAACCGTGATTACATTCAAATCGCCGAATGGCGGGAACACTTGGATTACATTGACGAAGGAAGTCGGACTGGGACATTCCATGCGGCCTTCCTTGATCTCGATCACCAAGAAGTTTGCCCATATTTGCTTGATTGACCCCACGGGGGTATTGAATTCTGCAATGTTGACGGTCTCGTGATCTCGCTCGATCGCCAAGTCTATCAAAGCTAGGGCCGATCGCGTGATGTCTCGAATCCGGGCCATGACGACCGGGAGTAGAATCGAACCGGGAGCATGTTGATGCCGAGGTGGTCATTTCCTATGTCGGAAGCCGACTCTGCCTCGGGTGAAGACTTTCGCAGATGTTTTCGGGTGGCCGCCAAGCGTTCCCGAGGTTGATCTCGACTTGTAGCAGGTGAGGAGCTTGGTCTCCTTCGCCGCCCTCTCGGCCTCGGCGGCGTTCGAGGGTATAAGCTTGACCGACGGCACGGGCCTGCTGCCACCGGGCCGGTACTCGGAAGTAGTGATGAGCTCGAGCTCGCTTGGCCAAGGCTTCGTTTACCATGAGCAGCAAATATCAAGGGTGACCTAGTGTTACGTAGACCGATAACAAGGACCGGATCCTCGCTTCATCGTGATATCTCGAATAGATGATATTGACGAAGTCGTCGCCCTTACTTGATCGTAGGGATTCCTCGTTGCGTGAATCACGTGCTTCCAATTATCGGATAGCCGCCTGCATCGGACATTGAGCTTGACAATTTCCATGGTATTGGAACCTTGGTCGTAGGTGACTTGATCGGAAGGAGTTCCGTCCTCAAAACCGAGCATGTGAATGCAGAGGTCTCGCTTGCGGGTCCGCCGCATCTTCGACTCCGGAGAGTCCAGATTCATCGTCATCTCGATCGCTCAATCCAGTGTAGGGACGTATTGCGTCCGGTTGCGTTCTTTGGAGCAAACTAGAAAAATCTCGTACCCCATGCTTGAGAGGAAAGGCTTAGAGGGGAATCCCTCGTAGAGGACCTTCCATACGACGGCCATAGGCGCCGAGATGAGTATGACGATACTTGTCGATCTTTATTACAAAGATCTCCTCACTGGGTGGGCCGTAGAATGAGTTTGAAGAATGCCGATGAATCTCTGAGCGGAGACAGGGGGTTTATGTGCCCGCATCATGGCGATGTTCGCCGTTTCCTTCCACCCGCTCCAAATGTTGGAAACGACAGTTGAACTTGATGTATCGGATCTGCTCTGTGGTCCGCCCGCTCGAGTACGTTTACATAGTTGGCATCTCCGGACTCGAGGGATTCTCGATGAGATTTGCCCCGTAGTCCCTTGGTTGATTCGAAGGAGGTAACCCCGGTGCTCGAGTGCGGACACGCTCACATCGTCTCGGCTTCGCTTTCCTATGAGGAAACTATCCCCTCGGATGACTTCAAGATCTCCTCGCTCGGTTAATGAACTTGACGCACCGATGGAGAGTGGAAGCTATGGCTTTCATGTGGTGTAGCCAAGGGCGTCCCAAGAGAGCCGTGAATTCGGATGGAATGTCCATCACGTGGAATTTTGCCGGCACCATTTGGGGTTTCGAACCGTAGTTCCAGAGTCACCGTCCCTGTGATGGGACGGACGAGTTGTCGTAGGCCTTGATAGTCCGAGTAGACGGTATCGTATGGCTTTCATGGATGCGAAGAGCTCGCATCATGCCGAGAGGGAGGACATTAACGGCTGACCCGTTATCTACCAATACTCCGGGAGTGATATGGTGTTGAGTTTGAGAGTGATGTACATGAGCTTCGTTGTGCCCCGAGGCGTCTCTCGGTAAGTCTTCGTCACGTAACGTGATCATGCCGCCATATAGGCGGGAGTCGTAGATCTCGTCTCTATCCGTAGAAGGAGAGTCATCCACCCATCCGTTTCCGTCTTCCTCTTGCGAGGTAAAGCCTTTGGTGGAACCTCGTGAGTGTGTTGAGGCCGCCCGTGGCGGTTGCCGCCCTTGGTTAGCACATTGATCGAGTGCGATCGCTAAGCCGACCTTGATCTTCCTTTGCCGGTCCGAGCTCTAAGCCGGACAAATTGAATCTTGGCCGATCCCGCGGAGGGTTAGCTTCGATCGGCAAGAAGATTACCAAGATCTCGAGGTATTCCGGTGTCCTGTGGTCCGAATTTTTGTTTCACTGACTTTTCGGCTTTCCCACCCCCGTTTGCTCTAAAGCCGCATGGCCCGGAGGCAAAGAGGACCTGGCCGGAGTACAAGACGTAGTAGTCGAACCTCCCGAGGGTTCTCCAAGTGTACCTACACCGGTATCTCCAGCTTCGTATCTTTCTCTCGCTGTCGTTGAGAGGATTTCTTCTTCGTTTTCTGAGGATTGCTCGGACAGCTTTCGAGACTCGTACTGTGCAAAGTGAGCAGCCGCAAACATCATAGCCGATGTGGACATTAGAGGAGGATCCAACTGAGAGAGGCGGAGAAACGGGTTCTCGTGGCACTCTTCTTGGGCACCCACTCAATGGAATTCACGCCGTTATTGTTCGGAAAGGGATTCCCGATCGTATTGTGCCCACGGGGCGCTCTAACTTGCCTTCTTCTATCAAGTTCTGATTTCGTATCGTAACCCCAAACAAATTGTCGTGGTATGGCCGTGATACCGATGGAAGGCGCAAAGATTTGCTCTTGTCCGCATTGGCTACGGGAACTTTGGGTTTGTAATTGGCAACGGGCTTAAGGAGACCCTCCTTGATTAACCCTTCCAAAGATCTTGCTCGGTGGCATGTCCAACTTGTCGAAGTGTACGGCAGTCCGCTTTCGAGTAGAACCGTTGCTTTGCGGGACCGGGTTTCTCGTTACCCGACCGTTGTCCCCGATGGACGTAGTTAGCCGATGTATGTATCTTTCCTTTGCCGGGGGCCGGTGCGGGATTGAATGCACTGTTGAGCGGTATTCGTATGGCCGTGCAAGAGCCAACTTTTCCTTGAGATCCTTCTCGAACCGTGAGCCGGCATTGACCATGGCCCGAGATCTCGGGAAGAAATTGTGGCCGATGAGAGTTCGGATGGACGGTCTTAAGCAGACTTGAAGATCCGCACTGCTCGTCTTTGGAGAGTGGCTCCATGATCTCTGAGAGTTTCCAGCTCCATCTCTTGTAGAATTCCCCAACACTTTCATCCGCTTCGCTCGCTGGTGATTAAGTCCTCGCGACTTGTTTCCCACTCTAAGTTGGGATCCGTACTGCCCACGAAGATGTTACCGACTGTTCCTGTGTGGCGATCCGCGTGCTTGACCTCGAAACCATCGTAACGCCGAACTTTTGAGCGTATGCCGGAAGTGGTCGGCCATTTGGCCGGAGGGTTGCTCCTTTTGCTCTCATGCCGAGAACGTAAGTGTCGACGTGCGTTTGAGGACATTCGGTTCCATCGAATCGGTCCATCTCCGCATTCTCGAACTTGGCAGGAGAGGCGTGACCATTCCCGGATCTCGTGGATTTGAGCGTTTCGCTTTGAGCCGCTCATGGTGGCTTTCGTGTCTTTCTATCCGCTCGACCATCCAGGCTAAGGTTGGGTCCGGTGGACTGTGAGGCTCGGCGCACGGTGCTACCACGTGAGCGGTAGTGATTGGAGGTGGAACGCTTGGTATATGAGCATATACGGGAGCCTTTTTTGAACTGTATCGGGGTTTGTCCCCGGTGTTTAGGGCTTCGTGTATAGGCAACGGGACGAACCCGGGAGGATATTGAGGGATATTGGCATCCTCGAGATGGTCCAATGGTGCGCCGGTGATATCGAGTGACGGGTGTAGCACTGGGCCGACCAAAATTGACAGTGGTTGCCCCGAGAGGTGGCAACATGGAGCCTAGGTCGGCCGTTTCCTTGGCCGGAAGGCATCCCGTAAGTTGGCGGGGGAGGAACCCGATTGAAGGTTTGGTGAACCGGTTTGGGGGAATCGTCATCCTCGACTGTGACAAAAGTACCGTCTCGACCGGGGATAGCCGCTATACCTCGCTCATTCGTAAGCCGTACCACGAAATTCTCGCCGATCTTCTTCTCGCCTCTTGTGAACCTCACAAGCCCGAATGGCTTCTTCCAATGTCATATCTCGTTACACGGTGGCGGGGTCCTTCCCCGTCACGATTTCTCGTGAGCTAGACATGTTGGAAATTCCGGCCGAGGGAACCGAGGGAACCGAAGAACCTGCTCGACGCCGCCGTTACCGTGATCCCGGCAAGGCGCCGACCCGGAAATATGAACCACTTTCTCGCCGCAGTGGAACGAAAGGAAGGGTTTAGGCTTCGGAAAAGGGTATTTGGCTCAAGGTTTTCGGGCTTGTGCAATGTGCGCTACCGATTAAAGTTTACTTAAAGCGCGTTTTCTCGTAGTCCTAATTGGTTGGAAAAGAGCGTGTCTTCTTTTTCGCAACTAATCCTAGAGCTCTAATCGCGGGATCTCGTCACTACGCTTATAAGCCCCTCGTTTCCATTGTAGATCATCTTTCTCAGACGGACTATCCCGAGCGAGGTCCGATAAGGCAAGCGAGTTCCACCGACAAAGGAAAAAGTGAACTTAAGGCTAGCTGATCACGCAAACTTTCAACGTATGTGACGTACGGGCCACGGTCGAAGTCAACGTCCTTAAGTTAAGGTCGGGATCGTGCCAAAATTTGGGCATGACCTCTCCTGACTCTCTTGTGCGAGAGACCTTAGCTTTTTAGCGTTGGCCAAGTTGTGGCTGGCACGGTACATACGGCGAGGTTTGGTGACACGGCGTCACATTGAACCTTCAGATATATTTTTCGGCAGAGCTCCGCGTCAAAGTCAAGGCTGAAAAAGCTCAAGACTTCGGGTCGGGAACGACCTTCGGTCTAAAACTCTCGAGCTTGACTTGGAGCGGGGCCCGGCGTGAAAAACATACACTTAGGCTTTATGACACGAACTAAGCCAAAAACCAACCGGGGTCTTGGACAAAGTGTGACACAAAGAGTGCATGGCTTACACGGGCTAGGATGGGATGTTTGGGACGACCCCGTGCGCCCGAAAGGTGTCCGGCACCAATCGGAGTGCAACCGATAAGGCCATCTCGGGTTAGGGGTTGTAGTGTGCAAAGTGTACCGAGGCAGCAAGTGCACGTGAAGTGCGGTGTTCCGAGGCAGCAAGTGCGCGTAGTGAGCGGTCACTAAAATTCTTTTTCTGAGTAAAACAGAGATTTTTCAGAATGTGTCTTAAAGAATTATGATGCACAGTTCAAAAGACAGCATGAAAATCAAACATGAATGGGGATGCACAAACATGGTAAGATTTTGAAAAGTTGACAATGTAATGCCTTTGAAAAAAAACCGTTCGAGGTTTAAAGTAACACACACACGAAAACGAGGAAGGGTAAACAAAAGTTTGACCCACGGAAGGCTTTTTAGAAAACATCTAGCTTTGAAAAAAGTATCTTTTCCTCAGCGGAGTCGCCAACTGAAATTACCCGATCTTTTTCGCGCGCGGGCGGGGGGCGCGGAAAAGGCGGTTGTCTTTCGCGGGGGGCGTTGGTGTCTGAGACCTCGCTTCATGGGAAGGAACAAAATTGAGGAGTCGCCACGCGGTTTTTGTATTTTGAGCCCAAAACGTTGAGAAACGGCTTTTGTGAAAAGGTGTCGTTTTTATTGGTAGCAAAAACTTAGGAAAAGGCTTAAAAAAGGATCATTTTTATTGGCAGCAAAAACGAGTAAAAAGCTTTTTTGTACCAGAGATTGCTAGGTTCGGAGGTCAGGTTACGTTTCGGGTAGAGTATGACGAGATCGCCCGAAACGCCTCGCATGACGAGTCTTTCTACCTTTCTCGAAATCGTGTGGGTGTGTGTGTGTGTCTTTTGAAATGGGGGCTCGAATGACAAACTTAATCTTGGTTTGAATGACAAACGTTGATTAGGTGACTTTTGAAAAGACGAGCGTTTGAATGACAAACGTCGGTTTGAGTTGAAATGAGCGTTTGCGTGGCAAACGTCGATTTTGAATTGTACGAGTCATTGTTAACAATTTTTATGGGAAAAATGCGTATTAAATGATTTTAAGTGTCAAATGGCGGCTTGGAGTTTGAAGATGAGCGTTCGGAGGCCGAACGTCATTTCGCGCGTTTTGAAAGAGAGTTCGACGGACGAACTCCGGTTTTGAACCGGGCATTACATTGTTAACGATTTTTACGGGAAAAATGCGTATTAAATGACATGCGATCAACGAATCGGGTTGCGACTCGGACTTTGAAAAGTAAATACTATCACAATCCAAACGGATCGGACTTGTAAATGACAGTATTTAAAGCGGTGTCAACGGAATCAAACGATCCGGATTCGTAAATGACGATCGACGAGGCCAAACGGCTCGGAATTGTAAATGACGATCAACGAGGCCAAACGGCTCGGAATTGTAAATGACGATCAACGAGGCCAAACGGCTCGGAATTGTAAATGACGATCAACGAGGCCAAACGGCTCGGAATTGTAAATGACGTAAAAGTAAATGGAACGGGGTCGGAGCGCCGTTTTAACCCGTGATTACTTCTCTTACGGAAAGAGAAGAGGATCGAGGGGCTAAAACGTATCGGACCCCATTAGACGGAGGCGTCTACATTTCGATAACGACGTTCGAAATGGTTATAGCGACTGGCGCGTAAACCGAGACGGAATGGGAGATTTAGAGAGAGGGAGTTATACCTATGGCTAGGGTCGACTCCTTTGGCTCGGGAGGTGTGTACGGGACACGGAAAGTGATTCGAAAGGTTGTTTCGAAGTTGTAGGGTGCGTATTTGATCGAAATACGAAGGTTTCACGCGAATCGAGACAGAACGGGAGCTCTGGAGGGGTGAAACCGCTTGGACCGTGGGGGTGGTGATTTTTGGTGTAAAAATCCTTCTCTTGCCTTTGACAGCAACTTCTATTTATAGGGTGAAAATTGCAGTAGGAGTCCGGCCGGACTTGGATTGAATTTCAGGGGGTTTTGGGGATTTTGGAAATCTGGGGGACTTGCTGGCAATTTCAGGAAAAGTGCACAGTGAGTCCGGCCGGACTTGGCTTGCAAACCAGGGGCATTTTGGTCTTTTCCCTTTGAAATTGATTGAGGGGTGACTAGAAGGAGGTGGCATGGCTGCCACGTGCCCTTTGAGTCACCAGCTGAGGTGGAAGATTGTTCCCCGGTCCCGGTTTTGTCCGTTTTAAAAAAAAACAGTTCGGGAAATGTCCGAAACGCCCCCGGAAAGTGCCGAAAAATGCGTTTTTCAGGGAAAGCCATACTTTAATGTGAGATGTCACGTGCTAAGTACGGTTCGATGTCGGGATGCACGGGGCAGTCCCGGGACGTTTCGTTGGCACGGCAACGGGGAGTTTAACGAGTTTCGGTTAACCTGGAGCGGGCCAGTTAACGGATTTCGGTTAACTTTCTGACGGATTTGGACGATCCGGATTTGGGTACTTACAGGAATATGCAGGAGCCCGAGCATAAGAGGAGGCACGTTGGGAGCACGGCCTCTACATCATCAGCCTCGGAGTACCACTCGTCATCCACCAGTGCCGTGCCTCGGGGGCGAGGGCCTAATACGGACATTTTGGAGCAGCTGGCGGAGTATGAGCACGTGCCTGTCCACCTATCCGCCGTGAGTGATGACGAGGATCTGCTAAGGGACCCTGAACTATATGATTTGAGTAGCGACGATGATGAATTGGAGGCTTAAGGTTCCTTAGGTTCGAACTAGGAGAAGGAGAGAAAACACTAAACAAACTATGCATAATTTGTATTTTATTATTTTATTTGGGTGCCATGGAGGCAAAAAACAATGTAATGATCTTTTATTTTCTTTTCCTATTTATGCTTTATGATTTTGCATATTACTTGAGCTTCGGGGCAGCTTTTTTTTACTTGGAAATGGGGCGGAAATTGAGCCGGAATGGTTTATAATGGTATGTGAATGTATGGATGGTGTTTGGACATGTTTTTATGCAGGTTTTGTTGAGAAAGTGGGGGTGAGGACTCCACTTGGGCAGCAACTTTGGCTGCTGCAGATTTTTTTTCTGCAGAAGCGAAAGAAGCCATCCAACCAGGTCCCGGGCTAATGAAGCCGCATGGCTTGGAACCTTGTCTGAACTGATTTTCTGCAATTAAAATTAAAGGAGGGCCTTTTCATTTCATTTTCACCCTAGACTTGTCCCAACTGATCCCAAAGCATATTTTTGACCAAAAAAATCATCAAGTTCGATCACAGCCAATGGAGAAACCAGTCTGATTGCAAAAGGGGAAAAGAGATCGTTTTCTCTCCGATCTTCAATCTTGGATGAGACACAACTTTCAATCTCATAAGGGGCTGCTTGACAACACCTTCAAGATCAAGTCTTTATGGCATTTGAAGGATCTTCCGCCTGATTGGGACCTTTTGAGGGCAGCATCGAGGTTTTGAGACGTCCGGAGACATGTTTACTGCTTTTCCTACAATGAGCTCGTCCCAACCTTTGAAGATTTCTGGGCATTGATTGGGGGTCTAGAAATTGAATCCATCTCGATTCCTTTGACCGGGGACTTGCCGTTGACCATAAAGTTGGCATCTTTTCTGCAAATTTCTCCAAAAGAGGCCAAAGGGATGATGATAGCCCCTAACAGGATCGACATTTCTGATATCCTGAGTAGGTTCGGGTCTCCGGGTACTGCTGCGACCGCGGTGTCTATGGATGCCTTTATCCTCTGCGTGTTCTCCTTTCTGTTTACTGCCGAGTCCTTCGGGGTCTGTCATAGTGGCCTTTTGGACATGGTCAGAGACTGCAGGACCGGGAGAGATATTGTCCCGCTGATCTTGGGGGAGACTCTGCATGGCATTGATAGGATGGCTAGGGGGACCATTTCATGCGGTCTGGGAGCCCAGCTGTGTTGACTTTATGGTTGCAGGAGAGGCTTGGGGCTTTGCCTGGGGCTTTGCCTACTCAGTGCCCTTCGGTGATTTCCCGGAGGGGTGCACCTAGACAGCAAGATCAGGGTAGTTGGGAGCTGATAATGGCTCGGTTATCTTCCTCGAACATTCTCTGGTGAGTGCCTCATTGGAGGTTGCAAACTCGTAGGATGTTTCAGGAATCCTACATAGTTAGAGTTTCAGGACTATATTTATCCTCTTTCTACATTCCTTGCTTAGTGTCCAGGCAGTTTGGGACCTTGCAGGATCCGTTGGATGATTGGGAGGACATTCGTACTATGGAGGTAGCGCCTTTTGACATGAGGGATCCAAACAGCTTCTCATTTTCTCGAGAGCATGGACATACGCTGCTTTTCCACCCAGGCTATTCTCAAGAACAGGAAGAGTACCATTTTGACCACGGCTTACCTGGATTGGTACGAGAGGGAAATGGGGGCAGCTCAGATCATTTTGGGAGAGAGGCGTCAAGCTTTATTGGGTGCTGACTATGACTTGAGCAGGACTCTGAGGGAAACTGAGGCCGAGGCTGGCTGCCATAACCAGTCAGGTGATCTTATTAGAGATATGGAAGCCCGATATGAGAGACTATCAGAGGTCTCTCCTCTTACTGAGGCTCAAAGGGAGGAGATACAGATTCGTGCTAGGGTAGAGAAGGCACTTATTGACACAGGCTTGGTGGAGGCTCCAGTGAGGATTCCTGAGATAGGGATGAGAGAGAACGATATCATTGAGAAGTAGAGGAAGAATACTCGACGGGGTCAAGGTAAAGGAAAGAAAGGCAAGGAAGACTCTGTTGTTGACAACTGAGAGACCTATTCCGAGTATCTACTTATTGCCTTTTGCAAACACATTAGTTTATTAGGCCTTTTTTTATGTTTTAGTCTTTGTAGCAGGTTAGCAGAGTCAAGAGTAGACCGTGCTTGAACTCATCAAGAAGTTTTGGATTTGTAAATAACAAAAGATATTATCTTAGAAATTATTCAAGACACATTTCATGAAAACTTTGAATGTCTTATTTATTGTTTAGACCGAACCATTTCTGGCTGCCTACGTTCCCCTTTCACTAGAAAGACTAAGGGGCTCAGGTCTTCGTAGTTCATTCTGGTGAACTATTGGGATTTTTTTTTATGTGGAACCTGTTTTTTGCCTAGACTGCCCTTTTTTGGGTTTTCAGCCTAGCTGGGTATTACTCTTTTTGTACTATTTTTCTTTTTCTTCCTTTTTTTTATGTGCGACCCTGTTTTCTGCCTAGACCGCCCTTTTTTGGGTTTTCAGCCTAGTTGGGTATTACTCTTTTTGCACTCTTTTTCTATTTTTTTTTCTCTTTTTTATTATTTTTTTTAATTTTAGACATAGTACCGGCGGAGCTTGTCACCGTTGATCGGGTGAACAAGAGGATTGGCGTCTATCTCTGCGAGATTCATTGCTCCTCCCGATAGTATCTTATGCACCACGTACGGGCCAATCCAAACGGGTTTCCATTTTCCCAGAGGGTTGTCTTTGGTAGGGGGCTTTACTTTCAGTACTAAGTCACCCTCTTTGATTTCTCTTGTCTTGACCTTTTTGTCAAATGCCTTGGCTATTCGCCTCTGCTAGGCTCCGGTGTGTTCCATGGCCTTTAGCCTCCTTTCATCAAGTAGGGCCAACTCATCATGCCGACTACGTAACCATTCTACTTCATTGACACTGTTTTCCAGGAGGACCCTTAGTGACGGGATTTCCAACTCTACTGGCAGTACCGCTTCCATCCCATAGGTTAAGGCAAAAAGGGTTTCTCCTGTGGCTGTTCTAACAGACGTTCTGTAGCTCAGAGTGCCAGATGCAACTATTTGGGCCAATCACGACTACGGGTGGCCATCTTTCGGATAATTCTTTCGAGCGTCTTATTGGCAGCTTCTACGGCTCCATTGGTCTGAGGCCTGTATGGGGATGATTTGTGGCGAGTGACTCTGAATTCTCACAGAAATCTATCGCAGTCCCCTTCAAAGTGTGACCCATTATCCGAAATGATCTCATTGGGCACCCCATATCTGCACATGATGTTTTCTTTGACAAACTGGGCCACTTTCTTGGAACTGAGGACCTTATAGGACTTTGTCTCTACCCATTTCGTGAAGTAGTCCACTGCCACTAACACAAATTCATGCCCATTGCTTCCAGCCGGGGCTATCTTCCCTATTACGTCAATACCCCAAGTTGCAAACGGCCAAGGAGTCGTCATGCAGTATAGGTCATGAGGCGGAAGATGATTGAGGTTGGCAAACCGTTGGCATTTGTCGCACTCTCGAACGTGCTGAACACAGTCTGTTTCCATGGAAATCCAATAGTAGCCCATTTTAAGGATAACTTGCATCAATGCCCTGGCATTCATATGAGGACCGCAAGGACCATAATGGACTTCACTCATTAGCTCTCTTGCCTTTTCTTTGGTGACACACAGGAGGAGTGGTCCTTGGTACCGTTTCTTGTACAGATCGCCCCCTAGGATGACATAGTGAGAGGCCAGCCGCTTCAAGGCTTGCAAGCTTTTGGCTTTGATGCCTTCCCTCGATCTACCTTCTTCATCTCTAAAAGTTGACTCCCCATCTTTGAGGAACTGGTAAATCTGACTGTACCAAGGCTCCTTGACAGGCTCAGGTCCCAACTCTATCTCGTAACAAAAAGCCGGGGCTTCTCTTCTACCCACTCTAAATGGTTTTATTGCCTTTCCCTCGGGGATCTCTACCAATGAGGCTAGAGTAGCTAAGGCATCTGCAAATCTGTTCTTGTCCCTTGGCAAGTAGTGGAAGGTCACTTCTCTGAACTGCTTAGTCAATTCTTCCATGTAGGCATGATACCTTTGGAGGTTAGGATCCACAGTCTTCCATCTGTTAGAGACCTGGTTGATGATCAGGGCTGAGTCTCCGTAGACTTCGAGTTCCTTAAAATTTCTTTCTAGGGAAGCCTCAAAGCTAGCGATGCAAGCTTCATACTCTGCAGCATTGTTTGTGATAGGAAAGTTCAACTTGACGGCTATTGATGTATGCTCATCCTTTGGGTCAACCAGTAGCATTCCTATGCCATTTCCCATTTTGTTAGCAGCTCCGTCAAAGAAAAGCTGCCATCGATTCTCGAACTCAACAACGAAGATTCCTTCATCTGGAAACTAGGGTTCAGGCCCTCGGTCTTCATTGCTAGGGAAGCTTGCCAGATGGTCTGACAGCGCTTGACCTTGATTGCCTTTCTCGTCACATAGTTGATGTCATACTCAGCTAGAAAGAACGACCACTTTGCTAGATGCATCGAAAGGGAAGGCTTTTCGAAGATGTACTTGATGGGGTTCATTTTCGAGACCAGGTTCAAAGAGTGGGCCTGCATATAGTGCTTCAATTTCCCGACTACCCAGACTAGTCCTGCACAAGTCTTTTCGCACGCCGAGTAATTGAGCTCACTCCCTTGCAGCTTCCAACTGACAAAGTAGATGGCATTTTCTACCCTAGAGTCCTTCTTTTCCTGAGCCAGCATAGCCCCAACTGCCGTGTCAGTGACAGTGAGATAGAGCAGAAGAGGTTTCTGTCCATTTGGGGGGCATAGTACCGGGGGATGTACTAGGTACGCCTTGATTTGGTCAAAGGCATCCTGGCATTCCTCATTCCATTCTGTGTCCACATTTTTCTTCATGAGCTTGAAGATAGGCTCGCACATGGTAGTCAGCTGGTTGACAAAACGGCTGATGTACTGTAACTTGCCCATAAAGCTTTTGACTTCTGTTTGGGTTCGAGGTGGCCTCATGTCCATTATGGCTTTGATCTTTTGGGGATCGGCTTCAATGCCTCATTCTGTGACCATGTACCCAAGCACTTTTCCCCTTGTCAATCCAAAGGTGCATTTTGCAGGGTTCAGTCTCATGGAATGTTGTCTTAACCTCTAAAAGAACTTTCGCAGGTCGATAAAGTGCTGTCCATCCGCACCTTTAGAGTGGATAATCATGTCATCTACATAGACCTCGATTTCTTTGTGGATCATGTCATGAAAGAGTGCGGTCGCTGCCCTTTGATACGTAGCCCCGACATTCTTTAACCCAAAAGGAATCACCGTGTAGCAGTATGTCCCCCATGGTGTGGTGAAGGCTGTCTTTTCTTGGTCCTCTTCGGCCATCTTAATCTGATTGTAGCCAGCGAAACCATCAACCAAGGATTTGACTTCGTAGTTGGCCGTGGCATCCACCAGAATGTCTATGCTTAGCAACGGATAGTTATCCTTGGGACTAGCCTTGTTCAGATCCTGGAAATCAACGCATCAGC
Organism: Adenophora triphylla var. japonica; assembly: GCA_022495995.1. Taxonomy (NCBI): domain Eukaryota; kingdom Viridiplantae; phylum Streptophyta; class Magnoliopsida; order Asterales; family Campanulaceae; genus Adenophora; species Adenophora triphylla. The sequence continues at coordinate 317,546 of JAFEMH010002514.1, read as the reverse complement.
GCACCTTCCCATTGGCTTTAGTCACAGTCACGATATTTGACAACCAGGTTGGGTATTCAATGACCCTGATGAATCCTACCCGCAGTAGCTTCTCAATCTCTTCCTTGACCTGTAGAGACCACTCTGGCTTAATCTTTCTTAGCTTCTGTTTTACCGGCTTGGCGTCGGGTGCCAGAGGGATCCTGTGCTCCACAATCAAGCTATCCAGCCCCGACATGTCCTTATAAGACCATGCGAACACATCCATGTACTCCCTGAGCAGATTGACCAATCTATCCCGTTCAGCCCCTTGAAAGAAGTTCCCGATCTGTGTCTCTTTAGGTTCCTTGACAGTACCCAAGTTAACACTCGTTAAAACCTCCTCGGCAGCTTGGACCCGGTTTTCCTCTTCATCGGTAACCTGCTTAAAGATTTCTTTAACGTATTGTTCATTTAGTGTGTTTGCATCTTTTTCAAATGAATCATTATTAACTGTTGTTAAGTTATTAGTTAATTTATCATTTGTTAAGTTGGTAATAAGGGGATACTAGGAAAGATCTATCATTTCATTCAAAGTGAAAGGGAATATAACATTGGCAACATGTTCGTAATCTTCAGGCGTGAGGCCTTCAGATGACTCAAAGGAATGGAATTCAAAGATTCCTGACTCTAGGGTATGGATGACAGGGTGTTTGACATGACTGGACTGAGAGGGACGGGGAACCAATCCAAGCTCTGTGATCATTTGCTGTCGGCTGGCTATCGGCCCTGAAAATGTCTCCCAATTCTTCAAAGGCATCTCTATCTTAGGGTATGCAATCTTTACTTTAAATGTCATTTCCCCCTGTCCCTAAAGATGGATCTCTCTCTGAGGATTGTCTAATAGCCTTTAAAGCCACAAAAGACATAGGATGAGTATAAAGATCCAATCTTTATACCTCTTTCCCCTAGTCCCTTGGTTCTTGGAGCATTTCGCGGTGAGGATCGGTGTAAAGACTTCATCTTTACATCGTTTCCATCACAAAAATGCCATAATCGTTGTCCCTTTAGAAATCGACGGATCTTAGTCCGGATATCTCCGATAATCACTTGAGATGAACATAAAATGTCCCTACGAATCTTTATCGTCTCAAAATGTAGGATCGATGGGCAAAGATTCCTCCTTTTCTAAAGAGTCTCATTCTTGGACTTAAAAAGATGAGCCCCTCTCGATCAAATGTGACTAAATCCCCAAGGAACGTTAGTTTAAGACATACCAAGGCTATTACGCTTATAATGGTTGATTAACCTAACGGGAGGGTGGATAAGACTTGTAATGATGATCACAAGTCCAAAATGAGCACGAGACCAAAATCCCGAAAACATCAAATCCAAGGTATCCCGAGCTATAACCTTCTTAAATGGTTTATATGTCCTACAGATAAACTTGGCACATTCCCTCTTTTTTTCAAATCACGCATGCACACGAGCACACAAACAAGCACAAACTTCGAATCTAGGAAGACTTGCTTTTGCAAGGCTCCTTGGGTGAACGCCAAATGTTCTTCCAAGGAGTAACTTAACCTCCGGACCCTTATCCTTTTTTTCAAAGTTTTGAGGAAATCAAAATGGCGTGGCGACTCCGTTTTTCAATAAAACCAGTGTCTTCAAACTGAGGTGAACGGCGACCCTTAAACGGTTCAATCCCGGGGCCACATTCACACCAAGGCCAACGAAAAAGTACGCTGCTGCGTGGACTTCCGGGATCTCAACAAAGCAAGTCCAAAGGACGACTTTTCACTACCAAACATAGACATGTTGGTAGACACCACGTCCAATTTCGAGGTTAAGTCCTTCATGGACGAGTTCCCCGGTTACAATCAAATCAAGATGACCGAAGAAGATCAAGAAAAAACAGCCTTCACAACCCCATGGGGAACCTACTGCTACACAGTAACGCCGTTCGGACTAAATAACGCTGGGGCTACCTACCAACGGGCAACAACCGCCCTCTTCCACAACATGATCCACAAAGAGATCGAAGTATACGTCGATGACATGATCATCCACTCAAAGGGATCGGATGGACAACACCTCGTTGACCTGAAAAAGTTCTTCAATCGCCTTCGGAAACACTCAATGAGGTTAAACCCTACCAAATGCACATTTAGAGTCATTCGAGGCAAAGTCTTGGGATACATAGTCACCGAGCGAGGCATCGAAGTTGATCCCCAAAAGATCAAGGCCATAATCGAAATGAGACCACCGTAAACCCAAACAGAGGTAAAAAGCTTCATGGGCCGCCTACAGTACATCAGCCACTTCGTCAATCAGTTGACCTCCATGTGCGAGCCCATCTTCCGACTAATGAAGAAAAATGCAGACATCAAATGGAACCCGGAGTGCCAAGATGCCTTCGAAAAGATAAAGGCCTACCTTATGAGTCCTCCGATCATCTGTCCTCCCCACGAGGAGAAGCCACTTTTGCTATACCTAACTGTGACCGACACCGCAGTTGGAGCCATGCTCTGTTAAGAAAAGAGGGAATCACGAGTCGAGAACGCCATCTACTTCGTCAGTCAAAAGTTCCAAGGCAGCGAACTCAACTGCTCAGCCCTCGAGAAAACCTGTACAGCTCTAGTCTGGGTTGTCGGAAAATTACGAAACTACATGCAGTCGCACATAGTGCACCTGGTCTCTAAAATGGACCCAGTCAAATACCTCTTCGACAAACCATCACTGTCAATGAGGCTGGCCCAATGGTCTTTCTTCCTAGCAAAGTTTGACATCAAGTACGTGAACCAGAAGTCAATCAAGGGACGGGTAATGGCCGAACAACTGGCTGACTTCCCAACTGACGAGGCCCAAGGTCCCGAGCCACAATTTCCAGATGAAGGAATCTTCACACTTGAAGGAGAAAACCGATGGCAGCTTTTCTTCGACGGAGCGGCCAACAAAAGAGGAAACGGCATTGGTATGCTTTTGGTCGACCCAAAGGAAGAGCTAAGTAACTCGGTCAGTAGCTCATCGGACATCCGATCCCGCCATTTCACCAACTCCGCCTTGAAGGATAGCCCGGTGATGGCAGCAAAATCTGTGGGAGTCACTGTCATCTCTCCCCAACTAAAGTGGAAGGTGTGCGTGGTATCCCACTAATACTCAGACAAGGCCAGAAAGACACCCTTGTTCTTCTGCGTCTCCGCCAACTTGGCTAAGTTCTCCACGAACACATTCAATCTGGAAGCAATAACCAGCCTCCGAGGGCTAGTCTCCCATCCCGGGAGATGTCAGGCATGTTCCTCTATACCTCAACCACGGCCTCAATGGACCCCCGTGATTTCATCCTTTTTGCCTTCCCAGATGAAGGCACCTGATCTGCAGGTAAACATAGCAAAGGTACGTCAATTACAATGCTTAACAAATATACAAAAAAAATGATAACGCATATCATTAAAAAAAAAAAAAAAGACCGTACCAACACGGCACGCATTTTTCCAACACAAGGGGATCCGTCCCTACACACATTTCTCCAATAAAAGGGATCCGCCCTACACACATTTTTTCCAACAAAAAGAGTCCGTCCCTACACAACACATTTTCGCAAAAGGGTCCGTCCCCACAACACACATTTTCCACAAGGGATCCGTCCCAACACACATTTTCCAACAAAAGGGATCCATCCCTACACACATTTTTCAACAAAAGGGATCCATCCCTACACCAATTTTCAACACAAAGGGTCAGTCCCTACAAACAAAATTTTCAACACAAGGGTCCGTCCCTACACACGTTTTCAAACACGAGGGATCCATCCCTACACAAATTTTCAAACACAAAAGGGATACGTCCCTACACAAATTTTCAAACACAAAAGGGATCCGTCCCTACACACATTTTTCCAACAAAAGGGATCCGTCCCTACAAGACACAATTTCAAACAAAAGCCCATCACAAAACATGGCACACATAAACATAATTTCCCCACAAAAGGTCCGTTCCTACACGGCCATTTTTCTCACAAAGAAAACATGTACATACAAAAATATCATCAAGGTATAAGTCAAAAAAGCATGCATTTCAAGGAGAGGCACTTTATTTTCACAAATAAGAGCTAAACTCCACATTTTTGAACAAAAATCACATACCCACAATCCATATACACCCAATTTCAACAAATCAACATCAATTTCACAAATAGATCATGACAACAACAAAAGCCCCAAATTGGAAAAACTAAAGCCCTAGTTCTAGCATACACCATTTCAAAGCAAGAATCAAAACAAAAATTGATTTCTTACCTCCATTACCGTCTTTCCCCGCAAAGTGTGCACCCTCGCATCCGGATACAATTCATCCGGGTTGATCATTGAAGGTGCGAAGGAAGAAAAATTCCTTTGGAGATCCAACCTCCTCTCTATGGCCTCTGCGCCCCTTTGACAACGACCTCGCCCCAATCTTTCCGCCATGATAGTAATCTAGCGACTTGGAAAGGTTTTCTCGAGAAAATTTGGCTCAAAAATCGAATTTTCTTCTCCTCTTCTCTCTTCTCCCTCGGCTGGAAATTGAAAATTGAAAGGAAATGGCGTTTTTGAAATCTGATTCTAGTTAAGAAAACCAAATTTGAAAGTGTGTCCGTGCGGACCACTTTGCATGCATGAAGTGTCCGCACGGACCACTTTGCAGCCCAGGCAATATCCCTCTTTTACCCCTATAATCTTTGCCCTTGGCCATACAAAGGCCATTTCCAGCAAAATAAATGCAGTTTGGTCCCTACACCAACAAAACAAACACCGGCCTTCATTGTAAGCCCGAATCTCGCCCACTAAACGGCAAAACAAACACTGGGCGTCATCGTAAGCTAGAATCTCACCCACTAAACAGCAAAACAAACACCGGACGTCATCATAAGCCCGGATCTCGCCCACTAAATGGCAAAACAAACACCGGCCGGCATCGTATGCCCGGATATCGCCCACTAAATGGCAAAACAAATATCGGCCGTCATCGTAGGCCCAGATCTCGCCCACTAAACGGCAAAACAAACACCGGCCGTCATCGTAAGCCCGGATCTTGCCCACTAAACGGCAAAACAAACACCGCCCGTCATCGTAAGCCCGGATCTCGCCCACTAAAAGGCAAAACAAACATCGGCCATCATCGTAAGCCCGGATCTCCCAACTAAAGGGCAAAACAAACACCGACCGTCATCGTAAGCCCAGATATCGCCCACTAAATGGCAAAACAAACACCGGTCATTATTGTAAGCCTGGATCTCGCCAACTAATCGAAAAAACAAACACCGACCGTCATCATAAGCCCAAATCTCGCCAACTAAACGGCAAAACAAGCATCGACCATCAATGTAAACCTGAACCCCCTTTCCCCCAGCATATAAAAGTCAAACGGCAATCCTTGTAGGCCCGTATGAAAATACATATCCCCAGCAGATAAACCCCGATCGTCATCGTAAGTCCAGACCCCAAGGCGGAAATGCCTTCTAACACAAATCCCAAGGCACAAATGCCTTCAAAACAAACAAGTCATTTCACCGACAGCCATAGTAAGCCCAAACTTTTCCCCAGCAGATAAAAATCAAAACAAAAGGCAAACACGCCTCCCAAAAATCTCACACTCAGGTTGAGACGCCTCCGAATAGTCCTCAACTTAGGTCCAGATGCCTCCAAAAAGTCTCACACTCAGGTCGAGACGCCTCCGAATAGTCCTCAACTCAGGTCGAGATGCTTCCGAATAGTCCTCAACTTAGGTCTAGATGCCTCCAAACAGTCTCAAATTCAGGTCGAGATGCCTCCAAAAAGTCCTCAACTTAGGTCGAGATGCCTTCGAATAGTCCTCAACTTAGGTCCAGACGCCTCCAAACAGTATCATAATCAGGTCGAGATGCCTCTGAATAGTCCTCAACTCAGGTCGAGATGCCTCCAAATAGTCTCACACTCAGGTCGAGATGCCTCTGAATAGTCCTCAACTTAGGTCCAGACGCCTCCAAACAGTCTCACACTCAGGTCGTGACGCCTCTGAATAGTCCTCAACTTAGGTCCAAATGCCTCCAAACAGTCTCACACTCTGGTCGAGATGCCTTCGAATAGTCCTCAAATCAGGTTGAGACACCTTCGAATAGTCCTCAACTCAGGTCGAGATGCCTCCGAATAGTTTCAACACAGGGTGAAATGCCCCAAGGAACGGTCTCAACTCAGGCCGAGATGCCCCAAGGAACAATCTCAACACAGGTCCAGATGCCTCAAAATAGTCTCAACTTAGGATGAACGGCTACAAATAGTTCCCCACAGGTCGAGGCCCCTCAAAATTGCCCTCACACACAAACTATGATCAGGCTTGATTCCCATTCGGAATACGTAGGAATCCTATCAAAGGGTCCAGCCATCCGACCTACACGGTCATTTTGGATGCCACCACGTCCTCACATCCGACCTAAACGGTCACCCTCGAACACCACTACGTCCTCACATCCGACCAACAGGGTCACCTTCCCTCTTCCGACAAGCGATCCAAATCGGTACCCTTATCTTTATCGACGACCCCACTTTCTTCATAAGTGACGTCGCCGAAGGGTATCTGTAAGTACCCCAATCCAGACCACTCCCCATTCGAGCACACGGAAAATAATGTGGACTCACGCAAATGTGATCCCAAAGACCTGTAACCTCCAAAAAGTCTAAAACCACCAACCAAACCAAGGTAGGACCCTTCCGGGATAAAACGAGACAAAAAGGACTTTTTCGGAATTAAAAAATAGTCAGCCTGCAAAAGTGTTCACGCGGACCACTTTGCAAGGTGAAAATAATCATGAAAAAATCTCCTTAATGTCCATAATATTCCCTCAAATCCGGGAAAATAAAAAAATTGGGATTGCAAAAGTGTCCGCGCGGACCACTTTGCAATTTTTCTAGTCCTATAAATAGAGAGCTCCCCCTCTCATTTTCTACACACCTCCCTTCTCTCCTTCCTCCCCCCAGCAAGCTGGGAAAACTCTAAGGCATCTCGAGCCCCTCTGGCCCTTCCCGAGACCTCCCGAGCCTTCCTGAGGCACTTCGAAGCCCTCCCGAAGCCCTGCCGAGCCATCCCGAGATGCTCCTGAGCCATTCTGAGATGCTCTCGAAGCATCTTGAAGCCCTGCCGTTCCATCCCGAGCCATTCTGAGGCATCCCGAAGCATCTCGAAGCCCTGCTGGCACACACCGGTCCATCCCGAGGCATCCCGAGGCACGCCGAACCTCTACCAGAATACTCCTAGCAATCCCGAGGCACGCCGAACCTCTGCTCGAATACACCTAGCAATCCCGAGGTATGCGGAACCTCTGCCCGAATACACCTCGCAATCCCGAGGCATGCCGAATCTCTGCCCGAATACATATAGCCATCCCGAGGCACGCCGAACCTCTGCCCGAATAAACCTAAGCCATCCCGAGGCATGTCGAAGATCTGCCGGTCCGTCTTGAATGTAAGTACCCCAATCTGGGTCGTTAATGTTCCGTCAGCCCAAATTAATGATTTATAATCATTTAGGGGCATTTTGGACATTGCTTTGACAATTTGAATGAGGAAGGACTTCTTATGAATAAAAAAATGGACAAATACCTAGCTGGAAATTTGTCATTTCCAATAAAAGGGAATATTGACCAAGAGCAAAATGCCAAAACTGCTTTTCTGCACAGATCAGGCACGCTGCTGGGGTCATCTGCGTGGACAAGATTGCATCTACAATCTTTTCCACGCGGATAAGATTGTCATCCAGACAACCTATAAATACAACCCTTCTTCCTCAGTTTAACAAGACAGAAAAAACCCAAAAAATCCAAAAACCTATTGTTATACTGTCAAAATCTATCCTCAAATAGCCATTTACACCTTCATAATTCAAAATCCAACACCAAATCCATCACCAAGTCCAACACCAAATCCATCCCAAACCACTCTTAAGCCTTGAAATCTCCCAAACCCTAAACAACAACCCAAGAAACATTGGTAAACCCTCACCCCTCTTACTCAAATCTCTTTCATTCATGCCTACATTTCACATATAAATGATGTAGCCTTGTTTATTTACTTACTTGCTCATCCCCTTCCCCTCTTGTCCCAAGGATCCAAGAGGATCTCTATGGAACCCATTTCCATGGATGATCTTCTAGGGTGATCCACATTTTCTTTTACTTTCATGTCATTCCCCACTTCCCTTTTACTTTACTTGGAACTTGCTTGCTTGCTTGACCTAGGAGATGGTCATCTTGGAGTTCATCTCCATGGATGACCACTTCAAATGGTCTATATTTTCTAGTTTCATGCCTCTTTATATTTCTAGTCTTTACTTGCTTTCTTGACCTAAATATGGTCATCTTGGATTCAATCTCCATGGATGATCATTTCAAATGGTCCATATCATTTACTTCCTTGCAAATCCCCCTCCCTAGTCTAAGATGCTCACCTTAGAACACTTTCCTTGGATGAAAATTATCTAGACTTACAAAATAGGTCACACAAGATGTAGGAGATACACTTGAGTATACATCTCAAGGATGGTTATCTCATGACCACCTTAGAGATCTTCCTCTAAAGTTGATACATCTTGACCTAACTCTCTTGCAATTTTACTTTCATGTCAAATTCCTCTTTTCCCCTAGTAAATGAAATGCTTACAAAGTCCTAACGTACCCCCGGGATGACTTGATTAAGTGGATTCATCACTTATGACCACTAATCAAAGTCTAGGGAAAGAGAGGACAAGCATGGATGCCAAAATCCAAACACCCCCTTTACTTTCTGTCTTTTCAATTACAATTCCAGTTAAGTCCTGTAAATCCAGTTAACTTTCTAGAAATTACTGTGACTAAACTGGAAACTGTAAAAATATTGACACTGCAACCCCATCCGCGTGGATGAGATTGCACTACAATTTCCTCCACGTGGATGACATTGTCATCTGCAAACAGTCCCTCAGTTTTCTGTTATTTTCAGTTTAATCACTGTTTTCAAACTATTTTTCAGTTCAGTCCCTAGAATTTCAGTTATTTTCATAAAAGTCCTTTTAAAAACACACACACAAGTGCAATCTCATCCACGCGGATGACATTGTCATCTGCAAACAGTCCCTCAGTTTTCTGTTATTTTCAGTTTAATCACTGTTTTCAAACAATTTTTCAATTCAGTCCCTAGAATTCCAGTTATTTCAGAAAAGTCCTTTTAAAAACACATACACACACACACACAAAAGGTTTCAAGTGAGGAAGACTCGTCATACGAGGCATTCTAGGTGAACGCCAAACGTTCTTCCCGGAGTGTAACGTTACCTCCGAACTCATTTTCTCTAATATTGGGTATTTTTCAAAGTTTTGGCCCTTAAACTAAAAACGGTGTGGCGACTCCGATAAAAAAAATGATTTTCAAACAAAAGAAAAATCGGGCATCATCACACCGAGCTATTTGGAAGCATCCTGAAACCCTGCTGGCACACACCGGTCCATCCTCGAGCACTATTCACACTTAATCAAACACATTCCCCAGCGGAAGATAGACACGAACCAACATTGGTAAGGCCTCCTCCCAAATCTATTTTAATTAATATCAATATTCAAATACATAGCATACAATGTAGACATCATCTTCAAAATGCATTTTTAAAAGCACATACACACACACAAAACTTTTAAAGAAAGAGGGGTATCGAAAGACTCGTGTATACGAGGCGACTCGGGTGAGCTCTACTATTCTCTTCTCGAGGCATAACTTGACCTTCGAACTCAAAATCTCATCACACAACAATACTAAAACAATGCCTTTTCTAAATGTTTTGGGCGTAATCAAAACGACGTGGCGACTCTACAAAAAAAACACAGCAACGACCAGCCATCACGAGATGCACGGTCCGCACGCCGGATCCGGGTTATTTCAGAAGCAGATATGCCTTAGTTGTTGTAGACGACTATTCAAGATATACATGGGTAGAAAACAATGGGGTTGCTCAGTACTGTGATGATCACGGACATGACCACAACTTCTCAGCCACTAGAACACCACAATAAAATGGTGTTGTTGAGAGAAAGAACAGAACTTTGATCGAAGCTGAGAAAATGATGATATCTGAAGCAAGGCTACCCAAGTACTTTTGGGATGAAGCTATCCACACAGCATACTTCACTCAGAATTGGTCACTGGTCAACAAATTTCACAACAAGACCCCTTATGAGCTTTGGCATGGCAGAATTCCCAACATTGGTTTCTTCAAAATATTCAGCTGCAAGTTTTATATTCTTTACAACGGTAAAGAGCATCAAGGTAAATTTGATGAGAAAGCCGATGAAGGTATCTTTGTTGGTTATGCCAAGCACAGTAAGCCATTTAGAGTTCTTAACAAACGTCTGTTGAAAATTGTTGAATTTGTTAATGTTACATTTGATGAATTTGATTTGCTAGAGTCTGACAAGGCTCCAAATAGTATTGTTAATTCTGGTGTTTTGAGACAGGTGAATCCAGCAACTCTAACTCCAATCAAGTCACCAGTAATAATGCAAATCAACCTCCAGCTCAGCATTCAGTTCCAAGTGGTGTAACCAGTAGAGCTCTTGTTGATGACTCATTCTTCCCTCAATCGGTCAGAAATACTAATGTCCAAAATCCTTTAGCCGATTCTCTACCAGCTAGACCCTCTACAAATGTTCCTTGTACACCACATGAACCTGAACCAATTTCAAACATTCATATACCATTTCCTTCACCACAAACTGATCATTAGTCAGCCTCACATCTCCCGAACCGATCTCCCCAATCGGTCACACTTCCCTCAACCAGTTCTGCTCCTCCCTTAGAAACCCTAAGACAAGAATCGGTAAGGCAAGACCTTTCTAGCAAAGTGAGATCAGTCAGAGATCACCCAATAAAAAATGTGATTGGTGACGTCTTTAGTCCAAGAATGACTAGAGGCCAGTTGAGGAGCATTGAAGAAAAACATGGACTATTCTCCTCTGCCATGGTCTCAAATATAGAACCAAAGAAGACTGAAGAAGCACTGAATGACCCCAGCTGGGTTGAAACTATACAAGAAGAGCTCAACCACTTTGAAAGATGCAATGTATGGGAATTAGTGCCTAGACCTAGTGATCAGACAGTAATTGGAACGAAATGGTTTTTTAGAAATAAATTGGATGAGTCTGGAAAAATTACAAGGAACAAAGCAAGACTAGTGGCAAAAGGGTACAAACAAGAAGAAGGCATAGATTATGACAAGACTTTTGCCCCCGTAGCTAGACTAGAAGCAATTAGGCTATTTCTTGCCTATGCAGCCTTTATGGAATTTAAGTTATACCAAATGGATGTGAAAAGTGCCTTTCTTAATGGAGAACTTCAAGGGCTTGTTTATGTAGATCAACCTCCAGGATTTGAGGACTCCAAGAAGCCTAATCATGTCTATCGATTAAATAAAGCTTTGTATGGCCTCAAGCAAGCACCTAGCGCATGGTATGAAACTCTCTCCAAATTCCTACTTAGTGAGAAGTTTGAAAGAGGTAAAATCGATTCCACCTTATTCATTGCTAAGCATAATGATCACTCATTGTTAGTTCAAATATATGTTGATGATACTATATTTGGATCCACTAACGAAAAATTATGCAAGAGATTTGAGAAACTTATGCAAAGCAAGTTCGAGACGAGCATGATGGGAGAACTAACCTTCTTTCTTGGACTTCAATTCAAACAAACTCAAGAAGGAATATTCATCAATCAAGCCAAATACACCAATGATCTCATCAAGAAATTTGGTCTTGATTCTGCTCATCCTCAAAGCACTCCAATGGCCACTAATGTACACCTTGATAAAGATGAGTCCGATAAGATAGTAGATATGACACTCTACAGAGGTATGATAGGATCTCTACTTTACTTAACTGCTAGTAGGCCAGATATCATGTTTTCTGTATGTGTATGTGCTAGGTTTCAATTCGATCCTAGAAAATCTCACCTTCAACCTGTTAAGAGAATAATTAGATATCTTGTGAGAACTACTAACTTAGGTTTATGGTACCAAAAAGATTCATCATTTACACTAATTAGCTATTCAGATGCTGATTTTGCAGCTTGTAGGGTCACAAGGAAAAGTACTAGTGGAACTTGTCAATTTCTAGGTAATCGACTAGTTTCCTGGTCGTGCAAGAAGCAAGCTTCAATTTCCACTTCTACAATCGAGGCTGAGTACATAGCTGCTGGAAGTTGCTACTCACAAATCCTATAGATGAAGCAACAACTAGTGGACTATGAAATTCCCAAGAAGTGTGTCCCATCTACTATGACAACACCTCAGCCATCTCAGTCTCCAATAATATTCCTATGATGCATTCCAAGACAAAGCACATAGACATCAAATACCACTTCCTCAAGGATCATGTTGAAAAGGCCAATATTGTTCTCTTAAAAGTACATACTGATTATCAGTTAGCTGATATTTTGACAAAACCCTTAGACATTAAAAGATTTGAATTCCTTAAAGGATAACTAGGCATGATTGATATTTGTTGATAAAATTGTGCTAACTTTGCTACCTGTGTAAGCTATCAACCAATCAAAAGGTGATCCCTTTTTTTCCTTCATAATACCATTGCTGATTCAACAAAACCGATGACTCTAATCGATGGCTCCCAACCGACGGCAAAGCTGCTCTCAACTGGTAATTGCACCTGAACGATCATTTCTCTCAACCGATTACAAGCTGTAACCGGTCAAGCCTTCAACCGGTCAATCGTTTAACCTACGAACTGCGGCGGATCAAAAATCCCAATTCGTTTTGACCGGCTCGTTATTTGTACCTGCTGTCCTACCTGTCTTGTCATCCGCTTTCATCTGACAACACAGTGAGCTATCCATAACTTTTCTTTTCCTAGGTAGATCAAAATTTTAATTTTGATCAAAAAGGTCATCTCTGTATCATTCTTATTTATCCAAAAAGTTATTCTTTTTGTTCATTATTGTGTTTAAACATAACTGTTGTATACACGAACCTATTTTTAAGCTTCCATATTTAAAATCATGTCTAAATTGTCCTTATTTTCATATAAACCAGTTAAAACGTTTGAACTCATTTTGTTTCTCCCAACAAAACCCCTTCGCCTTCTATTTTCTCGCTCCCTATAAAAGGAATTTCAAAAGCAACTTTCAAATCTTTCAAAACCAAGAATTCTCTCTCCCTCTATGCAAATTCAAACTTCCAATCGGTTAAGGATCCTATTGCACTCAAAGTTCTTCAAGTTCATCCATGTTTGTTCAAATCATCATCTGTTCTTCTTCAATAATATTTTCTAAAAATTCAAAAGTTTTCTAAAGTCATGGATATTAATGTTTTGAACAGTCAAACCTTTCTAAGTTATGAACTTCTTCTTATTTATATATATTTTTTTGTTCTAACTTAAAATGTTGGTTTGATGTTTGATTTCCACAGATGGCTCCCAAATCTTCAACCCCCAAGAAAGACATTTATGGAGGCTTCATTCTTCCAAGCTTCTTCGAATCTGAAGAAGGAAAGCTGCTTCAAGCCCTTCTGATGGGAGCTGATGTTCTTCCTTTTCTAATGCCAGATGGGAATGAAGATATTATGTATGACTTGGTGAATGAGTTGTTCGATAATGGTGATTTGGATGATTATGTTAAGAATGGTGTGATGTCTGCTATTTCTTCAACCCTTGCTGGCGTACCGGTCACCTTTAATACATCCTCCATAGCCGATGCTTTTCCATCCCTCTCCTCAATCGGTCCCTCTTCCGTTACAATGAAAAACATGGAGCTTGCCTGGTCTCAAGTAAGGGGAACCGATCCATTCGTTACCGGTAAAGGTAACAAGAAGGCAGATCTGGATGCTTTGCATTATGCCTTAGCCGAAGTAGTTGACCATTGCATCATCTTTCGGTCAGGCTCTCACCACTGTATTACGATGATTCAGTGGGAAGCAATGGCAGCAATAATCCTTCAGAAGGAGTTTAACTGGTGCTCTTTCATTTATAGAATTATCTTGGTGGCTTTCAAGAAGTTTCAGAAAGAGAAGCCACTTGCAAGAGCTAACAAGGCCATGCCTTGTCATTATCTTCTTATCAGTAGGGTATTGATAAGAATACCTGCTGTGCTTGCTGCCTCCACCGGTCAGCCCAGTTATCCTCAATCTTTCTACAAAGCTTTTGACAAAAATGATCAAGCTAGGATTGCAAGGGAAGCTAAGCCATCAACCAGTGTTGCTGCTGCAACCGGTAAGCCCTCAACCGGTGCTCAACCGGTGGTTGAAAAGAAGAAATCTTATAAGCCAAAAGTGAAGAAAATGGATGTGCCTGAATCCTCTCAACTGGCCACTACTCTATCGGCTAAGAGGAAGCCAACCGATGATCCTAAACTGGTCTCTACCCCAGCTAAACCTTCTGCCACTTCTACTTCTGCTAAACCAGCTAAACCCTCAACCTCACCTCCTATAAGGCCAAGAAAAACTGCCTGATAAGCAGCCCATCAACCTACTCCCCAAAAATCCCAAATAACATCTTCTACCCAGCCTTCCTCTACCAAATCAATCACGAAGACCCCCTCTCAGCTCATCTGGCAATAGAAAAAGCTGAGAGAAGAAAAAAAATTGAAATCGATCTAACTACCTTTGTCCCCTTCATCCCAAAACGGCTGTTCAAGCATGACTTCTTGATCGATGAGGTTCCTATAACCAGTCATGCCTCATACCCATTGGTCAGGAGGTGCCAGCCGATCAGAAACCTAACTTTCCATATATTCCATTACAACCCATGGGCAATCAATGCTAAATTTACCCCTTCTCCAAAATGGGTTTACCCCATAAATCATCTCCTTCCATTCATTAGGAGATTACTTCAATATCATGAGATCAACAAAAAATATGTCCCCATCGATGACTTGTGTGATTATGTTGATTTTTATAACACTCATGAAGCCAAGGGAATTTACTTCAGGAAGCCCTACCTTTTGAGTGTCTATGACATCTCTCTGACCAATTCAAGCCTTATCAAGCTATACAACCGATACTTTGATCATCTTCCATATTTCTGGAATGCTATATGCCTTGGTCAGGATCAGCTGAGACAAGACATGATGGTGCATGTATTGTGGGCTGACTTTGCCTTGTTGTATAATGCCCAAGACACTCTCATGGAATATGACCCCTATCAGTTGGGCAGATATGAGCTACCTGATGATGTGTTGCCATCGTTTGATTCTGAGCCCATTTCTCTTGGTCCAATGAGAACCCAATTTATTCGAATTGTTATGGACCTGGTTCAGAATATGGTGGAGATAGACAGAGAGATACATGCTATGGGAGATATTGCCTTATCAGATTTCTTTTCATTGGTTCACTCAAATAAAAACAAGTGGACTTCCATGAACGATGAAGATATTTATGATTTTTTTAAGGAAGATGGATTTGATGAAGTTAAAGGTGATGGTGATGATGTTGACAAGAAAAGTGATCGGTCAAGCTCAAGCTCCAGCTCCAGTTCCAATTCAAGCTCTTCTGATGCTGACCGATCTGAAAGGGTGGGATTTGTTACTCCTCAAAGGATGGCAACTGTTAGAAGTTTGGGAGGAGGCATAACCGATACTTCACCGGTTACGACCTTAGGAGGAGAAGGCACTGCTACAACCGATTCCTTACTAGTTACTCAACCGATGGCCACTCAACCGATTGAAATGCCTCTAACTGATGTATCTTCTGCTGAACCGGTTAGAGAGGAGAAACTGGCTGAAGATGATGTTGATGAAATTCAACTTCAAAAGGCAATGGTTGCAAGCTTCCATATCAGCCATCCAGGCCAATCCTATTTTGAAAAGTAAATCATCAGTTGAGGAGGAGATTGATCCAATATTTGAGGAGGAGTCTACCTCTGATTTCTTTAAAGAAGATGAGCTTGAATTCAAAGTTGCTGAACCGTTTGACTATGATCCATTTGATGCTGCCCATCCACCGGCTAGCTTTGATTTTTTCCACGACCAAAAAGATCTCTTGTCCCAACTCAACTATTATACAACAAAAGCATCCATTCCTCATCTACCCAATGGGATGTTTTTATTTGATGTCCATAAGGAGATCAGCAGTCGGTCCAGCCTTCAATCGATTCCAATGCCTCCTTCCCCAGCCGATGAAATTTAAAGACAGAGGAGAGCTGACAGAATGGAAGTTTTTGTGGATGTGGTTAAAGTTATGAAACATGGTGATCCTCCAACCGATACCCCTCCTCATCTAACCAAAACCAATGGCCCCAGTGAGACTTACCAAACACTCAAAATTCTCAAGCTGAAAAAGAGACCTGCTGAAATTACCCAGATACGAGAGGCGCGCGGGCGCCCCGACATCTGGCATTGGTCAGTCGGGACCGTGTGTTCGCTGCATTTCGTTGCTTGTAGAGTCGCCACGCCATTTTGATTTAGCCCAAAACATTAAAAAAAGGCTTAGTTTAAAACTGTTGTTGTGTGATAAGATATTTGAGTTCAAAGGTCAGGTTATGCCTTGGGAAGAGAATGTTAGAGCTCACCCGAGTTGCCTCGTAAAAATGAGTCTTTCGGTACCCCTTCTTTCTTTAAAAGTTGTGTGTGTGTGTGTGTGCTTTTAAAAATGCATGCTGTATATAATGTCTACATCGTATGCTATGTATTGAAATGTATTAAAATAGTGTAGGAAAGAAGCCTTACCAATGTTGGTTCATGTCTGTCTTCCGGTGGGGAATAGTGTTTGAGTATTGAATAGTGTTTCAGGATGGACTGGGATTGCGTCGAGATGTACCGGTGTCTGCGGACAGAGCTTCGGTGTTTCTTGGGATTGTCAGGTGTGTACTCAGGCAGTGTTTCGGCATGCATTGGGATCACAGGGATCATTGACTGGACTCAAGCAGAGGTCAGGCATGCGTCGGGATCGTCGGTTGTGCTTGGGAAGAGTTTTGGCGTGCGTCGGGATAGTTGGTTGTGCTCGGAATGGGTCGGGACAGCTCAGGATGGCTTGGCAGGGCTTTGAGATGGATTGGTAAGGCTTCAGAATGCCTCGGGTGTGCCTCGGGGCAGCTCGGGAGCGTCTCGGGAGCACTCGACAGTGCTCGGCAGAGCTTCGGAG
Source organism: Adenophora triphylla var. japonica (assembly GCA_022495995.1). Classification (NCBI taxonomy): domain Eukaryota; kingdom Viridiplantae; phylum Streptophyta; class Magnoliopsida; order Asterales; family Campanulaceae; genus Adenophora; species Adenophora triphylla. The sequence goes on along the minus strand of JAFEMH010002514.1, from coordinate 300,467 downwards.
TACCACGAGGGGCCTCAGAATGCTTCGGAGGGAACCGAAAGGGACCAGGATTACCCCGAAGGGTCTTAAAGGGGCTTCCTGAAGGCTGGGAGAGAGGAGAGAAGAGGGAGGTATGTGAAAAATGAGAGGAGGAGGCCTCTATTTATAAGGTACAGATTCTGGCAGGTTGTGTCGCACGACACTGGCAACCATTACCAGTTTTTTGATTTTCCTAGATTTAAGGGAATATCGTGGACCTTAAGGGGATTTCATAATTAGAATGTCCCTTGGCAAGATGTGTTGCACGACACTGTCAACCATCACCAGTTTTTTGGTTTTCCAGGATTTAAGAGAATCTAGTGGACTTTAAGAGGATTTTGTAATAATTATGTATGGGGGCAAAGTGTGTCGCATGACAGAAGACACCATTTCCAAATTTTCCAAAATTAAATTATTTATAAGTATTGATCTTGTTCTCGCGTACGATTTGATATGCGGTGGGCCCAAAACGGAGTTCGTACGAGGAAGTTATGACCTCCGAAAGGTTGAGACTCTAAAAAATAGCAAATCAAAGCCTGAAAGACCCCGAAAATTGCGTATTTCGAGGAAAGTGGTACTTTTACGTGTGAGAACGTGTGTTGAGTACACTTTAGAATTTGGATGCACGGGGCAGTCCTGGGAAGTCTCGTTGACTCGGAAAGGGGGAGTTAACGAATTCCGGTTAACTTTTAACGGATTTTGATGATCCGGATTTGGATACTTACAGCAGGCGTCGGATGAGGATCGATCCAGATTGGGGTACTTACAGAATCCCCTCAACGATGTCACTTACGGAGGAAGTGGGGTCGTCAATAAGATAAGGGTCCTGATCTGGATCGCGTGCTAGAAGAGGATGTGACCATGTAGGTCGGTTCGTGAGGACGTGGTGGTGTTCTGTTGTGATGTGACTGCTAACATCTGTGAGGACGTGGTGGTGTCCTAAGGTGACCGTTAAGGTTGGTTGGCTGGACCCTTTAATAGGATTTCTACGTACCCCAAGTGGGAATCAAGCCTGATTGTAGTTCGCGTGTGAGGTGATCTTACGTAAAGATGGGTAATCTCCGGAAAAGGTGGGTAATCTCCCGAAAAGGTGGGTAATTTCACAAATAGATGGGTAATCTCACTAAAAGATGGGTAATCTCACGAAAATATGGGTAATCTCACTAAAAGATGGGTAATCTCACGAAAAGATGGGTAATCTCACGAAAGGATGGGTAATCTCACTAAAATATGGGTAATCTCACTAAAAGATGGGTAATCTCACGAAAAGATGGGTAATCTTACTAAAAGATGGGTAATATCACTAAAAGATGGGTAATCTCACGAAAAGATGGGTAACTCACGAAAAGATGGGTAATCTCACGAAAAGATGGGTAATCTCACGAAAAGATGGATAATCTCACTAAAAGATGGGTAATCTCATGAAAAGATGGGTTGTGGTATAGGAGGACGTGTTATGTCCTCTGGTTGTGTTGTTATGAGGACGATGCTTTGGAAATATATATGGTCTTCCGGACCGGGTAATTTAAAGCCTTTCGAGCTACGGATAATGATTTGGGAGATTTATACGGTCTTCCGAACCGGGTAATTTAAAGCCTTTCGGGCTACGGATAATGATTTGGGAGATTTATACGGTCTTCTGGACCGGGTAATTTAAAGCATTCCGGGCTACGGATAATGATTTGGGTAATTTATGCGGTCTTTCGGACCAGGTAGTTTAAAGCCTTCCGGGCTACGGATAATAATTTGGGAGATTTATACAGTCTTCTGGGCCAGGTAATTTAAAGCCTTTCGGGCTACAGATAGTGATTTGGAAGGTTTTTGCGGTCTTCCGGATCGGGTAATTTAAAGCCTTTCGGGCTACGGATCATGCTGGTGATGGTGAAACTGTGAGTGTGGAGGCGTTTGTGCCTTGGGATTCGTGTTTGAAGGCGTTTTGTGCGTTTTATGTTTATTTTGCATTTAGTGGGCCAGGTTTGAGCTTACGATGATGGCCGGTGCTAGGGATATGTATTTCCATACGGTCTTACATTGATGGCCATTTTGACTTTTATGTTTTGCATTTTGAAGGCATTTGGGCCTTGGGGTTTGTTTTGCCGTTTAGTGGGAGAGATCCGGACTTACGATGACGTCCGGGAAAGGCGAGGAGTATCTAAGTTGAGTTTCTTTGAAGGTGTCTACACCCTAAGTGAGACTGTTTGGTGGTGTCTACCCTATATGAGACTGTTTGAGGGTGTCTACCCTATGTTGAGTCTATTTTATGGCGTCTGGACCTAAGTGAGACTGTTTGGGGGTGTCTACCCTAAGTTGAGAGATGGCTAATCTTACGAAAAGATTGGTAATCTTACTAAAAGATGGCTAATCTTACTAAAAGATGGGTAATCTTACTAAAAGATATGCTAATCTTACGAAAAGGTGGGTAATCTTTCTAAAAGATATCTACCCTACGTGAAGGATAGCCAATCTTACCAAAAGAATGGTAATCATACTAAAAAATATGAGATATCTATCAGGGAGACAGGGGGACGTATCTCACTACGAGGTAACAGAGGAAATATTTAAAGACATAAGTGAAATTACCCGAATCTAGATCGCGCGCAGAGCCCCGGCATCTCGCATTGTCGGGAGGTGTCTCGCTGTGTTTTGCTTGTAGAGTCGCCACGCCGTTTTGATTTAGACCCAAACATTGAGAAAAGGCATCAATTTAAAAACTGTTGTTGTGTGATGAGATTTTTGAGTTCGGAGGTCAGGTTACTCCTCGAGAAGAGAATATTAGAATATTAGAGCTCACCCGAGTCGCCTCGTAAAAACGAGTCTTTCGGTACCCTTTCTTTCTTTAAATGTTGTGTGTGTGTGTGTATGTGCTTTTAAAAATGCATGTTGTATCGGATGTCTACATTGTACACTACATATTGAAATGTATTGAAATAGTGTAGGAAGGAAGCCTTACGAATGTTGGTTCGTGTTTGTCTTCCGCTGGGGAATAGTGTTTGAGGATAGAATAGTGTTCCGGGATGGACCGGGATCGCTTCGGGATGTGCCGATTGTCTGCGAACAGAGCTTCGGCGTGCCTCGGGATTGTCAGGTGTGTACTCGGGCAGAGTTTTGGCGTGCATTGGGTTCACAGGGATCGTTGACTGGATTAAGGCAGAGGTTCATTGTGCGTCGGGATCGTCGGTTGCGTTCGGGCAGAGTTTCGACGTGCGTCGGGATCGTCGGTTTGGTTCGAAAAAGGCCGGGATGCCTCGGAATAGACCATCCAAGGCTTCGGAGTACCACGAGGGGCCTCACAATACCTCGAGAGTTCCTTGGGGCAGCGCGGGAGCATCTCGGGAGCGCTCGGTAGTGCTCGGCAGGGCTTCGGAACACCGCAAGGGAGCTCGGAAGGCCCCAGAAGGAACCGAAAGGGACCGGAAGTGCCCCAAATGGTCTTATAAGGGGAGTCTGAAGGCTTAGGGAGAGAGAGGAGAAGAGGGATGTGTGTCAAATGAGGGAGGGGGAGCCCTCTATTTATAGTTTTGGAAAACGTACAAGAAGGTCCGTACGGACCTTCCATGAAAACCAAAAATTTAGTTTTCCCAGATTTGAGGAAATAATGTGGACCTTAAGAGGATTTCGTAATAATTATGTCTGGTGCAAAGAGGTTCGTACAGACCTTCCATGCTTTTCCAAATTTTCCGAAATTCCTAAAAAGTCCTTTTGTGCTTTTTTATCCCAGAAAGACCCCCCTTGGTTTGGTTGGTAGTTTTTTGGGTTTTAGAGGGCTATGGTGTTCGAGACTGCGTTTGTGTGAGTCTGCGGTGTTTCTCGTGCGTTCGGAAGAGAGTGATCCAGATTGGGGTACTTACAGAAGCCCCTCGACGACGTCACTTACGGAAGAAGTGGGGTCGTCGATAAGATAAGGGTCCTGATCTGGATCGCGTGCGGGGAGAGAATGTGTTGTGTCCTGCTGTTGTGACCATTTAGATCGGCTCGTGAGGACGTGGCAGTGTCCTGTTGTGTGACCGTTTAGGTCATTTGGCTGGAACCTGTGATAGGATTCCTACGTATCCCTAGCGGGAATTAAGCTGATCGTAGTTCGTGTGTGGGGTGAGTGTTGTCGTGAGCGAGGACGTGTGAAGTCCCCTAACTGAGACTCTGTGTGTGGATGTGTCAGTGTCCTGTGGGTGACTATTTAGGTCGGTTGTGAGGATGTGGTGGCATCCTGTGTGACCGTATAGGTCGGTTGTGAGGATGTGGTGGCATCCTGTGTGACCGTATAGGTCGGTTGTGAGGACGTGGTGGCGTCCTGTGTGATCGTATAGGTCGATTGTGAGGACGTGGTGGCATCCTGTGTGATCGTATAGGTCGATTGTAAGGACGTGGTGGTGTCCTGTGAGACTGTATAGGTCGGTTGGCTGGACCCTGTGATAGGATTCCTACGTATCCCTAGCGAGAATCAAGCCTGATCGTAGTTCCGACTTCGTGAAATTGTGAGTGTACGCAGGCGTGGTGGTGCCCTGAGGTGATGTGACCGCTGAGGTCGACTGTGAGGACGTGGTGGTGTCCTGAAATGGAAATTTTACGGTTTTCAAAACTGGGTAATTTAAAGCCTTTCGGGCTGGAGATAATGATTTGGGAGAATTATACGGTCTTCCGGACCGAGTGGTTTAAAGCCTTCCGGGCTTCGGATAGTGATTTGGCTGATTTATGCGGTCTCCTGGACCGAGTGGTTTAGAGCCTTGCGGGCTGCGGATAGTGATTTGGCTGATTTATGCGGTCTCTCGGACCGAGTGGTTTAGAGCCTTCCGGGCTGCGGATAGTGATTCAACTGATTTATACGGTCTCCTGGACCGAGTAATTTAAAGCCTTCCGGGCTGCGGATATTGATTTGGCTGATTTATGCGGTCTCCCGGACCGAGGGATTTAAAGCCTTTCGGGCTGCGGATAATGATGAGGACGTGTTATGCCCTCTAATTGAGGTTGTGTCGTGCGTGAGGACGTGACTTGTCCTCTGACTGAGAGGTTGTGTCGTGCGTGAGGACGTGACTTGTCCTCTGACTGAGGTTGTGTCATGCGTGAGGACGTGACTTGTCCTCTGACTGAGGTTGTGTCGTGCGTGAGGACGTGGCTTGTCCTATGACTATAAGGTTGTGTCGTGCGTGAGGACGTGACTTGTCCTCTGACTGTGAGAGGCTTGATTGCCTCGTGTTTTTATTTTGAGAGGCGTGATTGCCTCGTGTTTTGTCCGTTGGGGAAAGGTTGGACTTATGATGACTGCCGGTGTTCATTTGCTGGGGACGCGTAGTCTTGTATGGGCTTTCAAGAGTTCCCGTTTGAGTTTTGTCCGCTGAGGAGGGGATTTCGGGCTTACTTTGATGGCCGGTGTTTAGTTTACCGTTTTGTGTTTTGGAGGCGTTTTGTGCCTTGGGATTTGTGTTCGGGGGCGTTTGCGCCTTTTCTGTTTGTTTTACCGTTTAGTGGGTGAGATCCGGACTTAGGATGAAAGCCGATTTTTGTTTTGTTGGGTTAAGGACCAAACTGCATTGAATCTGCTGAAAATGCCTTTGGACAGCCAGGGGCAAAGATTATAAGGGCAAAAGAGTAAACTTGCCATATTATGCAAAGTGGTCCGTACGGATCATCTTTGTTTACAAAGAGGTCCGTACGGACCATCGTGGGATTTTAATTTCCCAGGTTTTGATCAGCTTCCAGCAACGAAGCATCCTCCATTGTTCCCATTTCCAGTCGTGAGAAACAAAGAGAGAGGGAGAGAAAAAATTGGTATTTGGCCAAAATTTCCTAAGTAATCCTTCCGCATTTGCTTGAATTGCTCGTTATGGCGGAAAGAGTCAGAAGAGGTCATCGTCAAAGGGGTCAAGAGACTATTGAGCGGAGATCAGACCTTCAAAGGAATTGTACTTCCTTTGTGCCTTCGACGAGGAATCCGGATGTGTTGTATCCGGATCCGGAGGTGCACAACTTGCGAGATAGGACCGCCGAGGAGGTAAGAAATCAATTTCGTCTTGATTCTTATTCGAATTGTTGTATGCTAGAACTAGGTTTTAGTTTTTCGCATATTTGGGGCTTTTATTTTTGCCATGCTCTTTTTGTGAAATTCGTGATGAATTGTTGAAATTGAGCATTAAGAATTGTGGGTATGTGTTTTTTGTGCAAAAATGTGGAGATTAGCTCTTATTTGTGAAAATAAAGTGCCTCTCTTTGAAATGTATGCTTTAGTGATTTGTACCTTTATGCTATTTTCATGTGTACATTATGGAGAAATTGCCGTGTAGGGACGGACTTTGTGTTAAAAAGTGTGACGTGTGCCGTGTTTTACGACGGGTTTTGTCTGAAAGTGTGTGCCGTGTAGGGACGGACTTTTTGAAAATGCGTCAAGTAGTGTGTGCCGTGTTTTTGTGACGGACTCCGTGGGAATGTGCGCCCTGTTTGGTGACGGTTTTTTTTTTTGAAAATGTGTCGTGTAGGGACTAATCTCTCTTTTGAGAAAATTTGTATAGTGTGTGCCGTGTTTTGTGACGGACTATGTGGCGAAAATTATGTGCAATGTGTGTCGTTTTTTTGTGACGGTTTTCGTTTTTCCGTGTTGGGACGGACTTTTATGCTTTGCTGTGTTGGGACGGACTTTTTATGCTTTGCCGTGTTGGGACGGACTTTTTATGCTGTCGTTTCCTCTTGATATTTTGCATTAAGTACTGTGATTGATGTAATTTTGCTGTGTTTACCTGCAGGATGAGGGGCCTTTGTCCGGAAAGGCAAAGAAGATGAAGTCTCGGGGGTCGCTCGAGGCTGTAGTTGAGCTGTGGCAGCATTTGCCGGATATCTCCAGGGAGGGTAGACCGAGTCCTAAGACGCTGGTCTTTGCTTCTGGTTTGGGCGCATTCGTTGAGAATCTTGCCGGATTGCGGAGACAAGGAAGAACAAGAGCATCTTCTTGGCTTTGTCCGAGTATTGGTGGGACACCATGCATACCTTCCATCTGAGCTGGGGAGAGGTGACGGTGACTCCCACCGACTTTGCGGCGATTACTGGGCTTTCCTTCAAAGGAGGGCCAGTGAGATGGCGGGCCAGGATGTCCGATGGGACGCTGGCGGAGCTGCTGGGCTTTGCACCTTCTCCTCGTAGGGGCATGGGCATGCTGTATGGCGATGTAGAGGCGCAGATTACGGCCAACATTGGGGCCTATCGCCGGGGCACCGGCTTGTTGACGGCTGAGCAGCTGGCGTGCTCTTTCTTGGGGTTTGCTCTTTCCGATACTTTGTTCTCGAATCACTCTTCCTTTGCTCCTTTTCCTCTATTGGAGAGCTTGGTGGACTTGGGGAGAGTTGGTGAGATTGCTTGGGGCGAGGCAGGCTTGGCGGAGCTCTATTTTTCCTTGGACATGTTTACCCGAGGTGTGGCCAGTTCCCTGGGATGCTTCAATTTTGCGTTGGAGGTATAAGTTTCTTGCGGTTTGTGATTTAGCAGTTTGTCATTTCTCCGTCTTCTTTTGCCCTGAGCCTTATCTGCTTTTGTTGCAGGTGTGGTTTTATGAGATCTTCCGGTGTTTTTCGTGGGATCGGGATGCTGAGGCCATGGGGGCCTATCCTGCTATGCTTGGCTGTGCCCGTCCTTTGAGGAGGAGGAGGACGGTCAGGGGGAAGCTCACTATCACATATCGGGATGTATAGGAGTTCTTGGAGAGAGATACCCCGGCGGAGTTTGAGCTGTACCCCTGGGCTCGGTATGGCGGCGAAGAGCTTGAGGGCGGTCCCGTGGTGACACAGAAGAGGAAGATGTTGTGGGGCTTGACTTGTAATGTCATGTATTTGGGGGAGAGGGTCTTCTGGCAGCATGGCCCAGGTGTGCCCCCTATGTGAAATTACCCGGGATTCGCTCGCGGCGAACGCGGTTGTCTTTCGCGGATTGGTGTTTGAGACCTCTCTTTCGGGAAGGAGAGGAGTCGCCACGCGGTTTTGTATTTTGAGCCCAAACGTTGAAAAATGGCTTAGTGAAAAAGGGTGTCGTTTTTATTGGTAGCAAAAACTTAGGAAAAGGCTTTGAAACGGGGTGTCGTTTTTATTGGTAGCGAAAACGAGGAAAAGGCTTTGAAACGGGGTGTCGTTTTTATTGGTAGCGAAAATGAGGAAAAGGCTTTTTTAGTACCAGAGATTGTTAGGTTCGGAGGTCACGATACGTTTCGGGAAGAGTATTTTGAGATCACCCGAAACGACCGTATGACGAGTCTTTCTACCTTTCTCGAAAATGTGTGCATGTGTGTGTGTGTGTGGGTTTGCATTTTGAAAATGGGGGCTTGAATGACAAGCTTAATCTTGGTTTGAATGTCAAACGTTGATTTTGTGATTCCTTTTAGAAAAAGCGAGCGTTTGAATGACAAACGTCGGTTTTGGAGTTTTTTTAGGAAAAAGTGGTGCGAGTGATGATTTTGAACTGTTAACTTAAGTGTCAAATGTTGACTTTTAAGAAAGGAGCGGTTGAATGTCAAACGTCGGATTTTGAGTTTGAAGATGATCGTTTGGATGCCAAACGTCATCTTGCGCGTTTTGAAAGAGAGTTCGAATGTCGAACTCCGGTTTTGAACCGGGCATTTCATTGTTAGCGATTTTACGGGAAAAAAGCATTAAATGAGATTTGAATGTCAAATGTCGGGTTTTGAGTTTAAAGAAGATCGTTTGGATGCCAAACGTCATTTTGCGCGTTTTGAAAGAGAGTTCGAATGTCGAACTCCGGTTTTGAACCGGGCATTACATTGTTAGCGATTTTACAGGAAAAAAGCATTAAATGATATGCGATCAACGAATCATTTTTGCGACTCGGACTTTGATAAGTAAATACTATCACGAGCCAAATGACTCAGACTTGTAAATGACAGTATCTAAAGTGCGGTATCAACGGAATCAAACGACCCGGATTTTAAAGATGCGTTAAGTAAATAGCATTCAACGGATCAAACGATCCGGACCGTTAAATGACTATCACGAACCAAACGGTTCGGACTATAAAGTTGCGTAAAGTAAATGACGTTCAACGGATCAAACAATCCGGAATTGTAAATGACAGAAAAGTAAAGAAACGCGACCGGAACGCCGTTTTAACCCGAGATTACTTCTCTTACGGGAAGAGAAGAGGATCCGGGACTAAAACCTATCGAACCCCGTTGACGGTGACGTCTACATTTCAATGACTTTCGTCCGAAACGGTTGTAGCGACTGGCGCGTAAACCGAGACGGAACGAGTGTTTAGGGAGAGAGAGTGTTACCTATGGCTAGGGGTTGACTCTTTTGGCTTAGGAGGCGTATACGGGATATGATTTAGTGTTTGGAACGGTGTTTCGAGGTTGTTTGGTTCGTGTTTGGATGAAATACGAAGTTTTCACGCAAATCGAGGCAAAACGGGGCTCGAGGGAGGGTGAAACTGGTTTGGCCATGGCTATGGTGAAAATAGATGATATTTTTCCTCCTTCAAATGTTTTGACAGCCCTCTGTATTTATAGGGTAAATTTGCAAAAGAGTTCGAACGGACTTAACCTGAATTTCAGGGGGTTTTGTGGTATTTTGAAATTGGGGGGACTTGCTGGCAACTCTGTTTTGCCTGCAAAAGAGTCCGGACGGACTGTGACAACATCCCAGGGATATTTTGGTCTTTTCACTCTGAAATCTGATTGATGTTGACCAGAGGGCTGTGGCATGCGTGCCACGTGCCCCTGTGACTCACCACGTATCGAACCCCGTTGACGGTGACGTCTACATTTCAATGACTTTCGTTCGAAACGATTGTAGCGACTGGCGCGTAAACCGAGACGAAACGAGTGTTTAGGGAGAGAGAGTGTTACCTATGGCTAGGGGTTGACTCTTTTGGCTCGAGAGGCATATACGGGATGCGATTTAGTGTTTGGAATGGTGTTTCGAGGTTGTTTGGTTCGTGTTTGGATGAAATACGAAGTTTTCACGCAAATCGAGGCAAAAGGGGCTCGGGAGAGGGTGAAACTGGTTTGGGCCGTGGCTATGGTGAAAATAGATGATATTTTTCCTCCTTCAAATGTTTTGACAGCCCTCTGTATTTATAGGGTAAATTTGCAAAAGAGTTCGGACGAACTTAACCTGAATTTCAGGGGGTTTTGTGGTATTTTTGAAATTGGGGGGACTTGCTGGCAACTCTGTTTTGCCTGCAAAAGAGTCCGGACGGACTGTGACAACATCCCAGGGGTATTTTGGTCTTTTCACTCTGAAATCTGATTGATGATGACCAGAGGGCTGTGGCATGCGTGCCACATGCCCCTCTGACTCACCACGTATCGAACCCCGTTGACGGTGACATCTACATTTCAATGACTTTCGTTCGAAACGGTTGTAGTGACTGGCACGTAAATCGAGACGGAACGAGTGTTTAGGGAGAGAGAGTGTTACCTATGGCTAGGGGTTAACTCTTTTGGCTTGGGAGGCGTATACGGGATACGATTTAGTGTTTGGAACGGTGTTTCGAGGTTGTTTGGTTCGTGTTTGGATGAAATACGAAGTTTTCACGCAAATCAAGGCAAAACGGGGCTCGGGAGAGGGTGAAACTGGTTTGGGCCGTGGCTATGGTGAAAATAGATGATATTTTTCCTCCTTCAAATGTTTTGACAGCCCTCTATATTTATAGGGTAAATTTACAAAAGAGTCCGGACGGACTTAACCTGAATTTCAGGGGGTTTTGTGGTATTTTTGAAATTAGGGGGACTTGTTGGCAACTCTGTTTTGCCTGCAAAAGTGTTCGGACGGACTGTGACAACATCCCAGGGGTATTTTGGTCTTTTCACTCTGAAATCTGATTGATGTTGACCAGAGGGATGTGGCATGCGTGCTACGTGCCCCTGTGACTCACCAGGGCATGGTTTTTCGCGTCATTATTCTCGGTTTTGTCCGTTTTTTAAATAACTGTCCGAAAAATGTTCGAAACGCCCCCAGAAAGTGCCGAAAAGTGCATTTTTCAGGAGAAGCTGTACTTTTACATGTGACAACGTGTGTTGAGTATGCTTCGATGTTGGGATGCACTTGGCAGTTTCGGCAAGTCTTGTTGGCTTGAGAACGGGGAGCTTAACGGGTTCCGATTAACTTGGAGCGGGCCAGTTAACGGATTTCGATTAACTTTTAACAGATTTTGGCGATCCGGATTTGGGTACTTACAGTTAGCCCCTCAACGACGTCACTTTCGAAGAAAGTGGAGTCGTTGAAAAAGATAAGGATCCAAATCGGGGGATGCCTTACTTGAAGAGACCTGAGAGGTCAGCTGGCTGGACCCTTAGCGAAAGGATTCCTACGTATCCCGAGCGAGAATCAAGCCGATCGTAGTTCGTAGGTGCAAGGGCCGCGCGTGGGGACCTTGACATAAGCGAGACTGTTGTGAGGCGTCTGAACCTAAGTGAAGACTATTGTGAGGCGTCTGAACCTGGGTGGAGACTATTGTGAGGCGTCTGAACCTGGGTGGAGACTATTTTGAGGCGTCTGGACATGGGATTTCTGAAACCTTTTAGGGTGTGTGGCACCTCAGACCGGGGTTACTTGAAACATTCGAGGGCGTGTGGCGCCTCAGACCGGGATTACTGATACTTTTGAGGGCATGTGGCGTCTCAGACCGAGATTGCTGAAACTTACGAGGGCGTGTGGCGCCTCAGACCGGGATTGCTGAAACTTATGAGGGCGTGTGGCGCCTCTGACCGAGATTGCTGAAACATTCGAGGGCGTGTGGTGCCTCAGACTGAGGTTACTGATACTTTCGAGTGCGTGTGGCGCCTCAGACCTGGATTACGAGGATGTGTTTGTCATGAGATGAAGGCGTTCGTGCCTTGAGATTGATTTTGTAAGGCATTCGTGCCTTGGGTGCTGGACTTATGATGACAACCATGTTTTATCTGATGGGGATAGGGTGATAATGATGGGAATGGTTGCGTTAAACTGGCGTTCTTAACAACACGGAAGGATTGACGTTCTAACGACGGGGTTAGGAACGGGATGTGGTCTCATGAGAGACTCACACATTGTTGGGGAAAAGCGCCCAGAGTTCTAACAAAACTAGGGGGATTAATTGACGTTTCCTTTTAGACAGATGGTCTTAGGATCCTGCTGGGGAGGAATGTTCGGGCTTACGATGAAGGCCGGAGAGGGATTGTCGTGTGGGCTTACCTCGATGGCCGCTGAATTATGATGGTTCGGCTTACGATTGACTGCCGGGGAAGTGATTGTTCACTTGCTGTAGTGAAAAGGTATTCGGACTTACGAAGATGGCCGAAGAGGGATTGTTGTGTGGGCTTACCTTGATGGCCGCTGAATTGAGATGGTCGGGCTTACGAATGGTGGTCGGAGAGATGAATGTTGGTGAAAACCAATGAGAATTTTGATGTCGGGAGACGGAATTGTGATTTAACGTCCGAAGACAAGACTGAGCGTTTGAATGTAAACGTCGGTTTGGGACGAAAATGAGCATTTGAATGTCAAACGTCGATTTGAGATTTAACGTCTGGAGACGAAACGTTAGTGAAAACTAACTGAAAATTTAACTTCTGGAGATGAAAATGTAATTTAACGTCCGAAGACAGTTTGAGATTTAACGTCTGGAGACGGAATGTTAGTAAAAGCTAACGGGAAATTTAATGTCGGGGAGGGTACTCGGCTGACTTACGAGGAGGTGTCTCAGGCCATGATCCGAGAGTTTTTCAGGCGGATCCAGCAGACTTGGTGGAACCGAATTAATGCTTTTGTGGTCCAGGCTGCTAGGGAGGTCACACATCGGCGGAAGCTTCTAGTGGGGCTTCATTGTGACGCGATGTACTTGGGGGAGAGGGTGACCTATCAGCATGGTCTGGGGTCCCTTCCTTTGGTTCCGATGGACCCGCCTCCACACATGTAGCATCCTTTGCTGATACCGATGGAGGATTTGGAGCGGTACCGACAGGGCGTGTTCTATACCGAGTTTATCATAGAGGGTGCCGACTATGACATCTTCCTGAGGACAAGGCTGAGGAGCCCGCAGGTGCTGCATAGGGAGGGCTAGGGCCCTGCATATCCCCGGGACTACCCGCTCCCTCGCTCTCGGCTGGCGTATGAGGGGATTGATGGTTCTCGCAGGCGATTGGTGATCCCTATTCCGGAGGAGACGAGGCCTCGATACAGAGTGGATCCCAATGCCTCGGTGATTGTTTTGATTTTCTGTACTTGATAGTAGCATTCTACAAATGTTGCATCTGTGATGTCTGTTTGTCTTTTGATGGCTTTCCTGATTTGCAGGTGTCTGGCCGTACGTACAACCAGGCCGTGAGACGTTTGGATGGGTGGGCCAACTATGCCAGGAGACTCGTGGAGTTCCTGCGGTGTAATTCCCGAAGGAGTGTGGTTGTGCATGAGCCGATGCCATCTAGGCCGAGAGACTCGTCTGCCTCATGCGGTGACCGTAGAAGGCGATTTTACGCGTGAGGTCTCGGCAGGTTCTCCGGTGAGATGGCGGGGTTTGGAGCTCATCACTCTTCATACTCGGGGCACGAGCGAGGAGAGTCCTCGGAGTCACATGCGCGGAGGCGGCCTTTCTAGTATTCCCGCCTGGAGGAATTTGGAGATTACCTGTCCTCGGTGGATCCGACTGCTGCGGGGCAGTATTTCGAGTGCTCGGATGACGAGCAGGACTCTGAGTAGTCCTCTTTCTTGATTTATTTTTAGACAAAATGTGTGTATTGTCCAAACAATTTAAATTGAATTCGAGAAGGCCTTTGAGGCGGAACCTTGTATTTTGCACATTTATTTAGTGATTATCTTCTGTTATTTTCGGCAAATAAGCAAGTAGGTTGATCAAAAATAAATAATAATGAAACATGGACAAAATTTGAACTGGTCAAAATTTATGTCTATATGCACTGTTATTTAATTAATTGCACTGTTGCACGAGCCCGGGGCGAAAGTGGTGTTGGTAGTGCTTGATTTAAACCACGGGTGCACGTAGTTTAAATGAGGCTTGAATAGGATATGGTTTGGAAATGTTTCCAAATTGAGGTAAGCCGGCCTGAGAGTCAATTCTAACTTGAAAAGCAAATCCTAATCCACTGACCGGATTCAATTTCCAGATTGTTTTAAATTGTAGTTCAGTTTTTGCAATTGTGGAAACAGCACGTTTGCTTCTGATCAATCACTGAATTTCTCTCTTAAATTGTTGAAGGTTTTCATTGCTCTTTCCATGGCTCCATTTCCTAGGCTATCGTCTCAGATGCAAGAGCGATACTTGGACAATTTCCAGTCGTGGGTACGGCACCACACGAGGCAAAGCAAGGGTTTTTTCGAGGGTTGTTACGGGATGAAATCGGTTTGGGCTTTGAAGGATCTCATGCCGGATTGGGATCTTTTGAGAGCTGCGGCTCGTTTCTGGGACGTACGGAGGCACGTGTACAACTTTTCGTACAATGAGATTACGCCCACCTTTGAAGATTTCCGGGCCATATTAGGAGGACCTGAGATGGAACAGCTAGTTCTTCCCTTGACGGGTGGCATGGCCACTGTTGAGAAGTTGGTGTCTTTGCTTGGTATCTCAGCTGAAGAAGCATACGGGATGCTAATACTGAACACAGATTATGTTGACATTTCAGGGTTGCCCGATAAATTTGCCGGTGTTGAGGGGAGTGTTTTTGCGTGGGACGCATTTGCTATGTGCGCGATTGCTACTTTGTTCACATTCACGTCCCTGGGTGTGTGTTGAGGCAGTGCCGAAATGGGGGAGACATTGTGCCTTTGATCCTGGGTGAGACGTTACTAGGCATAGGTCAGATGGCAACCGGCAGTCGATACATGTGGGGAGGGAGTCCCGCTATGCTCACTATGTGGTTGAGGGAGCGATTGCAGATGGTGCCCAAGGTGCCAGTGTCTTGTGACCCTTGGTCCTTTTCTCGACGTCCTCTGGTGATAGGGGGCGATCAGGCTGAACTGGAGCTCTGGATGGCCAGACTTTGCACGCATCACCTACGATGGTGGGTTCCTCATTAGAAGCTATAAACTTGTCGGACCGCTCAGGAGGGTCTTCTGGTTGTCAGAGTACCGGGGTTGTCCCAGACTGTTTTTTACATTCCATCCTTGGTGCTGCGACAGTATGAGCTGGAGCAGGTGCCACTGACGGGTTTGGGTCATGCTACTACCTTCGAGGTAGGATCTCTTCCGATAGAAGATCCTTCGACACTATTGCTTCTCCGCGGCTGTGGAAATACACATCATTTCCTGCCAGGGTTCTCTTTCATCGGAAAGGGGGCATTGTTCTGTCTATGCAGTATCTGAACTGGTACGAGGAGTGTATGGGAGAGACACAGATGGCCATTTTGTGGAGACGGGGGGAGCTGTTGGGTCTTGATTATCCTGACGGCTCGACTTTGAGGAGGGCCGAAGAAGTGGCTAACCCTCAGAATTGTACTGGGGATGACATGGCTTATTATGAGGCCAATGTTGATCGGGCGGCCGATCAAAGCACGGTCATGATGACTCGGAGATAGGCAGCTCAAGATAGAGCTAGGGAAAGGGCTGCGTTGGCAGCTTCCGGTTTGACGGAGGCGTCGGGAAGGGTCCCTGAGCCAGGTAGAAGGACTACGGGAATATTCCCTGTGAAGGTGAAGAATACTCGCCATGGAAAAGGGAAGGGGAAGAAGGATGAAGGACCAAGTACGGGGAACTAGGTTGACCTTGCTGTCCAGAGTATCCACCCACTATCATTGCAGACACATTAATTGATTAATGTATTATTGTTGTTTTGCTAGCGTGTAGCGAGTCAAGAGTTGACCGTGCTTGAACTCATCAAAGATTGTTTTAACCGTAATGAATTTGTAGGTTAAAATTTAAGAGTTTTTCGAAACACAAGCGATTGATGCTTATTTGTTTTTTTTTTGTTTTTGAGACCGAACCAATGATGGCTGCCTACGTTCCACTTTTACAATTGGACTAAGGGGCTCAGGTCACCGTAGTTCGACACTTAAGGTGATTTTGAGAAAAACAAAGATAAAAGAAG
Organism: Adenophora triphylla var. japonica; assembly: GCA_022495995.1. Taxonomy (NCBI): domain Eukaryota; kingdom Viridiplantae; phylum Streptophyta; class Magnoliopsida; order Asterales; family Campanulaceae; genus Adenophora; species Adenophora triphylla. The sequence continues at coordinate 284,444 of JAFEMH010002514.1, read as the reverse complement.
TGCGACCCTGTTTTTTACCTAGATCATTATTGGGAATGTATCCAGTTGGATATTACTCTTTTAGCACTTTAATTTTACTGAGGGGTGGGGTATGGGGAAGGAGAGTTGACTCGTGTTCTTCCTTAAACAAAGTATCTGCGGAGCTTGCTTCCGTTCATGGGGTTAACGAAAGGGTTCCCGTCCAAATCAGCTAACTCCATGGCTCCTCCGGAGAAGATTCTTTGTACCACAAACGGAGCTATCCAGTTAGGCTCCCACTTTCCGAGGGGATTGGTCTGCATAGGAGGCTTTTCCTTTAGCACCAAGTCGCCTTCTCTGATGTCTCGGATCTTGACTTTCTTATCAAATGCTTGGGCAATTCTGCCTTGGTAGGAACGAGTATGCTCCATGGCTTTCAATCTGCGCTCGTCGAGTAGAGCAAGTTCTTCGTGACGACTCTGAAGCCATTCAACTTCGTTGATCCCGTTTTCCAAGAGGACTCGGAGGGATGGAATTTCCAATTCCACCGGTAACATTGCTTCCATTCCATATGTAAGTGCGAAAGGAATCTCCCCTGTGACGGTTCTGACTGATGTTCTGTATCCCCAAAGCGCTAGATGTAGCTTCTCGGGCCAATCCCAACCTTTGACGGTCATCTTTCTGATTATCATTGCGAGAGTCTTGTTTGCTGCCTCTACTGCACCATTAGTTTGTGGTCTGTAGGGAGAATACTTGTGGCGTGTAACTCTGAAGTAGGTCAACAGTTGGTCACAATCTCCTTCAAAGTGGGTCCCATTGTCGGATATGATCTCGTTGGGCACCCCATATCTGCATATGATGTTCTCTTTGATGAACTCGGCCACCTTCTTAGAATTCAGTACCTTGTATGATCTGGCTTCTACCCACTTGGTGAAGTACTCGACTGCGACTAATATGAACACGTGACCGTTGCTCCCTGGTGTAAGTACCCAAATCTGGCTCATGCCTTCCGGTTAAGTTTCCCGGCAATTCCCCGGACTTTCCTAAAGTTCAGGGGCAATTCGGGAACTTTTTCGAACCTTCCGAGGGGCGAAGGACTTGCTAGGAATTAAAATTCCACGTAGTCCTTTGGTGGAAATGCCCTTCTAGAAGGCCACCTTGCATGGTTCTAGAAATAAGCTGAGCCATCTCAGGATAAGACCGCACGGCCTCATTTGCCATGGGGTTACAGCCGCACGGCTTCATTAGCTGCTGCCAAACTGCCTATAAATAGAGACCTTCTCTATTCATTTTAAGGGGGGATTTTCAGTAACATTACTCCGCCAAAATACCACCACGAAATTCCAGTGAGCTGAGAGTGTCAAAAACCACCTCCCTTCTCATCAAAACCTTCAAAAGTTGGTCCCTTCCTTAGGCAAACTTCAAGAAGAAAAAGGGACACCATCATTGGTAACCTCTCCTCCCCTTTACCTTGCATTATACTTGTGTTTATGTGATATATTTGCTCCTTGCTTTACATATTGCTATATACTTGCTTGGTACTTGATATTGTCATTAAAGATCCCATCTTTAGGCATGTAAATCATATTACCCCCTTTTCCCTATCACATAGGATCCATGAAAGATCCAACCCAAGGATGAACAAATAAGACCTCAAAAAAAGTCTTGTTCTAGGGTGGATCTCTCACATGGTGATGTGAAAGTAGCATCCTTTGCTCCTAAAATGCCATCTTTACATATAAAGTTGCATCCTTTGCATTAAAAGTGTTATCTTTATATCAAAGTAGCATCCTTTGCTCCTAAAATGACATCTTTATGCATCCTTTGCACATAAAATGACATTTTTCACACAAAGTTGCATCCTTTGCATTAAAAATCATTCTTTACATCAAAGAAGCATCCTTTGCAACCAAGTAGCATCCTTTGCACTTAAAATGTCATATTTTCATTAAAAATGTCATCTTTAGCTTAAACATGCATCCCCCATGTCCCTCATGGTTGGATTTCTCTCCTAGGATTGCCTAGTGACCTTCATAAGGCACAAAAAGGCATAGGATGAGTATAAAGATCCAATCTTTATACCCCTTCCCTAGTCCCCCTTGGTACTTGGAGCATCTCTTGGAGCGAGATGATGTAAAGGTCCTATCTTTACGTCATTTGTTCCATTCAAAGATGCCATAGATGGATTCTCCTTTAGAAAAGGATGAGCCCTAGCCACATATCTCCGATCATCACTTGAGACGAGCATAAATCCCCCGAAGAAGTCCAAATCGTCTAAAGATGTAGGATCGATAGGCAAGGTCACTCCTTTCTAAAGGGTCTCATCCTTGGACTCTAAAAACGGTGTCCCTATCTTGATCACATGTGACCCAAGGTCTCATCATGATGATCACAAGTCCAAGATGAGAACGGGACCAAAGTCCCTAATACATCAAAATCCAGGGAATCCCGAGCGATAACCAACTCATGGTTTATATGTCCGGAAGACCACTTGGTATATTCCCTCCTTTTCAAAACACACATCCCACACACGAAAACATTAAGGCAAGTATGAAAAGCGGATCTTGGAAGACTTGCTTCGGCAAGGCTCTTTGGGTGAACGACGATCCGTTCTTCCCAAAGGGTAACTTAACCTCCGGACCCAAATCCTTTTTTTCAAAGTTTTGAGGAAATCAAAATGGCGTGGCGACTCCGTTTTTCAATTTAAACCGGACGTTTCCAAACTGATGTGAGACGGTGATCACCCTTACACGAAAAAGTGGTTCCAAAAAAACAAGTAAAACAAAAAAAGGGAGCCGCTTATCTTGGGCACCACATTCACAGTTTGGCGACTCCGCTGAGGAAATATCCAAAGGAGAAAGCTTTCATTTTTAAATAAAAAAATGATACCCGGTATATAGGTGGAAACCATTAACCTTCCTGTATCGCTTCCTAACCCGAGGCTTGGGATAAATTGTGGTCTAACAATCCCACGTACCGGTATCTCTTTTCGAAAAATAAAAACAAGAAAGCTTTTTCCGAGAGGGTTAGCCTTCTGCCGCGGATCCGCTTCTTACACTTGCCTTACCTTTTTGCATTGCATTGCATGCGTCATTTGCTTCTTGGGAATTTTGCATATTCTGAAACTGAACAGGAAAGCATTCTGGAGCTGAAAAAGGTGCCAAAAAGGCCGGGAAAATGCAGATCAAAGAAATTGGAACCCGGAAAATTGTTTGACGCACTGCACGGCTTAATCCTCCCCGGATTCCGCCGGGCGGCTTCACTGGAAATTCCACCAGAAAAAATTGAGGCTAATCGGTAGCCTTGGCGGCCTTGGGGCTATTCACCCAAGACCGACCGGGCTCCTTAAAATTTACGTGCTTATCTCGTGCATTTTCCCCGTCCCGAAAATCATTCCTTTAAAACACATTTACGAAAATTTCGTTTTAACTCAAAAGGAATATTTTTAGGAGGCCGCACACTACGCGCACCTTATATATCCCGTACACTTTGCACGCACGTCCCTTTAACCCGGGTGGTTGTCTCAGTTGCGCCACTGACAGATTACGATGCTCCCGGCGCGCATGGAATCATCCCAAACTCCCTTGGCATCCAAAGGTGTCGACTAATGCATGGTCAGGTGTCACACCTTTTAAAACCGTGACTTTTGGTTGGTTTTTGGTCTAGTCCGTGTCATACATCCCAGTTGCATATCCCCGTAAAGATCAAACCTTAGTCCATAACGAAAGCCAAGATCTTTCGCACAAGCGGAACTCTGCCGAAATTCTGACAAGGAAAAATGGGCAGAATCTTGACTACGGACGGGATTTGTAAGAGTCGAGACCAATTCCATGCCAAAAAAAAAATCCAAAGATCTTTCGCGCAAGCGGAGCTCTGCCGAAATTCCGACAAGGAAAAATTGGCAAGATCTTGACCCGGCATTGACTTCGACTTCGACTCACGCACAGCGTATGCAACGAAGTTCAATGTAACACTGTGTCATCCGGCTTTTATCGCCCGACCCATGCCTATTATCTTCTCGGACATTGCCGAAAAGTCAAAACGTCAATCGCGCAAGCGAAACTCTGCCAAAATTTCGTTAAGACTGAAAGACGAGACTTTCTCGGTATTGCCTTGACTATAATCCGCATCTCGCGTGCGTTGAAAGTTCCTATGACCCGCTAGACCCGTTAGGAGCGTTCTTCTCTCTCCGTCGGTGGGATCCGCGTGCCCTATAGGACCCTCGCCCGGGGCTGGCCACCCTGGGAGGTCGAAATACATGTGGAATATGAGGGGCTTATAGACGTAGTGACGGAGCCAACTGATCCAGGATCTAGAGGAGTTGCGAAAAAGAAGGGCAGAACCCCTTTTCCAACCAAATAGAAATTAATAAAAGACACCGTTTTAAGTAAACTGGAAGATTCTTAATTTGCATATTGCTTGAGCCTTCAGCCTAAACACCTACCCCGAGTCTAAACCTCTCCTATCCCTTTCCCGCAGCGAGAAAGAAGTGTGTGAGAATACAGGGTCAGCGGCTTGTTAGCGCAGAAGTATCAGATAGTTCGCCAGAACCCTCAATTTTGTCAGTCCAGAGAGTCAGAATGGCCGATTTGACAGAAAACATCAGCGGTTTGGGTAACCAGATGACTAGGGAAGAAGAGCTAGCCTTAGCCTTGGAAAACAGTCATAAGGTCCATGAGGAACAGCAAGCCATGCTCATTGATGTGCTTCATCATCATGGGGTTCAGATAGTGGTTGAGTCCAACGGTTCCCTGGTTATGGTAGAAGATGAGACTCCAGAAGTAACCATCTCGGCTCCCCCAGCCTATAACCAATGCCCTCCTCCATCTACATATGATCCCTTACCGAGGACTACCCCTTTTCGGTCCTTTCCCACATCCCAGGCAGTCAGGGTTCCAACACCCTCACCTCCTCAGATAAGACCCAGCTTTGTTCCCTACCAACAGAGAGCAAACGCCACAGCTATCCCAGTTACACAGCCTCTACACTACCTCACGGGATTCACTCCCTCCTCTCAGCCTGAGCCAATTTTCTTTATCCCTGAATTCCAGTATCAGCCTGACCTTTCCAATTTCGTCAATGCCTGTGAATTTGCCTATCTTCCAGACAGTGACAGTGAAGAGTCAGTTGGAAATGAGAATAGGAATGGATGGATTTACAGTGATGATGACAGTTCAGTAGAAGGGATGAACCTAGAGCCAACGGAAGTGAAGTCCGGAGGACAAGACGGAGTAGAAAACCACAGACCCGGAATGAGGGACTGTATCACTTCAAAGTGTGTCTGTCGCCTTTGCAAGGACTCAGAAGAGAAAATAGATGCAAGCTCAGATGAGGCAGGGTATGAATTCCACATCCTAGAATACAACACTCCTTACAAAGACTTGGTCGGTGAATGGATAAACTTGATTGAAGCTTTAGCTGAAAGAGGGAAGTGGGCTCCACCCACCGATCTAGAACACATAAGCGTCATTGAAGCTAAGCCCCCATCAGGAAGAGTAGAATCCATTGAAGCGCTAAGAGTCACCCCTGAGATCTTGTCCAAAGATGAGTGTATGGAAGCTCTAGAAAGAGTCTTAAAGTTCGAAGCGACCTCGGTCCCCTTCCTATCCTATGATGACAGTGATGTTTTCTTGGTAATTCCTAAGTCAGGGTAAGAGTCCAGAATACCCCTTATATGGCGCCAAGTATCCCGACCTGCTTTTGCCCTCATTGGTCATCAGAGTCAAGATGAAAGTTCTCACGGGAGCTACTGTAGTGATAGTGAGGAAGACACAGTCGAAATGCCGAAAGGAACGGTGGAAGAATGGCTAGCCCAGAAGCCAAAAAGCCCAGAAAACCTTCTCGACAGTAAAGAACAGGAACCCGCCATGAGGTTTGACCCTGCGGAAATCCTTCTCGATGATGGAATCTCCCACTTCATAAAGTGCTTATCCAATGTCAAAGATGGCGTCAGAAGACTGACCCTTAGAGAAAGAAGGGATATGCTTGACAGTGATGAGGAATGCGACCCCGCTCTGTTGAAAATGTTGCTAAGTCCAGGTGAAAAAGCCATTAGCCAACCTCCAAATCCTGGGAGCGATAATTCCTGTTGCATGATGACCCTGAAAAGACTGTATGAGACTGTCAAGGTTCTGAGTGAGGAGGATGAAGCTGAAACCAGCAAGTTGCTAAGTCAGTTAAGAATTCAAAACCCAGAAAAGGTTAGAAAGCCATTGACCTGAGATCAAATTCGGAAAGCTGCCTATGCCTCTGGTAGTACCGTTAATCAGATTAATCAGTAGAGTTGGCCATATGCCAGCAAGAGCCCGCCTCTAACTTTGAAAGAGCTGAAGGAATCCTCCGGTAGGAATGATGACTCAGAAGAGTCTAATGTCTATGTGATGACTCGATCCAGACAGATGAGCGTTGAGCATCCTAAGGGTGACAATAGAAATTCCGTCTCCGAGCCAAAAACAGACAAAAGACCTTATAAGTCAGAAGCAGAAAAGCCAGACTCTGAGAAAGAGGATCCGCATCGACTCGGTTGAAGTGTACTGTGCCAACATCTCCTTGTGGTCTCGTTAACCTCTTCATACCCTCATAAACAGAAGCTAGAAGAAAGTTTGGCCAAGACCATGGTGCCCATAGATGTCACCCCAGATGAGGTCATCCAGATGATCAGAAATATCCATTACGGAAACATCATTACCTTCACTGACTTGGACCTGCCAAAATATGGGGCTAGTCATAACGAACCCCTTTACACCACAGTCCAGTTGGAAGAGCGCCGATTGCCAAGGGTACTAGTTGACGGAGGGTCTGCAATGAACGTCCTGTCGGCAAAGATGATGGATTTGTTGGATTTGAAGCCCACAGATTTGAAGCCTTCTAGTCAGACTATTAAGGCCTATGACTCCACTGCACGATCAGTTCTGGGGATTGCTACTCTCAAATTGTGGTTTGGCAAAAAGGCCATGGATGTTGATTTCCAAGTGATTGACATTCCCATTTCATTTACCGCTCTGCTGGGATGACCCTGGATTCACCAGATAAATGGGGTAGCCTCTACTTTGCATCAATGCGTCAAATTCCAGTCAAATGATGGTTTTATCACCACTATCTATAGAGACAGTGTCACTGTGGAAGGTATCAGCACCGGAGGTATCCCGATACTGGAGATCAAACATGATGATGAGGGGTTGGCCTTGACTGGATTCTCTGTAGTTTCCCCCAAAGCATAAGTGTGTTGCACTGACCTCACTACTACCTCTGACAAAATCCCCCCTGCCATGCGAATGATGAGAAAAATGGGTTATCTTTCGGGGCTCAGACTGGGCAAAAGACTTTAGGGTCGCAATGCTATCATTGATGTGAAGGAACAGACTACCCGATATGGCTTGGGATACAAACAGAATTCTCGGGAAGACAGAAAAGCTAAAGGCACAGTTCAAGAAAAACGAAGTGAAGGGGTCCATCTCCATCCTTACAACTTGTCTCTGGCCCATTACTTCATAAAAGGTGGGACTCAATATGATGAAAATGATGATCAAATCTCCTTGAGAAAAACTCTTCTGGAAAACCTTGAGAAAGTTTGAGGAAAACCAGCGAATCCTGTTCGAAGAATGTTCCTTGACTTGCCGGACATTCCTGGGGCTACCACTACTGTTCAGAACAAGTATGCCTTCAAAGGAAACCAAGACAGTTTCAAAGAGTCCGCACTCTTCTCATCCGGGGTAATGGATTTCTCCGCCTTCGAGTTAGCTCTTCCAAAGATTAGCCAGATAGAAGCTGCCGGTAGTGAAGACAGTGAGTTGGGTTTGCAAAAGCTGTTTGATGAAGAAGCACAGATCCCTGATTTGATCGACTTCAGCCCAGATGATGAGATAGTTGCCGTAATTGAAGACGGTGGTGAAGAGCCTTTTGATCCCCGCACTTTGGTGACTAAGACAGAGATGCTGTTGAAGAATTGGGAGACATTCTCAGGGCCGATCGCCAGCCGACAGCAAATGATCACGGAGCTTGGATTGGTACCCCGTCTTTCTCAGCCCAGTCGTGTCAAACACTCTATCATCCATACAGTTGAGTTAGGAATCTTTGAATTCCAGTCCTCCGAGTCATCCAAAGGCCTCACGCCTGAGGATTATGAATATGTAACCAATGTCATCTTTCCTCTTGCTTTGAATGAAATGAGAGATCTTTCTGAGTATCCCCTTATTGCCAACTTAACAAATGATAAATTAACTCAAAACTTAACAACAGTTAATAATGAATCATTTGAACAAGATGCAAACGCACTAAACGAACAATACATTAAAGAAATCTTTAAGCAGGTTACAGACAAAGAGGAAAACCGGGCCCAAGCTGCCGAGGAGGTTTTGACAAGTGTTAACATGGGTACTGTCGAGGAACCTAAAGAGACACAGATTGGAAACTTCTTCCAGGGGTTGAACTGGACAGACTGGTCAATCTGCTCAGAGAATACATCGACGTCTTTGCATGGTCATACAAGGATATGCCGGGACTAGACAGTTCGATAGTGGAGCACAGAATCCCTCTAGCACCAGATGCTAAGCCAGTAAAGCAGAAGCTGAGAAAGATCAAACCAGGGTGGTCTCTACAAGTCAAAGAAGAGATTAAGAAGCTACTTCGGGTAGGATTCATCCGATTCATCGAATATCCAACATGGTTATCCAACATTGTGACTGTAACTAAGGCCAATGGGAAAATGCGCTGCTGTGTAGATTTCCACGATCTGAACAAAGCCAGCCCCAAAGACGATTATCCCTTGCTAAACAGTGATGCCATTTGGGCTTAAGAATGCCGGGGCCACTTATCAGAGGGCAGCGACCGCGCTCTTTCATGACATGATCCACAAGGAGATTGAGGTTTACGTCGACGATATGATAATCCACTCCAAAGGCGAGGATGGACAACACTTTTTGGACCTGTGAAAGTTCTTCGAGAGTCTGAGACAGCATTTCATGAGACTAAACCCTGCCAAATGCACCTTCGAGGTGACAAGGGGAAAAGTGCTTGGGTATATGGTCACGGAGCGAGGTATAAAAGTCGACCCCCGAAAGATCAAGGCCATTATGGATATGAGGCCACCTCGAACCCAGACAGAGGTCAAAAGCTTTATGGGCAAACTGCAGTACATCAGCCGTATTTTCAACCAGCTGACTACCATGTGCGAGCCCATCTTCAAGCTCATGAAGAAGAATGTAGACACAGAATGGACCGAGGAATGACAGGATGCCTTTGATCAAATCAAGGCATACTTAGTACATCCTCTGGTCCTATGCCCCCCACATAGACAGAAACCTCTTCTGCTCTATCTCACTGTCACTGATACGATAGTTGGGGCCATGCTTGCTCAGGAGAAGAAAGACTCTCGGGTAGAGAATGCCATTTACTTTGTCAGCCGGAAGCTGCAGGGAAGTGAGCTCAATTACTCAGCATGCAAAAAGAATTATGCAGGACTGGTCTGGGTAGTCGGTAAGCTGAAGCACTACATGCAAGCCCACTCTGTGAACTTGGTCTCAAAAATGGACCCCATCAAGTACATCTTCGATAAGCCTTCCCTCTCGATGCGCCTAGCAAAGTGGTCCTTCTTCTTAGCTGAGTATGACATCAACTATGTGACGAGAAAGGCCATCAAGGGTCAAGCGTTGTCAGACCATCTGGAAAACTTCCCTAGTAATGAGGACCGCGAGCCTGAACCCCAATTCCCAGATGAAAGGATCTTCGTAGTTGAGCCTGAAAACCGATGGCAGCTATTCTTTGACGGAGCTGCTAACAAAAGAGGAAATGGCGTAGGAATGCTACTGGTTGATCCGAAAGATGAGCACACGCCCATAGCCCTCAAGTTGAACTTCCCTACCATGAACAATGTCACCGATTACGAAGCTTGCATTGCTGGTTTAGAGGCTGCTTTAAAAAGAAATGTCAGGGAGCTCGAAGTTTATGGAGACTCATCCCTGATCATCAACCAGGTCTCCAATAAGTGGAAGACTGTAGACCCTAATCTTCAGAGGTATCATGCGTACATGGAGGAATTGACTGAGCAGTTAAGAGAAGTGACCTCCATTACCTGCTAAGGGAAAATAACAGATTCACAGATGCCCTAGCTACTCTAGCCTCACTGGTAGAGATCTTCGAGGGAAAAGCAATAAAACTTTTCAGAGTGGGTAGAAGAGAAGCCCCGACTTTCTGTTGTGAAATAGACTTGGGACCTGAGCCTGTCAAGGAACCCTGGTACAGTCAGATTTACCAGTTCCTCAAAGATGGAGAGTTCACTTTCAGAGACAAAGAAGGTAGACCGAAAGAAGGCATTAAAGCCAAGAGCTTGCAAGCCCTGAAACGGTTGGCCTCCCATTATGTCATTCTAGGGGGCTACCTATACAAGAAACGGTACCAGGGACCACTCCTCCTGTGTGTCACCCAAGAAAGGGCCAGAGAGTTGATGACCGAAGTCCATAATGGTCCTTGTGGTCCTCATATGAATGCCAGAGCATTGATGCAAGTGATCCTCAGAATGGGTTACTACTGGATCTCCATGGAAACAGATTGTGTCCAGCATGTCCGAGCGTGCGACAAATGCCAACGGTTTGCCAACCTCAACCATCTCCCGCCTCATGACCTATACTGCATGACGACTCCTTGGCCGTTTGCAACTTGGGGTATTGACCTGATAGGGAAGATAGCCACGGCAGGAAGCAATGGGCACGAATTCGTGTTAGTAGCAGTCGACTACTTCACCAAGTGGGTAGAGGCCAAGTCCTACAAGGTCCTCACTTCCAGAAAAGTGGCCCAATTCATCAAAGAAAACATTATGTGTAGATATGGGGTGCCCAACGAGGTCATTTCAGATAACGGGTTGCACTTTGAAGGGGACTGCGATAGATTGCTGTCAGAATTCAGAATCACTCGCCACAAGTCGTCCCCATACACTCCTCAGAATAACGAAGCCATGGAAGCTGCCAATAAGACGCTCGAGAAAATTATCCGAAAAATGGCCACCCGTGGTCGTGATTGGCTTGAGAAGCTGCACCTAGCACTCTGGGCTACAGAACATCTGTTAGAACAGCCACGGGGGAAACTTCCTTTGCCCTAACTTACGGGATGGAAGCAGTATTGCCAGTGGAGTTGGAAATCCCATCACTAAGGGTCCTCCAGGAAAACAGTGTCAACGAAGTAGAATGGCTGCGCAGCCAGCACAATGAATTGGCCTTGCTCGACAAAAGAAGGCTAAAAGCCATGGAGCACACCCGAGCCTACCAGAGGCGAATGGCCAGGGCATTCGACAAGAAAGTCAAGGCCAGGGACATCAAAGAGGGTGACTTAGTGTTGAAAGTGAAGCCCCCTACCAGAGACAGCCCCCTGGGAAAGTGGGAACCCGTTTGGATCGGCCCGTATGTGGTGCAGAAGATACTATCGGGAGGACCCATGAAGCTTGCAGACCTGGACGGCAATCCCTTTGTCCACCATTCAACGGCGATAAGCTCCGTAGGTACTATGTCTGAAAAAAAAACAATAAAAAAAGAGAAAATAAAAAAAATCTTAGTGCAAAAAGAGTAATACCCAGCTAGACTCAAAAACCCAAAAAGGGGCGGTCTAGGCAAAAAACAGGGTTGCACATAAAAAAAAGAAAAGAAAGAAAAAATCTCAGTGCAAAAAGAGTAATGCCCAGCTAGGCTGAAAACCCAAAAAGGGCGGTCTAGGCAAAAAACAGGGCTGCACATAAAAAAAAAAGGGCCAAAAGACCTAATCCCGATAGTTCACCAGAATGAACTACGAAGACCTGAGCCCCTTAGTCTTTCTTGTAAAAGGGGAACGTAGGCAGCCAGCAATGGTTCGGTCTAAACAATAAATAAGACAATAAAAGTTTCCATGAAACGTGTCTTATAATTTCTAAGATAGTATCTCTTGTTCATTACAAGTTAAAAACTTCTTGATGAGTTCAAGCACGGTCTACTCTTGACTCTGCTAACCTGCTACAAAGATCTAAAATACAATAAAATGCCTAATAAACTACTGTGTTTGCAAATGGCAATAAGGGAATCCTAAGAAAAGACCTATCAGTTGTCATTCACTGAGTCTTCTTTGGTCTTCTTCCCTTTGCCTTGACCTCGTCGAGTGTTCTTCCTCTTCTTCTGAATGATGTCGGTCTCCCACATCCCAATCTCAAGTATCCTCACTGGAGCCTCCATCAAACCTGTGTCAATAAGTGCCCTCTCAACCCGGGCACGAGTCCGCACTTCCTCCCTCTGAGCCTCAGTCAAGGGAGCGACTTCAGAAAGCCTCTCGTATCGAGCCTCCATATCTCTGATAAGGTCACCTGACTGGTTGTGGCGACTCGCCATGGCTTCAGTCTCCCTCAGAGTCCTACTCGAGTCACTGTCAGCCCCCAATAAAGTCTGACGTCTCTCTCACAATATGACCTGAGTCGCTCCCATCTCCCTCTCATACCAGTCCAAGTAGGCCATAGTCAATATGGTACTTTTCCTGCTCTTGAGAATGGCCCTGGGTGGGAAAGCAATATGTGTCCAAGCCCTCGAGAAGAATGAGAAGCTGGCTGTATCCCTCATGTCTAAAGGCACCACCTCCATGGTACGGGTGTCCTCCCAATCTCCCAATGGCTCCTGGAAAGCCTCGAATTGCCTGGATACCAAGCGGGGTATGTAGAAGGATGACCAAGAAAACCCTGGAACCCTCACCACGTAGGACTCCTGAAATATCCTCCGGGTCTGCAGCCTCCAGTGAGGTACCCACCAGTGAATATCCGAAGTGGATAACCTAGCCATCATCAGCTCCCAGTCACCCTATTCATGCTGCCTAGGTGCACCCCTCTGAGAAATCACCCAAGGGCACTGAGTCGGCAAAGCCCCTGGCAAAGCCCCGAGCCTCTCCTGCAGCCACAAAGTCAACACAGTCGGGCTCCCAGACCTCATGAAATGGTCTCCTCTAGCCATCCTGTCAATACCATGAAGAGTCTCACCCAAAACCAGGGGGATAATATCCTTCCCAGCTCTGCAATCCCTAACCATGTCCAAGAGGCCACCCTGACAAATCCCCACAGACTCGGCCGTGAACAGAGACGAGAACACACAGAGGATAAAGGCATCCATAGACATAGTGGTCGTAGCCGTATCCGAGAACCCAAACCTGCTTGGGATATCAGAAAGGTCAACCCGATCAGGGGCTACCATCATCCCCTCAGCCTCTCCCAGAGAGATTTGCAGAAAAGATGCCAACTTTACTGCTACCGGCACGTCTTTGATCAGAGGAATCGATATGGCCTCAATTTCCTGACCCCCAATCAAGGCTCGGAAGTCTTCATAGGTTGGGACAAGCTCGTTGTAAGAAAAGCAGTAAACATGTCTCCGGACGTCCCAAAACCTTACCGCGGCTCTCAAAAGGTCCCAATCGGGCGGGAGATCCTTTAAATTCCATGAAGACTTGATCTTGAAGGTGGTATCAAACAGTCTCTTGTTGGATTGAAAGTTATGCCTCATCCAAGATTGAAGATCTGATAGAAAACGGTCTCTTTTCCCCTTTTGGCAATCTAACGGGTTTCTCCATTGCAAGGTGATCAAAGTTGATGTCTTTTGGTCAAAAATATGCTCTGGGATCAGTTGGAACAAGTCTAGGGTGAAAATGAAATGAAATGGCTAAGCCTTGGTTTTATTTTGTAAAAAACCAGTTCAAACAGAACTTCCAGCCGCACGGCTTTATTTGCCCCCAGGTCCAGGCCGGACGGCCTCATTTGCCATCTGCAGAAAAAAATCTGCAGCAATCAAAGTTGCTGCCCAAGTGGAGTTCTCACCCCACTTTCTCAATGAAACCTGTACAAAAACATATCCAAATACCAACCATACAGTCATATGTCATCACAAACCATTTTGTCCCATTTTCAGCCCCAATTCCAAGCAAAAAACTGCCCCGAGGCTCAAGTAATATGCAAATTCATAAAGCATAAAATAGAAAAGTAAATAAAAGAGTAATACATTGTTTTCGCCCCATCTGCTCCCAAATAAAATGAAAAACAAATAAAATGTGCATAAAAAAGTGTTCATTGTTTGTTTCCTGCCTCCTAGGTCAATTCTAAGGAATCCTAAGCCTCCGACTCCTCGTCGTCGCTACTCAGATCATAGAAGCTAGGATCCCTCATCAAGTCCTCCGTGTCACTCACATCAGAAAGGTTCACGTTCACGTGCTCGTACTCGGCTAGCTGCTCCAGAATGCCGGTATTGGGTCCCTGTCCCCGAGGCATGGCACTAGTAGAGGAGGTAGCGTACTCTGAGGCCGAGGAGGTGGATGCTGTGCTGCCGACGTGCCTTCTTTTGCGCACGGGCTCCTGCATATTTGCCCCAGCCCTGGAAGCGCATGCCAACTTCCTCAGAAGGGACCGGCACACATCCTTCCACCCCCTGTTCTGTGGTACCAATCCATCTTATGAGCGAGCAGGAACCTGAGAGAAAGAGAAGAAAACTCAGAAAATCTCAGGAAAATCTCAGAATTGCAGAAAGCAAATAAATCCGGAAAAAAGAAAAGACCCTAAATGTACTCACAGTGCTGTCAGGCGGCAGAGTATACCGGGGCTCCCTCGTGTCAGGAACGGGAATCATAAACCTCCTCGGTACCCCGTTGACCACATATGAGAGATGAGCAGGAGGCATAGGCGGGTCAGTAGGCTCAGCTTCCCCATACCCCTGAGTGACAGCCAGCTTCACTAGCTTCTGTGGCGTCCTCAACCGCTGCTCCACGAAGGTGGCATACGGGGTAGCCAAGTCAAAATACTCCACGGCCGCCACGCCTGCCTGATACCTAGCAATATCATCCTCTGACCAGTCCCTGGGCTGCAGCATCCGTGCTGGAGGATCGTGAGGAGTGATGGCGTCCAAGGGAGGGACATGGCCATGCTGCCTAGAAAAATGGTCCCCCAAGTAAATGACATCACATGTCAAACTCGTAAGCCACCTCCTCTGCCTAGTTGCCTCCACGGCATCCCCTAGCAGCACCTCCGGGTACCTCCCCCAAGGGTAGAAGTCAACTCCATCATGTCCATCTCTGTTGATGATTGGTCTCACCATCTTGTAGTCAAAATTGATCCGGGTCTTTCCGGTGAACTTGTCTCTCGCATCTCCCCTCCAACGGATCATAGCCGGGAAGATCTCCGTATCACTCTGCTGGTTCCACGGAAAGAACCCAATCACCTCACAAAACCAGACCTGCATGTTCAAAACATAAAAGGGTCATTTTATCTCATAAAAGTCTAAAGACAGAAAATAAAAGAGAGAAAAGAAAATGAGACTACCTCAAGCGCAAAAGAGAAGCAGTCCATAGAGGCAGCCTTGTTCCGGTAGTACATATCCAAGGAGAAGTAAAGCTCCGTCAATCCGACCTCACCCCAAGAGACCGCCCTAACCTCATCCAGGTTATCTAAAGAATCAAGCAAACAAACCATAGCCAGCGTCCCAGAGTTCGCAAAGATGGTGACTGACAGCATCAACCACAAGAAAGCTCTCGCGAGCTGGTGGGCGGTCACCTCATTGGCGGCAAATCCCTGCATACAGTCCTGGACCGCCACCTCCACATACCTAGTCTCTATCCCAATCCCCTTAGGACGGAGGTCAAACCCAACCAGAGCCCTAAATTCCTCAGCCGTGATGTAGTCCCTCCAAGTCACAGGCCTCCCAGTGAACTGCAGCCAGTGATAGCAGTAAAGTCGGCTGGAGTCACCATAATCTCCCCCCAGCTAAGGTGAAAGTTGTGGGTGGTGTCCCACCAGAACTCTGAAAGGGCCTGGACCAGCCCCTTACTCTTGGAGGTCACGTGGATACCTCTGCCAATGGCATCAGTGAACAGATCAAGGCCAGTAGCCATCACAAGCTGCTTGGGGTTCACCCCATCCTTCTCAAAATTGGGCATCCTCTCCCATAGCTTCATTGCAACCTCAGAAGGTCCCCTAGACTTGTTCTCCTGTAGGAAAACACAACAAAAATGTGTCAGGCCTTCATCTTATTTCAAAAGCATGCATATATTCAAAAGTGCACATATTTTCAAAGAAAAGCATTCATAAAAGATTTCTAGCATCTTTTGCTTAGAAAACGTGTCTTTCATCACTTGAAACATGTCATGTCAAGCACATTGCTTTCAAAGACACAAAAATTCCAATTTTCAACATTCTTTGCACGTAAGCATTAATTTTTCAAAAATGGCATGCAAGAATCCTTTTCATCGTCCAAAATTTTGTTTTCTCATCCATGATCAAGAATTGACCTAGTTCCAGTACATGCAAGGACTCCGTCACATTTTAGACATTATCTTCGAAAAAAAATGGGTCATTCCCATTATCTTTCAAATAAATTGCACATGCATGTTCATTTATCCCCTTAGCCTCATAGGTTAATCATCAAAATTCCAAAACCATCAACAAAAATCCTAGGAAAATTTGAAAAATTCCTAAAAATCGGGTCAAGCCCTAAGTCAATCAAAATTGACGGAATCAAGCAAATCAAGAATGCTTACCCCAACCGATTGAGGTTTCTTTGATTTGTGTTCTCCCCTATCGGGATAAAGCTCCGATGGAGGCGTATTGAAGTCATACTTCCTCTCTGTGCGAACAAGCTCCCTCCTCCTCCTTCTAGCGGCTTCGGATATGGTTCTTTGTGCTTGCCTAGGTATCGGGTTCCCTTCTGGATCCATCTTGATTAATAGAAGCAAAGGGATTGAAGGATTTTGAAACTTCTCTCTCTCCTCTCTCTCTCTTCCTCGGCAGCAGATGGGCGGCAATGGTGCCCAATGCCCGTTCAAATTCAGTTTTATATAATCTAGTGAAAATAAATTTCTAGCCGCACGACCTCTTTTGCCCTCATCTCATGCCGGGCGGCCTCTTTTGCTCTGAGCAGAAAATTACACTTATGCCCTTGGACTTTCTACTTAGGCATATAATTCCTGTTATCCTTTAACTAGAGTAACGTTGTTCTCCCAAAGGATATCGGTTATCTCTAAGCAAATAGGTTTTCCTCCCGAGTCGCCTCCGTTACTTCCGTTATAACGAAATAACGCTAGGTGACAACCTCCGAATTGTCAAAACTCAAACATTAGCTACCTCTATCTCACGGATTGAGAAGTACGCTCAAGTTCTCCAAACTTTAGCTACCTCTATCTCACGGATTGAGAAGTACGCTCAAGTTCTCCAAACTTTAGCTACCTCTATCCCACGGATAGAGAAGTACGCTCAAGTTCTCCAAACTTCAGCTACCTCTATCTCACAGATTGAGAAGTACGCTCAAGTTCTCCAAACATTAGCTACCTCTATCTCATGGATTGAGAAGTATGCTCAAGTTCTCCAAACTTTAGCTACCTCTATCCCACGGATTGAGAAGTACGCTCAAATTCTCCAAACTTTAGCTACCTCTATCTCCTCGACAGTGACGTAAGCTTTAGTTTCATCAGGTGACAACCTCCATTAATTGTCAATCAGGTGACAACCTCCATTAATTGTCAATCAGGTGACTCCTCCACTAATCGTCAAAACCTCAAGGATCCTAGACATTGTTCCTAACTATCTAGTGAGACTTGAACTACGACCAAGGCTTGATTCCTCCGGGATACGTAGGTAGCCTTTCATAAAAGGTCCAGCCATCCGACCACATTGGTCACCCTTTTCCTTCATCACTCCTCAGTGGTGAGGCAGCCTTTCATAAAAGGTCCAGCCATCCGACCACATTGGTCACCCTTTTCATTCATCACTCCTAAGTGGTGAGGCAGCCTTTCATAAAGGTCCAGTCATCTGACCGCAGTGGTCGCCCCTTGTCATTCATCACTCCTCAGTGGTGAAGTAGCCCCTCATAGAGGTCCAGATATCCAACCACATCGGTCACTTCCTCCATCTAGCATATCCCCAATAGGATCAGTCACTTGACCTCCCAGGTCACTTTCCCTTCTATTTCCCCAGCAAGAGGCCAATTTCTCTTCGCCATTCCCCAGTGGGTTTATTCCGAACTACGACCAGGCTTGATTCCTCCGGGATACATATGTAGCCTACCCTAGGTGCAGCTAATTCGTCACATATGACACCCCTCTCCCCTGTGGATTCTGAACTACGATTATGGCTTGATTCCCACTCGGGATACGTAGGTAGCCTTCCAAAGGTTCAGCCACTCGACCACCATGGTCACCCAATCTGTTTCGGCATTCGCCAGATTGGATCCTTTTCTATCGACAACCCCACTCGCCCTGCAAGTGATGTTGCCGAGGGGCTTCTGTAAGTACCCAAATCTGGCTCATGCCTTCCGGTTAAGTTTCCCGGCAATTCCCCAGACTTTCCTAAAGTTCAGGGGCAATTCGGAAAAGTTTTCGAACCTTCCGAGGGGCGAAGGACTTGCAAGGAATTAAAATTCCATATAGTCCTTCGGTGGAAATTCCCTTCTAGAAGGCCACCTTGCATGGTTCTAGAAATAAGCTGAGTCATCTCAGGATATGACCGCATGGCCTCATTTGCCATGGGGTTACAGCCGTACGGCTTCATTAGCTGCTTCCAGAGTGCCTATAAATAGAGACCTCCTCTAATCATATTAGGGGGGGGATTTTCAGTAACATTACTCTGCCAAAATACCACCACGAAATTCTAGTGAGCTGAGAGTGTCAAAAACCACCTCCCTCCTCATCAAAACCTTCAAAAGTTGGTCCCTTCCTTAGGCAAACTTCAAGAAGAAAGAGGGACACCATCATTGGTAACCTCTCCTCCCCTTTACCTTGCATTATACTTGTGTTTATGTCATATATTTTCTCCTTGCTTTACATATTGCTATATACTTGCTTGGTACTTGATATTGTCATTAAAGATCCCATCTTTAGGCATGTAAATCATATTACCCCCTTTCCCCTATCACATAGGATCCATGGAAGATCCAACCCAAGGATGAACAAATAAGACCTCAAAAAAGGCTTGTTCTAGGGTGGATCTCTCACATGGTGATGTGAAAGTAGCATCCTTTGCTCCTAAAATGCCATCTTTACATATAAAGTTGCATCATTTGCATTAAAAGTGTTATCTTTACATCAAAGTAGCATCCTTTGCTCCTAAAATGACATCTTTATGCATCCTTTGCGCATAAAATGCCATTTTTCACACAAAGTTGCATCCTTTGCATTAAAAATCATTCTTTACATCAAAGAAGCATCCTTTGCAACCAAGTAGCATCCTTTGCACTTAAAATGTCATCTTTTCATTAAAAATGTCATCTTTAGCTTAAACATGCATCCCCCATGTCCCTCATGGTTGGATTTCTCTCCTAGGATTGCCTAGTGACCTTCATAAGGCACAAAAAGGCATAGGATGAGTATAAAGATCCAATCTTTATACCCCTTCCCTAGTCCCCCTTGGTACTTGGAGCATCTCTTAGAGCGAGATGATGTAAAGGTCCTATCTTTACGTCATTTCTTCCATTCAAAGATGCCATAGATGGATTCTCCTTTAGAAAAGGAAGAGCCCTAGCCACATATCTCCGATCATCACTTGAGACGAGCATAAATGCCCCAAAGAAGTCCAAATCGTCTCAAGATGTAGGGTCAATAGGCAAAGGCCACTCCTTTCTAAAGGGTCTCATCCTTGGACTCTAAAAACGGTGTCCCTATCTTGATCACATGTGACCCAAGGTCTCATCATGATGATCACAAGTCCAAGATGAGAACGGGACCAAAGTCCCTAATACATAAAAATCCAAGGAATCCCAAGCGATAACCAACTCATGGTTTATATGTCCGGAAGACCACTTGGTTCCTCCTTTTCAAAACACACATCCCACACACGAAAACATTAAGGCAAGTATGAAAAGCGGATCTTGGAAGACTTGCTTCGGCAAGGCTCTTTGGGTGAACGACGATCTGTTCTTTCCAAAGGGTAACTTAACCTCCGGATCCAAATCCTTTTTTTCAAAGTTTTGAGGGAATCAAAATGGCGTGGAGACTCCATTTTTCAATTTAAACTGGACGTTTCCAAACTGATGTGAGGCGGTGATCCCCCTTACACGAAAAAGTGGTTCCAAAAAAATAAGTAAAACAAAAAAAGGGAGCCGCTTATCTTGGGCACCACATTCACACCTGGCGGAGTGATCTTGCTGATGACATCGATTCCCCATGTGGCGAAAGGCCATGGCGTAGTCAACCAATAGAGTTCATGAGGAGGGATGTGATTGAGGTTAGAGAACCGTTGACATTTGTCGCAGTTTCTAACGAACTGGATGCAGTCTATTTCCATTGATACCCAATAGTATCCCATACGGAGGATGATCTGTGTCAATGCTCTGGCGTTCATGTGCGGACCGCAGGTTCCGTTGTGAACTTCGTTCATTAGCTCGGTGGCTTTTTCTTTATTTACTCACCGAAGCAGTAGCCCTTGGTGGCGCTTCTTGTACAACATACCCCCCAGAATGACGAAATGGGATGCCAGGCGTTTTAGTGCCATCATGTTTTTGGCTTTGATCCCTTCTTTGTATTTTCCATCTTCACTTGTGAAGGAAGCTTCTCCGTTTTTGAGGTACTGGTAAATTTGATTGTACCAGGATTCATCGATCGGTTCATTTTTAACTTCGATCTCACAGTAATAAGCGGGTGTTTCCCGTCTGCCTATTCTGAGGGGTTTTACTGATTTCCCATCGGGAATTTCGACAAGAGATGCGAGGGTAGCCAGGGCATCGTCGAAGCGGTTCCTGTCTCTTGGCAAATAATGGAAAGAGATGTCCTTGAAATGATCAATGAGCTCCTCCGTGTACGTGTGGTACTTCTGGAGGCCAGAATCTATCGTCTTCCATTTGTTGGACACTTGATTGATGATCAATGCTGAGTCTCCGTACACTTCCAGTTCTGAGATGTTGCACTCAAGAGCGGCTTCTAGATCGGCTGCACAAGCTTCATACTCTGTTGCAATGTTGGTTGTTTCAAAATTTCAGTTTGATGGCTATGGGAGTGTGCTCATCCTTGGGATCGACCAGGAGCTTTCCAATACCATTTCCCTTCTTGTTGGCTGCCCCATCGAAGAAGAGTTGCCAGCGGTTTGCGCTGTCGAGTGAAAAGATCCCGTCATCTGGAAACTGTGGATCAGGGCCCTTGGGTTCATTGCTTGGGAAGTCTGCCAGCTGATCTGCCATTACTCTGCCCTTTGTTGATTTTTTGACCATGTACTTGATGTCGAACTCAGCCAGGAAGAATGACCACTTGGCTAGTCTCATTAACAGGGATGGCTTGTCGAAGAGATATCGGACGGGGTCCATCTTGGAGACCAGGAGCACTGAATGTGACTGCATGTAGTGTTTTAGTTCCCGACTACCCATACTAAGGCGGTACAAGTTTTCTCTAATGCTGAGTAGCTGAGTTAACTTCCTTGAAGCTTTCGGCTTACGAAGTAGATTGCATGCTCAACCTTGGAATCAATCTGTTCTTGTGCCAACATTTCTCCGATTGACGTATCTGTCACCGTCAGGTACAGGAGAAGTGGTTTGTATTCATGTGGCGGGCACATAATTGGGGGATTCACCAAGTATGTTTTGATTTTCTCGAATGCTGTCTGGCACTCGGAGTCCCATTTGACGTCGGCATTTTTCTTCACCAGCTTAAACATTGGCTCACAGAGAGATGTCAACTGGTTGATGAAGCGGCTGATGTACTAAAGTCTTCCCATAAAACTTTTCACTTCTGTCAGTGTCTGGGGCGGCTTCATGTTGATGATAGCCTTGATTTTCTTGGGATCGGCTTCGATACCTCTTTCTGTAACCATGTACCCCAGTACATTGCCTTTCTTGACGCCAAAGGTGCACTTCGCAGGGTTCAATCTCAAGGAGTGCTTTCTGAGTCTATTGAAGAACTTTCTTAGATCTGTCATGTGTTGCATGTCTGATCCTCTGAAGTGGATAATCATGTCATCGACATACACTTTGATTTCCTTGTGAATCATGTCATGGAAGAGGGCTGTTGCAGCCCGCTGGTAAGTAGCCCCAGCGTTCTTTAAACCGAATGGCATGACCGTGTAGCAGTATGTCCCCCACGAAGTGTTGAAAGCAGTCTTGGCTTGATCTTCCTCGGACATTCTGATCTGATTGTATTCGGCAAACCCATCCACGAAGGACTTTACCTCGAAATTTTCCGTGGTGTCGACTAGGATGTCGATGTTGGGCAGTGGGAAATCATCTTTAGGGCTGGCCTTGTTGAGATCTCGGAAATCCACACAGCATCTGACCTTTCCATTGGCCTGGGTGACCATCACGATGTTGGAGAGCCAGGTCAGGTACTCAATTAATCGGATGAAGCCGACGCGGAGCATCTTCTCAATTTCTTCTTTCGCTTGCAAGGACCACTCTGGCTTGATCTTGCACAATTTCTGCTTGATAGGCTTGGATTCTGGAGCCAGGAGAATTCTGTGCTCCACAATTGAGGGATCGAGTCCTGGAATGTCCTGATATGACCAGGCGAACACGTCAACATACTCCTTGAGGAGATCTGTCAGGGCTTCCTTTTCTGCACCGGTGAAGAAACTGCCCACTTGTGTCTCTTTAGGCTCTTGCATTGTCCCAGGTTCACTTTAGTCATAACCTCTTCGGCAGCTTGGGCCCGATTTTCCTCTTGGTCTACTACACGCTTGAGAACTTCTTTAATGTATTGTTCATTTAATGTGTCTGTTTCTTTATCAAGTGAGTCATTATTAACGTCTTTTAAGTTGTTTGTTAACTTATCAGTTGTTAAAGTGGCAATGAGGGGATACTTCGAAAGGTCAGACTTTTCATTAAATGCGAACGAAAATACATTGTTGGCTACATTATCATAGTCTTCCAGCGTAAGGCCGTTGGATGACTCAGAGGACTGGACTTTAACAAGGACTGACTTAGAGGGTTTGAAACCAGGTTTAGGGAGATGTGGGTGCAGGCCCAACTTGTCTTCCATATCTGTCTGGCTTGCCCTCGGTCCGGTGAAAGTTACCAAGTTTTTCAGTGGCATTGCTGGATGCTCGATGAGGGTTCGGGGGTCGAGAGGCTTGGCTTCTGCTGTCCCGATCATGGAGATCATGCTATTTTCGGAGCCCAGGTCAATCAGGTTTGGCACCTCCATGACTTCTTCAAAAAGACTTAGTAGAGCGGGTCCAATGAGAGCGTCATCTATGAATTCTGGTTCCTTCTGCTTTGGAGTTACTGTCTCGAATGTGGCCTCGGCGGCTGACTCGAACAGTCTTTTTCCCATGAAGAGTGTCTCGAGTTGCTCTTCCAAGTCCGGGATTCCTTTGAATGTGTACTCATGCTGAACTGTGGTGGCAATGGGTCCAGGTAGAGTTGTGATGTCGAGGAACGCTCCCCTTCTCGGATTAACCTTGAGTCCTCTGAAACGCTTGAGGTTCTGTGCTAGCTTTTCCATCCTTTCTGCCGTCTCTGTGCTGACTTTCCCTACTTATTTCTCATCTTCATCAGTTCCACTTTCGGTCCCCTCGCCCGATGTCGGTTCATTGCTGTGTCGCCCAGCCGGTTCTGCTGTCGGTTCCCTTGTCGGTCCCCTCAGTTCTGCTGTAGGTTCCCTTGGTGAAGTAATGAGCAAGGTCGAAACTGTAAGGTCGGAGGTTGGGTGTGCCGTTGGAGGTTCCCCTTTTGCGGGCTGCTGCCTTGGTGCGGGCAAGCCTATTGTTTTCTTTGATATCTGCTGGTGTTGGTACAAAGCCAAGCCCCTGGACTGTAGTGTGGTCCTTGACTTTGATGACTTGGTCTTGGCCTTGTAACCTTTTGCCGAGCCCCAGTCCTGGGATGAAGTTCATGAGTTTCATCATCTTCATGGCGGGAGGGATTTTGTCTTGAAACAGTGGAAGGTCCACGTTGCATATTTGGATCTTGGAGGTCTCCAAAGTGAATCCAGTTAATGCCATGTCGTCATCATGCTTGATCTCTAACACTGGAATGCCGTTGGTGCTGGTCCCCTCGGTGGTGACGCTGTCGCCGTAGACTGTGGTTAGCTCATTGCCTTGCATGAACTTGATACACTGGTGAAGGGTGGATGCCACGCCATTTATTTGATGCAGCCAGGGTTGCCCCAAGATGGCTGTGAAAGTGATAGGAATGTCCAACACTTGGAATTCGGTGGGGATCATCCGCTTGTCGAACCAGATATTTAGAGTAGCAACCCCGAGAACTGTGCGGGAAGTGGAGTCATAGGCCTTGACAGTGTGGACTGAAGGCTTCAGATCTGTGGGCTTGATGTCAAGCAGGTCCATCATCTTGGCGGGCAAGACATTCATTCCGGAACCTCCGTCTACTAACACACGGGGAAGGCGACACTCATCCAGCTGGACTGTGATGTAGAGCGTCTCATTGT
This sequence comes from Adenophora triphylla var. japonica, assembly GCA_022495995.1. NCBI lineage: Eukaryota > Viridiplantae > Streptophyta > Magnoliopsida > Asterales > Campanulaceae > Adenophora > Adenophora triphylla. Next base: position 260,156 of record JAFEMH010002514.1, on the reverse strand, counting down.
AATCAGCCCCAAATTTTGGTAGGTCCAAATTTGTGAAGGTGATGATGTTGCCGTAGTGGATGTTGCCTATCATCTGAATGACTTCGTCTGGGGTTGCGTCCACGGGTACCATGGTGCGGGCCCAAATATCCTCTAGCTTGAGTTTGTGAGGGTATGAAGATGTGAGCAGGGACCAAAGGGAAATGTTCGCCTGGGTCTGCTTGAGCTGTGTGAGGATCGGGTCCTCCTTCAAGGAACTTGAGTCTTCTGGCAGGCCGTGTTGCGGTTCTGGCTCCGTCGGCTTTTTAGTGGCCTTGGGTGGTAATGCATGGATTTGACCTGATCGGGTCAGGGCACTGACATCAGGCTTGGTCCCTTCTGAACAGGTCGCTCTGAGCTGAGCCATAATCAGAGGGGGATTCCTCGAAGCATAGGGCCATATGTCTTCTCTCAGTTTGTTGACTATAGATGCATTCCCGGGGGCTTCGACAGCTTTCCGGATTCTATCCCAGGATACTGGCTTGGGTGCCTCCGTGGGGAGGGAGTTAATGGTTTTTCGCAACTGCTCGAACGTTAGTGCGCAGCAGTGGTTGCCAGAACTGAACTGTGCACTGCTAACCCTCTGGGGGAGGTTAGAGAGTTCTTGGTTCATGCGAACTGTCTCTTTGATCTCTTCACGGTATACCGCACTTCTTTCCTTCTTGCTGAGCATGCTCAGGGCATTCTGGAGTTGGGTGAGGCGATAGTCATGGTTTTCTAATTTTCCTCCACTTTTAGCCCAGATCAGCTCTCTTGCACTAGAGCCAACGTCGAGAGTTAGCGCCTGTGTTTCTTCCCAAGTGAGAATAGCCGGTGCTTCCTTGAACTGTATGCGGCAGTCTAGATAAACTTCCATCGGGGAGAGATTTTTCTTCTGCTTTAACTGAGTGGCAGGTATGTCGCAAGGTGAGTACACGGCTTCCCGAACATCTGCCCACGTAACTGGCTGCTGTCTCAGTTGATCGTTTCTGTAAACGAAGGCCGTAGTCTGTGGAATCTCCCTGAGTAGTTGCTGGAGATGTATTTCCATTTTTCTCTTCTTTTTGAATAGACCTTCCTCCTTCAGTTGGCCTTTTAGTTTGAGAGCAGAAATGATCTGTCCCCATCCTCCCAGGACCCTTGGGATTCCGGTTTTGTTGACTTCATGCCCGGCTTGGAAGAGAATGGTTTCATCGTCTTCGTCGTCGCTTTCACAGAGAACTTGCTTTCCTCCGGGAGGTAAGCACTGGTACTCTTCATGCTGTTTGGCTAGGTACTCCTTGTACTGTGCTATTCCATCTCCTAGGTCGTCGGGACCGTGGACCGTCCTCCCTTGCCAGAGGGGGTTTGATGAGAAAAGACGATAATCCAGGAAGTTGCTGTGGGCAAAACCTTTGTGGTCAAATTGGTCTAGAGTGGCCTCTAGCTTTCTGTCTGAAGTTGCCTGTGACATTTTAAGGGCTTGGTCCCTGTGAGTCCTCTGAGCTTGATTCTAGTCCCAAAGACGGTTTTCTTGAGCGTCTAGTTCCATGATGGCTTTCCTTGTGAGAGCTAAATAGTCTTCGTAGGTGCGCGCTGCTGACTAGTGTCTAGAACTGTAATCACATCCAAGTACCCGAATGGCGGAAACACTTGGATTATATTGACGAAAGAATTTGGGCTGGGACATTCCATGCGACCTTCCTTGATCTCGGTTACCAAGAATTTTGCCCATATCTGTTTGATTGAACCCACGGGGGTGTTGAATTCAGCGATGTTGATAGTCTCGTGATCTCGCTGGATCGCCAAGTCTATCAGAGCTAGTAGTTTGTTGGCGGGATGCCTTAATCTGTGGCCATGACGACTGGGAGCAGGATCGAATTTGAGCATGTTGATGCTGAGGTGATCATTCCTTTCTTCGGAAGCTGGATCTGTCTTGCGGGGAAGACTCTCACAGATGTATTCAGGGTAGCTACTAGAAGCATTCCTGAGGTTGATCTGATTTATGGCAGGGTGAGGAGCTTTGTCTCCTTTGCTGATGCCCTTGGCCTTGGCGGCGCTCGTGTCTGTAAGCTTGACTGACGGCACGGGTCGGTTGCCACTGGGGCTGGTAGTCAGAAGTGATGATGAGATCTGAGCTCGATTGGCCAGGGCATCGTTTACCATGAGCAGGCAGTCGTCGAGGGTAACTTTGGCATTGCAGAATCTGATAATAAGGACCGGATCCTTAGTATCATCAGGATATCTGGAAAAGATAATGTTGACGAAGTCGTCGTCAGTTACTTGATCAGAGGGGTTCTTTGTCGTGTCAACCAGTTGTTTCCATTAGCCGGATAATCGCCTGTATGGGATGTTGAGCTTGACAATTTCCATGGTATTGGAGCACTCATCGTAGGTGACATCATCGGAACTGGTGCCGTCCTCGAAACTGAACATATGTATATAGGGATCTTCCCGTGGATCTGCCGCGTCTTCGACTCTGGAGAGTCCTGATTCGTTGTCGTCTGACGGCTCAACCCAGACATAAGGACGCCTCGCGTCCTGCCGCGATGCTGGAGCTACTAGAAAAACATCATGACCTTCGCTCGAGAAGAGGGGCTCGGCGGGCAATTCCTCATGTAGGACGTCCCATATGACTTCCATACATTCATCACGAGTGTGACAATGCTTGTTGACCTTCATCACGAATATTTCCTCGCCTGGCGGGGCCAGAATAGGATTGAAGGAAGCTGACAAATCTCCGATCTGAGACAGGGGGTTTAGGTGCCCGCATCATTGCGAAGCTCAGGGTTTCTTTCCAGTCTGCTTCCAAGTGTTGGAAACGACAGTAGAACTTGATGAATCAAACAGCTTCAGGGTCTGCCTGTTCGAGGACGTTGACATAGTTAGCATCTCCGGACTCTGAGGGATTCTGATGAGATTTGCCCCAATAGTCCCTTGGTTGGCTTGAAGGAGGTAGCCCCGGTGCCTGGCTGTGGGCACGCTTGGCTGTTATCTCAGCTTCATTTCCCTATGAGGAAACGGTCCCCTCGGATGACTTCAAGATCTCCTTGCCGATTAATGAACTTGACGCACTGATGGAGAGTGGAAGATATGGCTTTCAAGTGGTGTAGCCAAGGGCATCCCAACAGAGCTGTGAATTCGAACGAAATGTCCATCATGTGGAATTTTGCTCGCATCATTTGGGTTTCGAACCAGAGCTCCAGAGTCACGGTCCCCAGGATGGGACGAGACATGCTGTCGTAGGCCTTGATAGTCCGGCCAGATGGGATCATGTGGCCTTCGTTGATGCGTAGGGCTCGCATCATGCTGAGAGAGAGGATGTTGACTGCTGATCCGTTATCTACCAATACCCCGGGGAGAGATATGGTGTTGAGCCGGAGATGATGTACAAAGCTTCATTGTGCCCTGAGGCATCTTTCGACAGGTCTTCATCACAGAAGGTGAGCATACTGCCATACAGTCGAGAATTGTAGATCTGGTCTCTTTCCGGAGAAGGAGAGTCATCAAGCCATCCGTTTCCTGTCTTCCTCTTGCAAGGTAAAGCTTTTGGTGGTGCCTCGGGATTGTGTTGAGGCTGCTTGTAGCGGTGGCCACCCTTGGTCAGCACGTTGATTGAGTGCGAGTGCCAAGTTGACTTTGACTTTCCTTTGCCGGCTTGTGCCCTGAAGTTGGGCAAATTGAACCTGGGCTGATCTCGCGGGGATTAGGCTTCTGGCTGGTGGTGAGGTTGTCAAGATTTGAGGTATTCCGGTGTCCTGAGGCCTGAACTTTGGTGTCAGCAGGATTTTTCGGCTTTCCCACCCCTGTCTGCTCTAAAGCTGCGTGGCTTGGAGGAAGGGAGGACTGGCTGGAGTAGAGTACATAGTAATCAAACTTCCCGGATGGCTCTCCGAGTGTACCCATGCTGGTGTCTCCAGCTTCATATCTTTCTCTCAGTTTCTGTTGAGAAGAACTCTTCTTCTGCTTTCTGGGAGAATCATTGCTGATCATGTCTTGGGACTTGCACTTAAGACATGCAGAGCAGTCACAAACATTGTAGCTGATGTGGACGTTCGATGAAGGCCTGGCTGGAAGAGGCGGAGGGACTGGCTCTGCGGCAATCTTCTTTGGCACCCACTCGATGGAGTTTACACTGTTGTTGTTCGGAAAAGGGTTTCTGACTGTATTAGGTCCACGGGGACGCTCCAATTTTCCTTCCTCTATCTAGTTCTGAATTTCTTACCGTAACCCCACGCAACTGTCGGTGGTATGGCCATAATACTGGTGGAAGGGGCAGTACTTGCTTTTGTCAGCGTTGACTACGGGATCCTTGGGTTTGTAGTTTGCAACGGGTTTGAGGAGGCCTTCCTTGATCAACCCTTCCAGCATCTTACTTAGCGGCATGTCCAACTTGTCGAAGTGTACAACAGGCTGCTTCGGGGTGGAGTTGTTGCTTTACGAGACTGGGTTTCTATTGCCCGACTGCTGTCCCTGATGAATGTAGTTGACAGACGTATCTTTCCCTTTGCCGGGGGCCGGTGCGGGATTGAATGCAACTGCTGATCGGAATCTGTATGGCTGTGCTGTGGCCAGTTTTTCCTTGAGATCCTTCTTGAACTGTGAGCCGGCATTGACCATGGCTCAGAGATCTGGGAAAAAGTGATGGCTAATGAGAGTTCTGATGGACGGCCTCAAGCAGGACTTGAAGATTTGCATCTGTTCATCCTTGGAGAGTGGCTCCATAATCTCGGAAAGTTTCCAACTCCACCTCTTGTAGAATTCTCCGATGCTTCCATCTGCTTTCTGTTCAGTGGTGATTAAGTCCTCACGACTTGTTTCCCACTCTAGGTTAGATCTGTACCGCTCTAGGAAGATGTTACTGATCTGATCCCAGGTATGGCGATCTGCAGGCTTGACCCTTAGGAACCATCGTAACGCTAAACTCTTGAGCATATGCTGGAAGTGATCGGCCATTTGCTGCAGGGTTGCTCCTTTCGCTCTCATGCCGAGAATGTAGGTGTCAACATGCGTTTGAGGACATTCGGTTCCATCGAATCGGTCCATCTCCGGCATTCTAAACTTGGCAGGGAGAGGCGTGACCATTCCCGGATCTGTGGATCTGAGCATTTCTTGCTTTGAGCTGCTCATACTGGCTTTCAGGTCTTTCATCTGTTCGACCATCCAGGCTAAGGTTTGGTCCAGTGGTGGACTTTGAGGCTCGGCGCCGGGTGCTACCATATGAGTGGCAGTGATTGGAGGTGGAAGGCTCGATATATGAGGATATATGGGGGCCTTTTCTGGACTGTATTGGAGTTTATCCCCGGTGTTTTGGGATTCGTGTATAGGCAATGGGTTGAACCCAGGAGGATATTGGAGGATATTGGCATCTATTTGAGATGGTCCAGCGGTACGCTGGTTGTACTGAGTGATGGGAGTAGTACTGGCTTGGCCGTATATGACAGGGTTGCCTTGAGAGGTGGCAACATGAAGCCTAGGTCGATTGTTTCCTTGGTTCGAAGGCATCCCGTAAGTTGGCGGGAGAGGAACCTGGTTGAAGGTTTGAGGAGCTGGTTTCGGGGAATCGTCGTCCTCGATTAGGACGAAAGTACCGTCTGACTGGGAGATAGCTGCTATACCTCACTCATTCAGAAGCTGTACCACGAAATTCTGCTGATCTTCTTTCTGCCTCCTGTGAACCTCACAAGCCCGGATGGCTTCTTCCAATGTCATATCTGTTACCGGTGGCGGGGGTCCGTCCCTGTCACAATTACTCGGTGAGCTTGACATGTCGGATATTATGGCTGAGGGAATTGAGGGAACCGAAGAACTGTCTGACGCTGCCATAACTGTGACTATGGCGAGGCGCTAACCCGAAATTCTGAACCACTTTCTGCTCGCTGCAGGGAACGAAAGGCAGGGTTTAGGCTTCGGAAAGGATATTTGGCTCAGGGTTTCGGGCTAGTGCAATGTGCAGTTACCGATTAATGTTTACTTAAAACGCATTTTCTCAGAGTCCTAATCGGTTGGAAAAGATCGTGTCTTCTTTTTCGCAACTAACCTAAGGCTCTAATCAGTGGATCTCGTCACTACGTTTATAAGCCCCTCGTTTTTCACCTGTAAATCGTCTTCCCGGGACACAAAATCTCGAGCGAGGGTCCTATAAGGCAAGCGAGTTCCACCAACAAAGGAAAAAGTAAACTTAAGGCTAGCTGATCATGCAAACTTCCAACGTATGTGACACGCGGGCCACGGTCGAAGTCAACGTCCTTATGTTAAGGCGGGGATCATGCCAAAATTTCGGCATGACCTCTCCTGACTCGCTTGCGCGAGGGGCCTTAGCTTTTGGCATTGGCCAAGTTGTGGTTGGCACGGTGCATACGTTGAGGGTTTGGTGACACGGTGTCACATTGAACCTTTGGGTATATTTTTTGGTAGAGCTCCGCGTCAAAGTCAAGGCTGAAAAGCTCAAGACTTCGGGTCGGTAACGACCTTCGGTCTCAATCTTTCGAGCTTGACTCGTGACGGAACCCGGCGTAAAAAACATACACTTGGGCTTTATGACACGTACTAAGCCAAAAAACCAACTGAGGTCTTGGACGAAGTGTGACACAAAGAGTGCATGGCTTACACGGGCTAGGATGGGCTGTTTGGGATGACCCCGTGCGCGCTCGAAAGGTATCTGGCAGACCACCTAAGCTGCAACTAAACGGATATCCCGGGTTGTGGGTCGTAGTGTGCAGTGTACCGAGGCAGCAAGTGCACGTGAAGTGCGGTGTACCGTGGCAGCAAGTGCAAGTAGTGTGCGGTCACTAAAATTCTTTTTGTGAGTAAAACATAGATTTTCAGAATGTGTTTTAAAGAATTTTATGCGCAGTTCAAAATGTAGCATGAAAATCAAGTATGAACGGAAATGCACGAACATGTTATGATTTTGAAAGAGATGAAAATGCAACACCCTTTTTTGAAAACTTTTTGAGGTTTTGAACAACACACGCACACAAAAAACTAGGAAGGGTAAACGAAAGTTTGACCCACGGAAGGCTTTTTTGAAAATGACGACCGTTTTGAAAAAGTATCCATATCCCCAGCGGAGTCGCCAACTGAAATTACCCGGGATTCGCGCGCGGCGAACGCGGTTGTCTTTCGCGGATTGTTGTTTGAGACCTCGCTTTCGGGAAGGAGAGGAGTCGCCACGCGGTTTTGTATTTTGAGCCCAAACCTTGAAAAATAGCTTAGTGGAAAGGGGTGTCGTTTTTATTGGTAGCAAAAACATAGAAAAAGGCTTTGAAACGGGGTGTCGTTTTTATTGATAGCAAAAATGAAGGTCACGTTATGTTTCAGAAAGAGTATTTTGAGATCACCCGAAATGCCTCGTATGACGAGTCTTTCTACCTTTCTTGAAAATGTGTATGTGTGTGTGTGTGTGTTTGCATTTTGAAAATGGGGGCTTGAATGACAAGCTTAATCTTGGTTTGAATATCAAACATTTATTTTGTGATTCCTTTTAGAAAAAGCGAGTGTTTGAATGACAAACGTCGGTTTTGGAGTTTTTTAGGAAAAAGTGATGCGAGTGATGATTTTGAACTGTTAACTTAAGTGTCAAATGTTGACTTTTAAGAAAGGAGCGTTTGAATGTCAAACGTCGGATTTTGAGTTTGAAGATGATCGTTTGGATGCCAAACGTCATCTTGCGCATTTTGAAAGAGAGTTCGAATGCCGAACTCTGATTTTGAACCGATCATTTCATTGTTAGCGATTTTACGAGAAAAAAACATTAAATGAGATTTGAATGTCAAATGTCGGGTTTTGAGTTTAAAGATGATCGTTTGGATGCCAAACGTCATTTGCGCGTTTTGAAAGAGAGTTCGAATGTCGAACTCCGGTTTTGAACCGGGCATTACATTGTTAGCGATTTTACGGGAAAAAAGCATTAAATGATATGCGATCAACGAATTGTTTTTGCGACTCGGACTTTGATAAGTAAATACTATCACAAGCCAAACGGCTCGGACTTGTAAATGATAGTATTTAAAGTGCGGTATTATGGGAATCAAACGACCCAGATTTTACAGGTGCATTAAGTAAATAGCATTCAACGGATCAAACGATCCGGACCGTTAAATGACTATCACAAACCAAACGGTTTGGACTATAAAGTTGCGTAAAGTAAATGACATTCAACGGATCAAACGATCCGGAATTGTAAATGACAGAAAGGTAAAGAAACGGGGCCGGAACGTCGTTTTAACTCGAGATTACTTCTCTTACGGGAAGAGAAGAGATCCGGGACTAAAACGTATCGAACCCCGTTGACGGTGTCGTCTACATTTCAATGACTTTCGTCTGAAACGGTTGTAGCGACTGGCACGTAAATCGAGACGGAACGAGTGTTTAGGGAGAGAGAGTGTTACCTATGGCTAGGGGTTGACTCTTTTGGCTCGGAAGGCGTATACGGGATACAATTTAGTGTTTGGAATGGTGTTTCGAGGTTGTTTGGTTCGTGTTTGGATGAAATATGAAGTTTTCACCCAAATCGAGGCAAAACGGGGCTCGGGAGAGGGTGAAACTGGTTTGGGCCGTGGCTATGGTGAAAATAGATGATATTTTTCCTCCTTCAAATGTTTTGACAGCCCTCTGTATTTATAGGATAAATTTGCAAAAGAGTCCGAACGGACTTAACCTGAATTTCAGGGGGTTTTGTGATATTTTTGAAATTGGGGGGACTTGCTGGCAACTCAATTTTGCCTGAAAAAGAGTCCGGACGGACTGTGACAACATCTTAGGGGTATTTTGGTCTTTTCACTCTGAAATCTGATTGATGTTGACCGGAGGGCTGTGGCATGCGTGCCACGTGCCCCTGTGACTCACCAGGGCATGGTTTTTCATGCCATTATTCCCGGTTTTGTCCGTTTTTTAAATAACTGTCCGGAAAATGTCTGAAACGCCCCCCGAAAGTGCCGAAAAGTGCATTTTTCAGGAGAAGCTGTACTTTTACGTGTGACAACGTGTGTTGAGTACGCTTCAACATTGGGATGCACGGCGCAGTTCTGGGACGTCTTGTTGGCTTGAGAACGGGGCGCTTAACGGGTTCCAGTTAACCTGGAGCGGGCCAGTTAACGGATTTCGGTTAACTTTTAACGGATTTTGGCGATCCGGATTTGGGTACTTACACTATGGCTCCGAAGGATCCGCCCTTTGGGATGATGCATCCTCGTGACATTGACGTGCTGGAGTACGACAGGTACCTGGGGGCGTGAGTGCCGAGGATTTTATTTTGTATGGCGAGGAGTACGGGGCCTTCGTCAGGAGGAAGTTGAGGACACCACATGTGTTGGCGAGGGAGAGGCAGGATGGCCCACCACATCCCCCAGATGTTCTGGTGCCTGGGACGAACTTTACATATGTCCGCGGGGACTCATCGAGGCGAAGGGTGTCAGTGCCCGTCCCTGAGCAGGCTCCTGTTGCCTATCGGGTTGACCCGGATGCTCCGGTGAGTGTGCTTACTCTTTTCCATCTTGGCATCTTTTCTGTATTTTTCTCTTTTTGTTGAGTATGACTGTATCTTTTTTAGCTGAATGTTTCTTTCATTGTTTACTTGCGCAGGTCTCGGGGAGATCCTTTGACATGTTGACCAGCCATTTCGTGGGGATGCGGTCCTTTGCGAAGAAGATGGCAGGGAAGCTGTCTTACAGGTCTTCGCAGTGTGTGCCGGCATACGAGCCGATGCCTTCGAGGCATTCTGTGGATGCTCCTTTGTCGAGGGCTGAGCCAGGGCCACAGCAGGAGGGACCCATTCGGGGTGGCATAGTTTAGATGCAGGGACGTCTTCGGTGGTCCAGAGGCCGCCGATTCTTCACCAGTTTTGGCCTTCGCATGAGGCACAGGGAGAGGGTTCGTTGGGGCCTCCCTTCTTTGATCCTTTCACCGGGTTTGACCCTTCAGAGTACTTTGAGTACTCACCTCAGGAGGGGGTCCAGTATTCTGATGACGAGGGTGTGGCTGGCGAGTTTGCCGAGATGCCTGACTTCTCGTTTGATGAGGTTGATGATGATGAGTCAGAGTAGGGCTCATTTTCTTTCCCTCTTTCCATTTTTGTTGTTTTTATGTTTAGCAACAGACATTTTGGTACCTGTAATAAAACATTTTGTATATGCGCAACAAAGTATTTTATTTGAGATGTAATGTCGTATTTTGTGATTCCCGGGGATTGTCCTAGGAATTGTTGCTATCTTATTATTATTACATGCCACGTGAGCTGGGAGTGCATTTGTGGTTAGTGTATGGTTTCCGGAAATGGCTTTGGCCAGAATTTGGGCAGTTTGGAGCATGGTCCTGCTGGGAACAGTGGCTGTTTTACTGTTTGCTGAAAACGTGGGACCATGTTGCAAAGAGGTCCGTACGGACAGACCTAGCATGCAAAGAGGTACGTACATATCATCTTTGCTTTTGGGGAAGAGATAAGTGTTTTCAGGATGTCTGAACTTCTCTCACCTCCCATTTGCAGTCATTTCGAGCTTCTTTTTCTCTAGGAACCTCCATTTTTGCCATGGATTCTTCGTCTGTTCCAAGAGTTTTGTCGAGGCTTTCGAAGGAGCGGCAAGCATACTTCCTAGAGTGGCTAAAAATGTGGATGCGGCACCGTATGAGGTATCATAGGCGGGCTTTCGAGGTGAGGTTTCGACTCTGCTCGGTTTGGTACCTTAAGGAGTTGGTTCCTGATTGGGAACTGTTGTGGGCTGTCGTAATGTTCTGGGATGTTAGGAGGCATGTGTATAGTCTCTCCTACAATGAAGTGACACCCACTTTTGAGGATTTTTGGGCCTTGATGGTAGGACCGGAGGTGGAGGCCATCTTGCTTCCTTTGATTGGCAGTTTTGCCGTGAGCGTGAAGCTTGCATGCTTCCTTCAAACTTCGTTGGAAGAAGCGCTGGGTATGACTCTTGATTCAGGCCACATTGACATTTCTGTGCTGCCGAAGCGGTTTATGAGCGATGATGAGAGTGACGTCTCGTGGGACGCATTTGCCTTGTGCGTGATAGCGACGCTTTTCATGGTCAGCTCCCTTGGGGTTTGCAACGGCGCTTTGCTGGATGTGGTAGGGCACTGCAGAGCTGGAGAGGATATTGTTCCGTTGGTGCTGGGGGAGACCCTTCACGGCATTGATCGTCTGGCGACTGGGGATAGGTTCATGAGAGGGGGAAGCCCCGCTTTGCTCACTTTGTGGCTGCGAGAGAGACTTCAGGCTATGCCCGAGGCTCCGACGTCATTTAGCCCGTGGTCGTTTGCTCGGCGACCTTTTGTATTGGATATGGATCAGTCCGCCTGGGAGAGATGGATGGCACAGCTTGGTACGCATCAGATCCGCTGGTGTGTTCCACACTGGGGAATTGAGACTAGGAGGGCCTTTCAAGAAAGGGTCCTATGTTGTGAGAGTTCCAGGTTTGTCTTGGTCCTCCTTCTACATTCTGTCGCTTGTTTCTAGGAAGTTCGTGATGTGGCAGGAGCCTTTGCTGGGCTGGGATGACCTTGCCACTGCGGAGGTAGCTCCTCTTTGTATGGCAGCTTCGGTGCTCTTTTGTATTTTCTGAAGGTATGGAAGTATTCCACTTTCCCTCCTGTGGTGCTCCTTCGGTATCGGGAGAGTGTTGTATTGACCACCGAGTACCTAGATTGGTACGAGCAGCGTGTCGGGTAGTCCTAAGTGATTTTGGGGAGCAGGCGTGAAGCATTTCTGGGACCCGGTTGCCGTCGCAGCTATTGCCTTAGGAGTGCCGAAGCCTGGTCTGACCCTCAGGATGTTACGGGAGACGCTTTGTATGACTACGAGACTCGAGTTGACCGACTGACGGAGAGAGGTCCTCTTTTGCAGACTCGCAGGGAGGAGATCCGAGCCAAAGCACGAGTGAATGAAGCTCTGCGAGCTGCTTGATTGTTTGACTCTACAGGGAGGACTCCTAATCTTGAATTGAGAGAGACAGAGTTGGCTCGAGTGGAGCAAAAGAAGACTCACCGGGGACGAGGAAAGAAAGGGAAGAATGGCGAGGGGACAAGCGCAGATGGCGTGGAATGACCTCCTATGTATCCATTCATTGCATTGCAGACACATTATGTGTTAAATGTATTAAGCTGTCTTTTAGCATGTTGTGAACTTGAGAGTAGACCGTCCTTGAACTCATCAAAAAATGTTGTAATCGTTAGTGATTTGTGATTTGCTTTTAAAGCTTTGTCGAGATGCAAGATCTCTTGTTTGCTTTTTGTTTCTTTTGTGAGCCCTGGCGGCGTCCAACTTTGGACCTTTCTGTTGTATTCGTGGACTGAAGTAGCCTGGGCCTTGACGGCAATCCCTTTTCGCTTAAGTTTTGTGTTTGGATGGGAGGTTGGATGATCCCTTGACAAGTCGTGTTGACGGTCTTTTCCATGGCTTCCTTGCCTCTTGTTTGTCGGCGTCGGGCTCTTGACCTCATTTTTTGTAGCATCTGCTTGAGCTTTATTTTTTTTGAAAGGTTCTGCTTGAGCTCTTTTTTCATTTTTTTTTGAAGGGCGTGAGGGCGAAGACAAGCCCCTAGCTTGGGAGTTGACATGGGTCAGTCGTTTAATGTTGAGTGACCTTCGGATGTCCTTTGATGTTGCCGCCGTTGTTTGACTTGGTAAAGGTGATGGTGGGGGCATGCTTTGGAAAGTGTATAGCTTGATGGAGGTCTTGGTTGACATTCAAACATTTGACTTTTTTGTGTGTTTTTAGACCGGACCAATTAAGGTTGTCTACGTTCCCCCGAACTAGAGGGCTCAGGTCTGCGTAGTTCGACACTACAAGGAGTGCCAAGAGATGCACAGTTGGTCTTCTTTAGGCAAAGTATCTGCGAAGTTTACTTCCGTTGACTGGATTCATGAAGGGATTGCCGTCTAGGTCTGTCAGCTTCATGGTACCTCCGGAGAAGATCTTTTGAACCACAAAAGGGCCGATCCATGTTGGTTCTCATTTTCCCAGTGGGTTGGTTCGAGTGGGAGGCTTTTCTTTGAGTATCAGATCGCCTTCCCTGATGTCTCGAGACTTGACTTTCTTGTTGAAAGCTCTAGCTATTCTGCTTTGGTAGGCTCGAATGTGTTCCATGGCCTTTAGCCGTCGCTCGTCTAGCAGAGCCAGTTCGTCTTGTCGGCTTCGGACCCATTCGACTTCGTTGGTCTCGTTTTCTAACAACACTCGAAGTGAGGGAATTTCCAATTCCACGGGTAGTACTGCTTCCATCCCGTATGTCATGGCGAATGGAGTTTTCCCCATGGCTGTTCTGACTGATGTTCAGTAGCCCCAAAGTGCAAGGTGCAGCTTCTCGGGCCAATCACGTCCTCGGGTGGTCATTTTTCGGATGATCCATTCGAGGGTCTTGTTTGCTGCTTCTACGGCGCCGTTTGTTTTTGGCCGGTAGGGAGAAGACTTGTGGCGTGTGATCTTGAATTCAGCTAGCAGTCTGTCGCATTCTCCTTCGAAGTGGGAGCCGTTGTCTGATATGACCTCGTTCGGAATGCCGTATCGGCAGATGATGTTTTCTTTGAGGAAGTGTGCAACTTTCTTGGAGGTGAGCACCTTGTTGGACTTGGCTTCGACCCATTTTGTGAAGTTGTCGATGGCTACCAAGACGAATTCGTGGCCGTTGCTGCCCGGCAGAGCGATTTTCCCGATGATGTCAATGCCCCATGTGGCGAAGGGCCAGGGCGTATTCATGCAGTAGAGATCGTGAGGAGGTAGATGGTTGAGGTTGGAGAATCGTTGACACTTGTCGCAGCTTCGGACAAAGTAGATGCAGTCGGCTTCCATGGAGATCCAATAGTAGCCCATTTTAAGGATGATTTGCATCAGGGCTCTGGCGTTCATGTGGGGGCCGCAAGCCCCATTGTGGACTTCGTTCATGAGCTCACTTGCTTTTTCCTGACTGATGCAGCGTAGGTGCGGTCCATGGTAGAATATTTTGTATAGCATGTCTCCAAGGAGGACAAAGTGAGAGGCGAGACATTTTAGGGCCATGATGCTCTTGGCTTTGACCCCTTCCTTGCACTGACCTTCCTCGTTCATGAAGGCAATTTCCCCATTCTTGACGTATTGGAAGATCTGATTGTACCATGGCTCATTGATGGGCTTGGGCTCTGGTTCGATCTCGCAGCAGTAGGCGGGAATTTCCTTTTGCCCGACTTTGAATGGCTTAATTTCCTTTCCCTCGGGGATCTCCACGAGTGAAGCCAAGGTGGCTAGGGCGTCTGTAAACCGGTTCTGATCTCTTGGCATGTAGTGGAAGGTGACCTCTTTGAATTGTGTGATGAGGTCTTCCATGCAAGCGTGGTATTTTTGCATGCATGGGTCTATTGTTTTCCACTTATTGGAAACTTGATTGATGATCAGGGCTGAGTCCCCGTAAACCTCGAGTTTCTGGATGTTCCTTTCGAGTACGGCCTCTAGTCCGGCGGCACAGGCTTCATATTCGGCGGCATTGTTGGTTACCTCGAAATTTAGATTTATGGCGATTGGGGTGTGTTCGTCCTTGGGGTCGACCAAGAGCATACCAATGTCGTTACCTCTTTTGTTGGCTGGTCCGTCGAAGAACAATTTCCATCGGTTTTCGCTTTCAAGTGCGAAGGTTCCTTCGTCTGGAAATTGTGGTTCAGGACCTTGGGGCTCGTCGGTTGGGAAATCATCCAGCTGTTCGGCTATTACCCGTCCCTTGATTGACTTTTGGTTCACGTACTTGATGTCAAATTCCGCTAGGAAGAAAGACCACTTGGCGAGCCTCATTGACAGAGATGGTTTGTCGAAGAGGTATTTGACCGGGTCCATTTTGGAGACCAAGTGCACTGTGTGCGACTACATGTAGTGTCGTAGCTTTCCGACAACCCAAACTAGAGCTGCGCAGGTTTTCTTGAGGGCTGAGTAGTTTAGTTCGCTGCCCTGAAATTTTTGACCGACAAAGTAGATGGCGTTCTCGACTCGCGACTCCTTATTTTCTTAACAGAGCATAGCTTCGACAGCAGTGTCGGCGTACTCACAAGGTACGCCTTTATTTCTTCAAAGGCATCTTGGCATTCTAAGTTCCATTCGATGTCTGTGTTTTTCTTCATTAGTTTGAAAATTGGCTCTCACATGGAGGTCAGCTGATTGACGAAACGACTGATATACTGCAGGCGACCCATTTCGATGATGGCCTTGATCTTTTGAGGATCAACTTTGATGCCTCGCTCGGTGACCATGTATCCTAGGAATTTGCCTCGGCTGACTCCAAATATGTATTTGGCAGGGTTTAACCTCATTGAGTGTATCCGGAGGCAGTTGAAGAACTTTCTCAGGTCAGTGAGGTGTTGTCCATCTGATCCCTTTGAGTGGATGATCATGTCATCGACGTACACTTCGATCTCTTTATGGATCATGTCGTGGAAGAGGGCGGTTGCTGCCCGTTGGTATGTAGCTCTAACGTTCATTAGTCCAAATGACATTACTATGTAGCAGTAGGTTCCTCAGGGGGTTGTGAAGGCTATTTTTTCTTGATCTTCTTCGGCCATCTCGGAAGTCTACGCAGCAGTGTACTTTTCCATTGGCCTTGGTGATTGTGACTATGTTGGAGATCCATGTCAGGTACTCGATCACCCTTATGAAGCCGACGCGAAGCATCTTTTCGATCTCTTCCTTGACTTGCAAAGACCATTCTGGCTTGATTCGGCATAGCTTTTGCTTGATGGTCTTAGCCTCGGGATTCAAGGGAATCCGTTGTTCCACTATGTCAGGATCTAAACTGAGCATGTCTCGGTAAGACCAAGCGAACACGTCCACGAATTCTTTGAGCAGTGCAGTCAATGCGTTATGCTCCGTGCCGGTGAAAAAACTCCTGATTTGCGTCTCTTTTGGCTCTTCAGCAGTTCCCAAATCCACTTTGGTTAAAACCTCCTCGGCAGCTTGGGGCCGGTTTTTCTTTCGTTTGGCAACATGCTTAAAGATGTGTTTAATGTATTGTTTGTTTAATGTGTCTTCTTCTTTATCAAGTGAATCGTTATTAACTGTTTGTGTGTTAGTTAATTTATCAGTTGTTAAAGATGCAATGAGAGGATACTCGAAAAGATCGAAGCTTTCATTAAGAGCATACGGGAATACATTATTGGCAATGAGTTCGTAATCTTCTGGCGTAAGGCCATCAGATGACTCGAGAGACTCGAATTCAAAGGTAATGGACTCAGGATGGGTTTTGACACTGGACTCTAGGACGCGAGGGGTCGGGCCAAGTTGTTCGATCATGTCCCTTTTGCTGGCGGTAGGTCCGGAGAAGGTAGCCCAGTTATTGAGTGGCAATGAGCTTGACAGGAGGCGGGGGTCGAAAGGCTTCGCGCTGCTGTCCCCAATCATGGATACTGTAGAGTTATCAGAAACAAAATCGATTAGGTCTGGCACCTCGATTTCTTCGCTGAAGAGCTGTTGTAGTAATGGCTCGTTCCAGGCACTGTCTGCGGAGTCTTCCATCTTTGTCTTGGTTATTGCTAGCTCGAATGCGGACTCGTCCTGCTTGTTGGCGACAGGGATATTAACAGAGAGTTTTTCGAGTTCTCCCGCCAAAGAGGGGTTTTGCCAGAACCAGAATTCATTGTGAATAGTGGTGGTAGTGGGTCTCGGCATAGTTGGTGCGTCGAGAAATGCTCTTCTGACTGGATTTGGCTTGAGGCCTCTGAATCTTGCAAGGTTCTGCTGGAGCTTGTCCATTGTTGTCGGCCAGTTTTGTTTGGCATTGATCAGCTCTATTCCCTTTTCTGTGTCTTCGTTCAAACCGCCGGCTTTCGTGCAGCTTTTCTGTTTTCCGCAGCGTCTTAGGGAGTGGGAATGTATCCCAGGCCATGGAGGGTATTCTGTTCCTTGACCTCGATGATTTGTTGGGTACCTTGATGGCGTTTTCCCAAACTGAGCCTCGGGATGTAGTTCATGAGCTGCATCATCTTCATCGAGGGAGGGTTTCGGTCCCAAGTCAAAGGTAGGTCTATGTGGCACACCTGGGCTTTTGGGATTTTGACTGTGAACCCTGTTAGCATCATGTCGTCATAGTCGTGTTTGATCTTCAGGACCGGGATGCCGTTTGTGTCGGTCCCTTCAGTGGTTATGCTGTCACCATAGATAATGGTAAGATCTGTCCCTTGGATGAACTTTACGCACTGGTGGAGGGTGGATGCCACCCCATTGATCTGGTGTAGCTAAGGGCGTCCCAAGATGGCAGTGAACATGATCGGGATGTCGATGACTTGGAAGTCAGTCGGGACCATCTGCTTTCTGAACCATAGGCTCAGACTGGTTATCCCCAAGAGTGAGCGGGACGTCGAGTCGTATGCTTTGATTGTCTTAGTTGAGGGCTTCAGATCAGTTGGCTTGATCCCTAGCAAGTCCATCATTTTGGATGGAAGGACGTTCATGGCTGATCCTCCATCTACTAAGACCCGAGGGAGGCGACGCTCATCCAGTTGAACTGTTATGTAGAGGGGCTCGTTGTGGTCATACCCAAATTTTGGGAGGTCGAGCTCCGTGAAAGTGATGATGTTGTTGTAATGAACGTTCCCGATCATCTGAACCGCTTCATCTGGCGTCACGGTGATGGGTACCATGGTCTGGGCCAGGCTTTCCTCCAGCTTGAGTTTGTGCGGGTAAGAGGAAGTGAGTAAGAACCAGAGTGAGATGTTAGCCTGAGTAGGATCTTCAGCCTTCGGGTCAAGAGTTTCGGCTTCTTTGGCGTAGGGCCCCTTTTCAGTTCGAGGCTCAGGCATGGCTTTCCTTTTGTCTGCCCGTGGAGGATTCGTCGGGATTTGACCAGAACGTGTCAGTACGTTCACCTCTGGCTTTGCTGCTTTGCTTGTCTCTCCTATTTCTGTAATGAGAGGGCCTTGGTTGGCATAGGGCCATGCTTTGCATTTTAGTTCGTTCACGGTTATTGCTTTTGTTGAAGCGTCAACAGTGGCTTTGAGATCTTCCCAAGACAGGGGTTGGGGTATCTGGACCTCGGGCCGTTGGTGGCGGTGCGGAGCTCGTCCCAGCTGATCATGGAGTAGACGTTGCCGTGGTCTTGTGCAGAGCTAGGTTGAGGAGATTTGCTGGAGTAGATGACGTAGTAGTCAAACTTTCCTGATGGTTCTTCGAGGGTTTCGACTGTGGGGTCGCCGGCTTCGTATCTCTTTTTCAGTTTTTGTTGAGAAGAGGGTTTTTTCTTTCTTCGAGGGCGATCCTCATTCATTTCATCTTGGAATTCCAGTTCCAGACAAGCGGTGCAATCGCAGACGTCCCACCAGATGCGTTCATTGTTCTGCGGCAGTATTGAGACCTCAGGATGTTGACCGGGCACGTCTTCCCCCGGGGGGTCTTATGGCTTTATGTCGTAGCTGCATGGCTCGTACGAGGGCAACAGATTGACTTCTGGGAGACAATGAGAGACGTTAGGAGCTGCGGGAACGGGTATGTCTTTGGAAGCCCCAGGTGGTTGGGGGTGGCTAATGTTCCGAAGTGGTGCATGGCAC
The DNA here is from genome assembly GCA_022495995.1 of Adenophora triphylla var. japonica. NCBI lineage: Eukaryota > Viridiplantae > Streptophyta > Magnoliopsida > Asterales > Campanulaceae > Adenophora > Adenophora triphylla. The sequence continues at coordinate 241,679 of JAFEMH010002514.1, read as the reverse complement.
CTTCGATCCAGGCTTGTTGTTCGCCTTGGCATTTTTCGAGGGCTATGATGGCTTGCCACACCTCTTCCATTGTCGGGAAGTTTCTTGGGGGTAAGGGCCCGTTTTCCTTGTTGTTATCCGCTGATCTGGCCATGGGGAGTTGATTGACTGCCCTAGTGGCTGTGCTGGGAAGGATGTTGGACCTTGCGGCATTGACACTGGGAGAATAGTTCCCGGGTACTCTCGATCACTCTCGGTCCACTGGAGGGGGTGACGGGTAAGGTTTAGATCTGGGAAGGCCTTTTGGATAAAGGGGGAAAGCTCATGCAACATGTATTTTCCGCTTTTCTTTATTTATGATTTTTTTTTGTTTTAATTAACTTAAAACACTGTTTTCTCAGAATCCTATGTTGGTTGGAAAAGATCGCTTTTTTTTTTTTGCAACTATAAGCCCCTCGTTTTGCACCTGTATTTCGACATCCCGGGGTGGACAACCCCGGGCGAGGGTCCTATAGGGCAAGTGGTTTCCACCGGCCTAAAAGAAAAATCGAACCTAAGGACCGAGCCTGTCATGTTCGTTCTAATGCGTTAGCCATGTGAATAGTGAGCCAAGCCGGCACCTGAGTCAAGATCTGGTCGAGAGTTCGGCATGACCTCTCTTTACCTTGATTACGCAAGGGATCTGTGACATTAGGCGTTGGCTGGGTCATATCGTCATGGCTGAAGTATTAAAGGCTTGATGACGTGGTGTCATGTAGGCATGGATGTATATCCGGGATGGAACATCGTCTAGGTGTAGCTTCGGAAAATCAAGATCAGGTCAAGATTTTAGCATGACCTTTCATCACTTTGCTTGCACAAGGGATCTTGAGTTCCTAGCTTCGACTCAGAAAATGGCCAGCATGGGATATGTATCTAGGCTGTATGACACGGACTGGGTAAAAACCAACCGAGTCTGGACTGAGTGTGATGCAAGCGTACATGGTTGACACTGGCTAGGATGGGATGTTTGGAATGATCCCGTGCGTGTCTGAGAGGCGTAGGAAGGCCAAACAAACTGCAACTGAGACCACCCCGGGTTAAGGGTTGTAGTGTGCAGTATATCTGAGGCAGCAGTGCGCGTAGCGTGTGGTGTACCGAGGCAGCAGTGCGAGTAGCGTGCAGTTTACTGAGGCAGCAGTGCGAGTAGTGTGCGGTCTCTAAAATTCTTTTTCTGAGTAAAACAAAAGTTTTTTTTTAAGAATTTTAAATGTATGTACACAGATGTATATTGATGCATTTTTTTTGTATTTTTTTTTTTTGTGAAATAAAAAGTAAAGCACATGCACACACACAACAGTTAAAGAAGGGGCTAAAATGAAAGTTTGACCCTCATCATCGTTTTAAAAATCTTTTGTTTTGTTTATTTAAAAGTTTTTTAAAACAAAACGTCCCTAGCAGAGTTGCCAACTGAAATTATCCGGATCCGGCTCGCACGCGGAGCCCTGGCATCTCGCATTGTCGGGAGGTGTCTCGCTGTGTTTTGCTTGTAAAGTCGCCACACCGTTTTGATTTAGCCCAAAACATTGGGAAAAGGCACCAGTTTAAAAACTATTGTTGTGTGATGAGATTTTTTGAGTTCGGAGGTCAGGTTACTCCTCAGGAAGAGAATATTAGAATATTAGAGCTCACCCGAGTCGCCTCATAAAAACGAGTCTTTCGGTACCCCTTCTTTCTTTAAATGTTGTGTGTGTGTGTATGTGCTTTTAAAAATGCATGCTGTATCGGATGTCTACATTGTACACTACGTATTGAAATGTATTGAAATAGTGTAGGAAGGAAGCCTTACCAATTTTGGTTCGTGTCTGTCTTCCGCTGGGGAATAGTGTTTGAGGATGGAATAGTGTTTCGGGATGGACCTTGATCGCTTCGGGATGTGCCGGTTGTCTGCGGACAGAGCTTCGGCGTGCCTCGGGATTGTCAGGTGTGTACTCGGATAGAGTTTCGGCGTGCGTTGGTATCGCAGGGAACGTTGACTGGATTTGGGCAGAGGTTCGTCGTGCGTCGGGATCGTCGGTTGCGTTCGGGTAGAGTTTCGGCGTGCGTCGGGATCGTCGGTTTGGCTCGAAAAGGGCCGAGACGCCTCGAAATAGACCAGGCAAGGCTTTGAAGTACTATGAGGGGTCTCATAATACCTCGAGAGTGCCTCGAGGCAGCGCGGGATCATCTCGAGAGCGCTCGGTAGTGCTCGGCAGGGCTTCGAAACACCGCAAGGGAGCTCGGAAGGCCCAGGAAGGAATCGAAATGGACCGGGAGTGCCCCGAAGGGTCTTAGAAGGGGAGCCTGAAGGCTTAGGGAGAGAGGAGAAGAGGGATGTGTGTCAAATGAGGGAGGGGTAGCCCTCTATTTATAGTTTTGGAAAACGTGCAAGAAGGTCCGTACGGCCCTTCCATGAAAACCAAAAATTTAGTTTTTCTAGATTTGAGGGAATAATGTGGACTTTAAGAGGATTTCGTAATAATTATGTTTGGTGCAAAGAGATCCGTATGGACCATCCATGCTTTTCCAAATTTTTCGAAATTCCTAAAAAGTCCTTTTGTGCTTTTTTATCCCAGAAAGCCCCCCCCCTTGGTTTGGTTGTTGGTTTTTTGGATTTTTTGAGGGCTACGGGTGTTCGAGACTGCATTTGTGTGAGCCTGTGGTGTTTCCCGTGCGTTCGGAAGAGAGTGATCCAGATTGGGGTACTTACAATAAGTATGATTTTTCATACCTTTGTTGTGTTTACTTGCAGGAGGAAATGCTTGTGACCGAAGTCGCTGAAATGCTGAGGATGCGCTGGTGTTTTTGATCGAAGTCGGTGAAATGATGAGGACGTGATGGTGCCTTTGTCCGAACTTGCGGTGAGGGCAAGGTGGCGCCTCTATCTGAACTTGCGGTAAAGGCGAGGTGGCGCCTCTGTTTGGACTTGTGGTGAGGGAGAGGTTACGCCTCTGTCTGAACTTGGGGTGGGGGCGAGGTGGCTCCTCTGTCTGAACTTGCGGTGAGGGCGAGGTGGCGCCTTTGTCTGAACTTGGTGTGAGGGCGAGGTGGCGCCTCTGTCTGAACTAGCGGTGAGGGCGAGGTGGCGCCTCTCTCTGAACTTGCGTTGAGGGCGAGGTGGAACCTCTGTCTGAACTTGCGGTGAGGGCGAGGTGGCACCTCTGTCCGAACTTGGTGTGAGGGCGAGGTGGTGCCTCTGTCTGATCTTGGTGTGAGGGCGAGGTGGCCCCTCCGTCTGGACTTGTGGTGAGGGCGAGGTAGCCCCTCTGTCTGAACTTGCGGTGATGGCGAGGTAGTGCCTCTGTCTGGATTTGCGGTGAGGGGGAGGTTACGCCTTTGTCTGAACTTGCGGTGAGGGCGAGGTGGCACTTCTGTCTGAACTTGCGGTGAGGGCGAGGTGGCGCCTCTGTTTGAACTTGGTGTGAGGGCGAGGTGGCACCTCTGTCTGATCTTGGTGTGAGGGCGAGGTGGCGCCTCTGTCTGGACTTGCGGTGAGGGCGAGGTGGCACCTCTGTCTGAACTTGATGTGAGGGCGAGGTGGCGCCTCTGTCTGATCTTGGTGTGAGGGCGAGGTGGTTCCTCTGTCTGAACTTGGTGTGAGGGCGAGGTGACACCTCGGATCGAATTTGTTGTGATGTTTGAGGCCGTGGGGCGCCTTTGACCGAGTTGTTGATGTGTTGAGTACGTGGGGTGCCTCTGACCGAGATAGTGAGAATGTGGTGCCACCTCTGGCTGAGTTGTTGAAATGTTTGAGGACGTGGGGTGCCTCAGGTGCTGGAAAAGGAGAGGAGGGATGGCTCATCTTCTCTTTCCTTCTTTGTTCTTACTCCTGCGGACTTCCTGGATTATCCGGTCGAGGAAGGTGCTGTGTTCAGTGAGGATGATGAGGTGGCTGGCGGGGGCGCCGAGATGCCGGAGTTTTTACCAGGCGGTGGTGCCGATGACTTAGAGTAAGACTCTATTTTTTTTTCTTTTCTTTTCTGTGCATGTTAGTGAGGAGAGCAACAAAATATTTCTATTTATATGCACAATGTATTCACATGTAATGAACTCTTATATTTTTGTTTTAGGGGTTGTTTCTACTCCCTTTTTTTTTATGTTTTGTGCATGTCGCATGAGCTTGAAATTCTTGTGGTATATGGGGGCTGAGACAGCTTTGGCAGGTTTTCTGAGCAGTTGGGGCTGAAGCAGCTTTGACAGTTTCATGAGCGACGGTGGGAATTATGTACCCTGGGACGTGTTTGTTGGATGTGGTAGGCCATTGCTGGGCCGGTGAGTACATCTTTCCCTTAGTTTCGGGGGAGACTTTCCATGGCATAGATCACTTTGGTGATGGGGGACCGATTCATGCATGGGGGAAGCCCCTGCTTTGGTCACTTTGTGGTTGCGAGAGAGGCTTTAAGCAATGCCTGTGCTTTTGACATCTCTTGGTCCGTGGACGTTTGCTCAGCGACCTCTTGTCTTGGATATGGATTAGTCTGCTTGGGAGAGGTGGATGGTTTGACTTGGCACGCATCACCTCCGTTGGTGGATTCCTCATTAGGGAATTGAGACTAGGAGGGCTTGTCAGGAAGATTTCTATGTTGTCAGAGTTCCGTGTTTGTCTTGGTCTTCTTTGCTTGTTTCCAGGCAGTTCAGGATGAGGCAGGAGCCTTTGCTGGGCTGGAACGACAATGCCACAATGGGGGTAGCTTCTTTCTGCATGGCGGGTCCAGATGCCTTTTTGTATTTTCTGAGGGTATGGAAGTATTCCGCTTTCCATCCTGTGGTGCTCCTTAGATGTCGGGAGAGTGTTGTCTTGACCACCGAGTACCTGGATTTGTATGAGTAGCATATCGGGCAGACCCAAGTGTTTATGTGGAGCAGGCGTGAAGCAATTCTGGGGCTAGATTGCCGCCTCAGCTATAGCCTTAGGAGTGCAGAAGCCTGGTCTAACCCTCAGGATGTCATGGGAGATGCTTTGTTTGACTACGGGACTCGAGTTGACAGACTGGCGAGGAGAGATCCACTTTTGCAGACTCGTAAGGAGGAGATCCGAGCCGAGGCACGGGTGAACGATGCTCTGAGAGCGACTGGTTCGTTTGACACGATGAGGAGGACTCCTGATCTCGGAATGAGGGAGACAGAACTCGCTCATGTGGAATGAAAGAAGACTCGTTGGTGACGAGGGAAGAAAGGAAAGAGTGACGAAGGGCCAAACGCGAGTAGCATGGAATGACCTTCTGAAACACAGAGTATCCATTCATTGTCATTGCAGACACATTGATTGTTAAATGTTTTAGGTTGTCTTTTATCATGTTGTGAGTTTGAGAGTAGAACATGCTTGAACTCATCAAGAAGTGTTTTAACTGTGATGATTTGTGATTTACTTTTAAAGCTCTGTCGAGACGCAAAATCTCTTGCTTGCTTCTTGCCTGAGCCTTGGTGGCGTCAATTTTTGGAATTTTGTGTATTCCTTAGACCGAACCAATGAAGGCTGCCTACGTTCCCCTTGAGGGGCTCAGGTATATGTAGTTCAACTTTCTTTTGTGGGAGAAATGACTCGTAATGTACACTCGCAAGGGCGTATTTATTTTTGAAAAGGTGGGAACGGGTCCCCTTTTGTGTGAATGCCTTATTTGATGTAGGCACAAAATAAATGCTTTTGGGTTTGACTCTTATGAGAGAGTATGAGCACTGAAAAGCTTGTAAAAGTGTATGGAAGCCCTTGCTGACAGAAAATCAATGTTTAGCTCTATTGTCCTATTTTGTAGAAAAAGAGGACTTGTCGAGATATTTGAAAACTTGATTTGTCCTAAACCCTAAACCCTATACCCCAACCCTTAAATCATTTCCCTAAACCCTAAACTCTAACCCCCAAACCCTAAACCCTAACCCCTAAACCCTAAACCCTAAACCCTAACCCCTAAACCCTAAACCTTAACCCCCAAACCCTAAACCCTAAACCCTAACCCCTAAACCATAAACCCTAAACCCTATACCCCTAAACCCTAAACTCTAACCCTAAGCAAAAACCCTTAACCCTAAATCTCAAATCTCATATACTTATACCCTAACCCCTAAACCCTAAACCCCAAACCCTAAATCTCAAATCTCATATACTTATAATCGTTTGAAATTTCAGTCAGTTTTTTAACGTTTTCAGTTAGTTTTTTAGAATTTCAGTCAGTTTTTGAACGTTACTAGTTAGTTTTTTAGAATTTCAATCAGTTTTTTAACGTTTTTAGTTAGTTTTTTAGAATTTCAATCAGTTGTTAACGATTTTAGTCAGTTTTTTAACATTTTCAATTAGTTTATTGAAATTCCAGTCAGTTTTTTAACGTTTTCAGTTAGTTTTTTAGAATTTCAATCAGTTTTTTAACGTTTCCAGTTTGTTTTTTTTAATGTTTTTCAGTTAGTTTTTCAAAATTTCAGTTAGTTTTATGAAATTCCAGTCAATTTTCTTACATTTCCAGTTAAATTTTTTAATGTTTTCAGTTAGTTATTGTGTTAATTAGTTATAAAATAATTAAAAATTAAATGTTATAATCACCGACGGAATATTTCCGTCGCTGATAAATAAAAAAAAAATAAAAAAACAAAAATTATTAATCACCGACGGAATAATTCCGTCGCTGTTTAATTAAAAATAATTAAAAATGTAATGCTATAATCACCGACGGAATAAATCCGTCGCTGATATATAAAAAAATAAAAAAAAATTAATTTATCACCGACGGAAATATTTCGTCGCTGGTTTATTTAAAAAAATAAAAAATATTTAATTTCTACCGACGGAATGATTCCGTCGCTGATTAATTAAAAATAATTAAAATTAAATGCTATAATCACCAACGGAATATTTCAGTCGCTGATAAATAATAAAATAAAAAAAATTAATTTATCACCGACAGAAATATTCCGCCGGTGGTTTATTTAAAAAAAATTAAAAAATATTTAATTTCTACCGACGGAAGAATTCCGTCGCTGATTAATTAAAAATAGTTAAAAATTAAATGTTACAATCACCGATGAAATATTTCCGTCGCTGATAAATGAAAAAATAAAAAAAATTAATTTATCATCGACTGAATTATTCCGTCACAGGTTTATTTAAAAAAAAATTAAAAAATATTTAATTTCTACCGACGGAAGAATTTCGTCGCTGATTAATTAAAAATAATTAAAAATTAAATGTTATAATCACCGACGGAATATTTCAGTCGCTGATAAATAAAAAAATAAAAAACAAAATTAATTTATCACCGACGGAAACATTCCGTCGCTGGTTTATTTAAAAAAATAAAAAAAATATTAAATTTTCACCGACGGAATAATTCCGCCGCTGAGAAAGCACTAGCGACGGAATATTCCGTCAATAATTCAGGCGCCAATCTAGTGGCGGTAATGAAACGAATATTCGACGAAAATTCGTTTTTAGCGACCAAACTCATCGACGGAATTTAATTCCGTCGGTAAAATTGACGCCAAAATTATTCCGTCGCTAAAGCATAATTTCCGTCGCTATATAGCGGCAGAATGATTCTGTCGCTGGTCATTCCGTCGGTAAATACTCAGTTTCTGGTAGTGAGCGGGTCATCTAAATATATAACTTGTTTTTCCATGGTTGCGAATATGATAGGATCATCTTCGAACCAAACTCTATCGGTATTAACTGACACAAGACCATATTCCCGTTTGACGCTACCGTTTCTATTTAGGTTTGTATCAAACCACCGACATTTGAACAAGATAATTTCGAAACGATTCCTATAAAGCAGGAGAACAACCATGGTCAACTTTCCATAGAATTCCCAACCAGCAGTTTGGTCATTCCCCGGTACCCATACACCACTATTTTGAGTGGTTAAATGGTCATCACGAAGAGCAATACGAACTTGACGCCATTAACATAACAATCGGGGTAAAAATCATAGTCTAGAGGACCTCTTGCCAATGCCTTTGTAAGTACGCCAATCCAAATTCGCAACCTTTCCAGATGCATTTTAATGTGATAAAATTGCATTTAGGGGCGTTTTGGTAAATTCCCGGTCCGTTCCGAGACTTCCGGGAACTTTTTATAAGTTTCCCGCGAAGGAAGTATTTTTTAGTACTTTTCCCGAACAAAAGGACCTAAAAGGAATAAATCAGTTTGGACCTCTTGGGAATTAACCCGGAATGTTCCAGAATCTGGTTTTGGCGCCAGAATCAGTTATGGACGTGGCCCGTCGTGCGACAGTTTGAGGCATGGAATTTGGAGACGTTGGATCGTGCGACATATTAAACTCATTCCCAATTTACGCTTTAAATACCAAATTCCATTTCATTTGTTAGGAGGAGCCTCTCACAACTCACACACACAACACACAGTCCTCACCCTTTCTCTCTCTATCCGTAAATCACTCTCATTCTCTCTCCTCTCTCTCTCTCTATACGCAACACCTTCTTCCCAAACTACGATCCTCCCTTCAACGCCCTCACCCAAGCTTCTCCAACCTAAGCTCTCCCTCACCGGCCAAACCTGCAATTAACACCTTCCTCACAAACACCATTAACCGGCGACCTCCAATCACCCGACCTGAACAACCGGCGACCTCACCCTTCTTCTCCGATCCCCAAACCAACCGGTGACCTTCAATTCCCTTCAATCTCCATCTCTCTCCGGCCAAAGTAGATGCCAAGCTTCATCACCATCTTCGCCGGCTACCCCAATCACAACCGCTTCCACCATCCTTCTCAATTCTCTCCAAATCCGATGCCAACTCCTTACCCTGTTCTAAGCCAAATCCGACGCCAACTCCTTACCCTGTTCTAAGCCTTAGCCTGTAACCACTGCCCCACCATCTTCTTCGGCCAAATCAACAACATCCATAGCATCTTCCACCGTCGTTCTCTCTCTACTCAAACCGATCGCCATCTCCCCTGCTTCTCCAGTTTACAGCCTCTAAGCCGTTACACCACCACCACCAATCTACCTCTAATTTCCGGCCAAACCTCCTCCGTAACGGTGCCTCCCTTCAACAATGCCAAGCCGACAACCAAAACGAAGTTCCCTCAGTTCTCCCCTGTTCCAGCGCCAATTCCGCCCGAAGCACAGTCCGCACCATTACTGGAAGCTGCAAACCACTTGGTCTGGGATTTGAATTCGTTCCGGATCTGATTTGAAGATCCTTAAACCTAACTTGGTTTAGGAAGCGTGGACTACGAGGGTAACAAATCTCTTCCCTCATTTTTGTTATTGTGTTTGCTCCGTTGCAATCTATTCCCCGGACTTGATAATTAGACTCCATCTGTCCCCCAATTATCAAGTCCCAACTGCCGATCTCTCTGTTTAATTAGCTTTGCTTGGTATTGTTGGTATTTGTGATGTGATCTTGTGGTATTTGTTGTTTATTGGCCAAGGGAGTGTGGATCTCCCTATATCCACATCCCCTTGGTCAATCCTTTGTATATTCGTTGGTATCTGAGTTGGTTTGGTTTGATCCTTTGATCTGTCTTGGTATCTGTTGCCTCTGTATTACAAAATGTAAGGTCCCTGCAAACGGTAAACATGTGTCACGCAACACATCATGCCTAGCATGTCCTGTGTCACGCGACACATGGTGACCATCTGCAGAGGATCATCCTTTCAGTTGTAAATCATGTTCTGTTTGTCCTCGAGGTAAAGTGGGATGTGGCCTCCCAGAGTCAATGGCTTACAAGTTGTATTTTCCCCTTGTTGAGTAATAAAACAAAGCCATTTAATGCATTTCATACATATCTTGTCATACACACTTTGCACACACATTTGGATGATTTAAATGTTGAACAATTGAAAGACTCGTCTACGGACGAAGCGTGTTGGGTGAACTCTCGGTTCTTCCCAACACGTAACCTGACCCCCGAACCCATTTTCTCTCTAAAAAAGGTTTTCAATGTTTCCTCTTAAAAACGGCGTGGCGACTCCTTTTTATTTTTTTCGGCGAGCGCACATTCAGTGGCGACTCCGCTGGGGACTTGAAACTTGGTTTTCAAAAGTGGGTCAAACTTTCATGTTCGTTCAACATTCGATTCCTTCATTTGTGTGTGCTTTGTTTGTGACATTATATGTGTTGTATGCATTTCTTGCTTTGTTTTATTCCCTCCCCTTCCTTGCTTCCTGTTGATGTTGTGCTGTGCTGGGGCTTGGTGTTGATCTGTTGCTTGTGCTTGGAGGCTGGGGCTGGTTATGTTCTTTTGTTCAGGGTTCTGGCAATGTGACTCCTTCTGTCACGCGACAAAGCGTACCTTTGATGTCCTGTGTAGCGCGACAGAAGGTGGTCACTCTGCAGGGTTTGGTTTCCTTGATACAAGTTGTGATTGTGGGGCAGTCCCCCATGATCAATTTTATTGATCCTTGCTTATTGTACTCTGTGGGGGTGTGTGTGTGAGTTGTTTTCATTTCTCCCCTTTTTCAAATAAAAAAAAATTAAAAAAAATTAAAAAAATCATTTTCGCAAATAAAGGAACATAGCCATCCCGCACACTACATCACGTAGATCTAGAACCTCGGGTGCGATTGACGGCATCGCGGACGGTGATAATATTCGCCTACGCTTGAGCGCCTAATGTCAAACCTATCCCCCTAGCGCGTTATAGGTGGCACCACACATTTAAACCTTACCCAAACGGTTGGTTTTTGACATGTCATTTTTCAAATACACTAAAATGAGTTGTTTCAAAATTCTTAATAAGCCTTCGTACCTTTCCCAAAACCTAGCACGTGTGGGCATGTTGCCATCGCAACATGGTTTCACGAGAGGACATGTCGTTCCCACGACATGTTCTAACGAGAGATCATGTCGCTTTGTCAACGTGCACCGACGAGAGGTCATGCCGGATTTTTCCTTGAAATTCTTCAGGAATACCCGTTATGCTGCCCAAATTTCTGGAGAAATTGGGGCTGCTCGTCCGTCCCATAAATGCTTTGGTTTTATTTAGGTACTATTGCCTATTATTCATTTTGAACCAACACATTTTGTGTATTTGTAGATGATGTGTCCCTAGGTTCCCTCGAGGTCTAGATTGCGTGAAATAAAGGATTAGCCTTTCCCAACCGTTCCTAGGACTTAAAAGCCACCGATTTCTACTTGAAGATTAATAAAGTGTTGCATGAGTCCATCTCCTTCCGTACTCTTCCCTCTCCCGTACCTTCTCAAAATTCTCTACCCTCCGTCTATACACGCTCTTACCTCTTTACCTTTGCAAGACTAAGGCAAGTTGGGTGTGCGCTCTCGTTCCCGGCGCTCATAGGTCCATATTCCCGAGGCGGAAGAAGTTCAAGTGCCCGAGCGGTCGTCCATCTGATTCGAAATCTAAAATGCTCGGTGCAGATAAGATTACGGCCCACCAGTCTGGAGGTTCGTAGCCCACGGGTCAGCAGCAGAGTGCAAATGGTGCGTCCATCGAAAAGTTGTGGGCTACACTTGAAGACATTTTTCCTCACAAGCGGGAGGCCCGGTTGTTTGCTCAGATTGCGAAAGCTAAGGAGAGACAGCTTGTGAAGGACATAAAGATTGAGAAGAGTCCTCACCGCACAGACGGCAACGATACCCTTCCTCCCGTCCGAATGTTGATGCAGTCAATCAGTCCTCGTAGGGTCTAGAATGTCCACTATCGGACATGAGTCTGTCAAGTCCAAGTTGGACCAGTTTTACTTTGCAGTGATAAAAATCTTTGTTTCTCTTCTTGCTAGACTCGAGACATTACTAGCACACCTACGTTACACTCGATTGAAATGGTCTTATTCCAAATGATCACTTGTGCTGCTCACCGACTAATGCTTCGAAATGACTAATGTTTAAATTGATCGGAGTGAGAAAATCGACTGATATCCTTCCCAAAGTGGGGCTCACCAATTCCCCATCTCGCGTCCCATATGCTCACATACCTTCCTTCATCCTCGCTATCTCGTTGCTCGATGAATTTGCACGGATCTTTCTCAGAGTAAGCTTAAGCAAGCAAGTGAAGACTCAATCTCGTTCGGATCATCCGGTAGGGGCTGCGGTTGAAACCTTTCACCCTTAGGAAAACCGTTACCTCACCCTCACTAAACAATACCCCTTCATTTCAAGATCGGCATATTTGAAACCCATTTAACCATCTCAAGAAGAAGAGGGACTATCCTCGAGGCTCCCATCATTCAAAAGAAGATCGACCGTTTCCAAGCTCAAGAATGACAGAAGGCAATGATCCATCCTGGGGACTAGCTGATATTATCCTCTCAAAACAAAGTTGAAAAAAAAGAGAGGCAAAAATACAAAAAAAAAGAGAGACACAAAAATATTAAAAAAAAAAAAAGAAGAAGAAAAGAAAGAGAGCATAGTCCCCAGCGATTCTCTCAAAAGCAAAAGTCAAGGAAGCCGGTCGTTACTCAAGAGGAGCCTCAAAGTGAATAAAGAGATATCATGGATGTCCCCTCACCATTACCTCTAACCAATTCCAAGACGTCCTCTCAATTTTAGAGGATATTTCCGTTACCCTTACCTATTCCATTGCCAAAGCCAAGATTGACCTCTCATTCTTAGAGGCAGTGAAGAAGTAAATCAATTCCCTCGCCTTAGAAATCCCAGACACATACCCAAAAGCCAAACCTCTCATCTTTAGAGGTTCAGTCAGCAAAAAGCCTAGTCGACCTCTCATTTTAAGAGGTCATGATATCCTAAATCACCCGAAGACCGATCAAAATCCCGAGACCCAGTCGCAGTTCCTACCGGATAGCAGTTTCATTCCAATACCGTCGAGTTCTAAAATAGATTGTTGCTTAAAGAGGAGCCAAGTCCATCCCAGCTCAAAGGACCGTCAAGCGAAGATTGTACAAATTCTATCTGTCCATTCGACGTTGCATGTGAGCATATTTCATTTCTCCTCTGCAAACACCTGCCGTGAATGTCCTACTGGGGCTTCACATCCGTGTCTCCCAGCGACACTCCAAGAGGACATGTTCTTTCAATTCTTAAAATCTTCAAAGGTCCTCAAATCCCCGAATTTCACCGTTCATTCTTTTCATTCGGGATAAGCCCGAACTATGGCGACCTGAGCTCCTCCCAAGGAGGGGAATGTAGGCAACCATAACTGGTCCGGTCGAAATCATAAACAGATCTAAGAAAAATCCAGTCTCCTCAAGGACCATGCCCATACACTGTTCATCTTCCCGAATTTGATTCTCGATATTAGTGGGCTTTCTCCTCATGATTGATTGAAATATTTGTTCATATCAGTTTTGGCGGTCGATAAACCCGAACATCAATAAAGGGTTTTAAATAGCTTTGTGATCATCACGAATAAGACAAGTTTTCAAGTGTCTCGACAAGTCTTCTATTTCTACATCATAGAAAGATAGAGCTAAACACTGTTTCGGTCAGCAGGGGCTTCCATACACTTCTCCACACCTTGTGATGCTTATACTCTCCCAAAAGAGTCAAACCTAAAGCGAGAGTGTCATACAGAAGTTCGGGATTCATTTCCCACCATTCGAAAGATATACCCCTGCACGTAAATACTTCTTAGTCCTGTCCAGCGACTGATTGACTGCGGTTTGAAGTGATGAGTTGCCTCCTCGGCCACAAGATGACTCTGTCTGCGACGAAGCTGCATGGAATTTCCTCAAGCTGGGGCTTTGATTAAAGTATCCCTCCGGCTCTCCTTACCATATTCCCTCTAAGGTTTGCTTTGCACTGTCAACTGGGGCTTCGCCAAGCCGGGATTGCTCTCTGCCCCCTCTGATGATTGCTGTCTCAGACGCGCGATGCACTTTGTCCTCACCACCAATGGACCTGCTGCAATCTGTACTCTCGGGAACGTCCCCGACTTGCCTAAGCTGCACCATCCATACACCGTCACTCATACACTTTTCAAATCCTCAGGAGAGGGTCCACCCCATCATAAACACATTCGTTTCATACACAATCCCTCATAGCATAATGGCTACCTACATATCCGCTCATCAAGCCGTGCCAAACCCCTACTTCCCTATTCTCCCTAGCTGAGATGGACTTGTGCAACAAAAGATTAATAATGCATAAGTAAGAGACTAATAAAATGCAAAGTGCCTAGTAGTGTTGTGTCTCCCCCCGCAGAGTACGATAATCAGGTGATCGTGATGTGATCGTGAAGACTGCCCCTCGAATCACAGTTCTGGACAAAGATTCCAAATCCTGCAGGTGGCAGACCCCGCCTTTATTATCTTCGTAAGGCCCGGACTCATCAACACCGTCGGAAAAGAGCCTTAGCTGCCTCAGCCCCCCAAGCAGTGCTTGTCAAAGGAAAAGAGCCCCACCTGCCCCAGAATCCAGACAATAAAGCTCACCAGCCTTGATGATTCAAAAGCCTATTTTGCAAAGACTGCTTCGTGAACGACCACCCAGCAAGCGTCGACAAGTGGTATAGGTCCCTCCGGCAGCCACGGTCATCAAGCAGTAGAATGAGATCCTCCGACAGCTACACCTATCCCCAACAGAACCAATGGTAGCATGAGACCCTAGACAGCTACCTCCCAACAGCAGTTATAGCCTAAAACCCTCCGGCAGCCACATCTACCCCCGCAAGTCCAATGATCAACGGAGCTGCACCTAATCTCAAAGATTGCCCCTCAAAGCAGAACCGAGACAAGAAGCCGTACCTATGTTAATCTCCCCAGCAAGGTGCATCAAGATCAATGGCCCCACCGTCCAAGCATCAATAAGAGTTCGCTGCCCAGCAAGCAAAGTCCCTGGCCCACCAAGCGAAGTTTGGGATACAGAAGTCAATCATCAACAAAGATAGCCCCATCGACAAAGTAAGAATCCGCTGCCCAACAAGCCAGAGTCCCATCACCGAAGTGCCGATAAAGTCCCGCTGCCCAGCAAGCAACCCCCGTCATAGTGATTATGGTCCCAGATCAAAGCCAGCAGTCAAACATAGAGAGCCCCACCGCCAAAGCAAGAATTCGCTGCCCAGCAAGCAAGAGTCCCTGTCAGCAGTTAGTAGCATAGGAGCCTCCGGCAGCTACATCCATCCCCAGCAGCGCAAACAATAGCATCAACCCCTTCGGCAGCTACAGATTCCAGATTCCATATTCCAGGTTCAGACGCATCAAAATAGTCTTCCACCAGGTTCAGACGCCTCAAAACAGTCTTCCACTAGGTTCAGATGCCTCAAAATAGTCTTCCACCAGGTTCAGACACCTCAAAACAGTCTTCCACTGTGTTCGACGCCTCAAAATGCTTCTCCCACCATGTTCAGACGCCTCCTAACAGTCTTCCACCAGATCGTACGCCTCAAAACAGTCTCTCCACCAGGTTCAGACGCCTCAAAACAGTCTTCCACCAGGTTTAGGCGCCTCAAAACAGTCTTCCACCAGGCTCAGACGCCTCAAAATAGTCTTCCACCAGGTTCAGACGCCTCAAAACAGTCTCTCCCCCAGGTTCAGACGCCTCAAAACAGTCTCTCCACCAGGTTCAGACGCCTCAAAACAGTCTTCCACCAGGTTCAGATGCCTCAAAACAGTCTCTCCACCAGGTTCAGACGCCTCAAAACAGTCTCTCCACCAGGTTCAGACGCCTCAAAACAGTCTTCCACCAGGTTCAGATGCCTCAAAATAGTCTTCCACCAGGTTCAGACGCCTCAAAACAGTCTCCCCACCAGGTTCAGACGCCTCCAAACAGTCTCTCCACCAGGTTCAGACGCCTCAAAACAGTCTTCCACCAGGTTCAGGTGCCTCAAAACAGTCTTCCACCAGGTACAGACGCCTCATAATAGTCTCTTTGGATCAGACACCCCCGAATGGTCCGAACTACGATTTGGCTTGATTCCCTCCCCGGGATACGTAGGAATCCTTTTCTCAAAAGGTCCAGCCATCCTTTTCCCCAGCTCACCGTCTAGCCCTCCTCCTTATCCTCCAGCCGCTCATTGGGATTGGGTCCTATTTTATCGACAACCTCACTTCTTCCATAAGTGACGTTTCCGAGGGGCTCTGTAAGTACGCCAATCCAAATTCGCAACCTTTTCAGATGCATTTTAATGTGATAAAATTGCATTTAGGGGCGTTTTGGTAAATTCCCGGTCCGTTCCGAGACTTTCGGGAACTTTTTATAAGTTTCCCGCGAAGGAAGTATTTTTTAGTACTTTTCCCGGACAAAAGGACCTAAAAGGAATAAATCAGTTTGGACCTCTTGGGAATTAACCCGGAATGTTCCAGAATCTGGTTTTGGCGCCAGAATCGGTTATGGACGTGGCCCGTCGTGCGACAGTTTGAGGCATGGAATTTGGAGACGTTGGGTCGTGCGACATATTAAAATCATTCCCAATTTACGCTTTAAATACCAAATTCCATTTCATTTGTTAAGAGGAGCCTCTCACAACTCACACAAACAACACACAGTCCTCACCCTTTCTCTCTCTATCCGTAAATCACTCTCATTCTCTCTCCTCTCTCTCTATATGCAACACCTTCTTCCCCAACTACGATCCTCCCTTCAACGCCCTCACCCAAGCTTCTCCAACCTAAGCTCTCCCTCACCGGCCAAACCTGCAATTAACATCTTCCTCATAAACACCATTAACCGGCGACCTCACCCTTCTTCTCCGATCCCCAAACCAACCGGTGACCTTCAATTCCCTTCAATCTCCATCTCTCTCTGGCCAAAGTAGACGCCAAGCTTCATCACCATCTTCGCCGGCTACCCCAATCACAACCGCTTCCACCAACCTGCTCAATTCTCTCCAAATCCGACGCCAACTCCTTACCCTGTTCTAAGCCTTAGCCTGTAACCACCGCCCCACCATCTTCTCCGGCCAAATCAACAACAGCCATAGCCTCTTCCACCGTCGTTCTCTCTCTACCCAAACCGATCGCCATCTCCCCTGCTTCTCCAGTTTACAGCCTCTAAGCCGTTACACCACCACCACCAATCTACCTCTAATTTCCGGCCAAACCTCCTCCTTAATGGTGCCTCGCTTCAACAACGCCAAGCCGACAACCAAAACCAAGTTCCCTCAGTTCTCCCCTGTTCCAGCGCCAATTTTGCTCGAAGCACAGTCCGCACCATTACTGGAAGCTGCAAACCACTAGGTCTGGGATTTGAATTCGTTCCGGATCTGATTTGAAGATCCTTAAACCTAACTTGGTTTAGGGAGCGTGGACTACGAGGGTAACGAATCTCTTCCCTCACTTTTATCTCATTTTTGTTATTGTGTTTGCTCCGTTGCAATCTATTCCCCGGACTTGATAATTAGACTCCATCCGTCCCCCAATTATCAAGTCCCAACTGCCGATCTCTCTGTTTAATTAGCTTTGCTTGGTATTGTTGGTATTTGTGATGTGATCTTGTGGTATTTGTTGTTTATTGGCCAAGGGAGTGTGGATCTCCCTATATCCACATCCCCTTGGTCAATCCTTTGTATATTCGTTGGTATCTGAGCTGGTTTGGTTTGATCCTTTGATCTGTCTTGGTATCTGTTGCTTCTGTATTACAAAATGTAAGGTCCCTGCAAACGGTAAACATGTGTCACGTGACACATCGTGCCTAGCATGTCCTGTGTCACGCGACACATGGTGACCATCTGTAGAGGATCATCCTTTCAGTTGTAAATCATGTTCTGTTTGTCCTCGAGGTAAAGTGGGATGTGGCCTCCCAGAGTCAATGGCTTACAAGTTGTATTTTCCCCTTGTTGAGTAATAAAACAAAGCCATTTAATGCATTTCATACATATCTTGTCATACACACTTTGCACACACATTTGGATGATTTAAATGTTGAACAATTGAAAGACTCGTCTACGGACGAGGCGTGTTGGGTGAACTCTCGGTTCTTCCCAACACGTAACCTGACCCCCGAACCCATTTTCTCTCTAAAAAAGGTTTTCAATGTTTCCTCTTAAAAACAGCGTGGCGACTCCTTTTTATTTTTTTCGGCGAGCGCACATTCAGCCTTTAATTCATCATAGTATGCTTCACTCATCTTTGAAATCTATGATAAATTTATACATCAATATTATTAATAAATATATAAAATTCATTTGTAATTATACTTAAGTAATATTTTAAATAACTAATTGACTTACACGTTTACGAAACCATTTGGTAAATTGTTGACGGTGATGGTCGTAATAAGAGTCAGGATGGTACATACTCTTCATCAACTCCACATGCTCAACCATGAATGGGGAAACCTCTACACAATTGTTTAGACAAAACAAATGTGCAACCATCATGTCTTCCAAGGTAAAAGTTGTAGATTTACTTGCTTTACCGAATGGTCGGGCGATTTGTGAGAATACAGTGATAATTTTTGCTCGCGTGCCACCATCATTATACCTTGGCGATCGATTAAAAATTGTACTAACATTACGAAGATACATGGAACAAAAAGTAAGCGACTCAATTGCAATATATGCTTTGGCTATGGACGCTTCTGGTCTAAGCCTATTTTTAACATATCCTTTATATGTGCCCATTAATCTGCAAAATTATTAAAGAATAGTTAGAACACTAGAACTTAAAAATCATAAAAAATTCAAAAGCATTTATAACCTCTCAAAAGGATACATCCAACGATAATGGACTGGCCCACCTAGCAATGCTTCAGACGCTAAATGAATCGTGAGGTGGATCATGACTGTGAAAAAAGCTGGGGGGAAAATCTGCTCAAACATGCACAAGATTAATACAATCTCATGTTGTAACTTTTCAACATCTTGCTTGCGTAGAGTCTTGGCACATAAATGTTGGAAGAATCGTGACAATTCTGTAATCGGTTCTACCACAAGATGAGGAAGGAATCCCCTAATAGCAACTAGGACCAAACGTTGCAATAGAACATGACAATCATGGCTCTTTAACCCTAACAATTTCCCATCATTTCTCCTTACACATCATGATATATTAGAAGCATACCCATCAGGAAACTTAACAGAAGAAAAAAATTCAGAATTTTTTTTATGTATTGGTTTAACCGTAAAAATAGGATGAGGCTTTATCCACTTGTTACCTTTACTTTGCAACCACAAGCGTTTCTTTATCCCCCGCTCCATGCAGTCCTTCCTTGCGTTAGGCGTGTCTTTTGACTTTCCTTCTATGCCGAGAATAGTGTTAACAAGAGTATCACACACATTCTTCTCAATATGCATTACATCAAGATTGTGCCTAAGCTTTAACTTCAACCAATACGGAAGATCAAAAAATATGCTCCTCTTTTTCCAGTTACTATTTTCCATAGGCCTTTGTAAATAAGAGCTATCATTTTTCCCGAATGTAGGAAATTGTTGCTCATTCAGTTTTTCTAATATTTCTTCCCCAGACCATTCATGAGGAGGTGCACGGAGCTCCGTTCTACCATCAAAGTCATCTTTGCAGGTGTTATACCGCAAGTGATGATCAGAAGGCAGCCATCTACGGTGCCCCATGAAACAAACCTTTCCAGCGGCCCAACTAGAGGTTACGTCATCCTTGCAAATCGGACATGGATTATAACCGGCAGTGCTCCAACCTGATGTAATACCATAAGTAGGGAAATCATGTATAGTCCACATAAGCATGGCCCACAAATTAAATTGTGTGCCAGAGTACTTATCAAAAGTTTGTACACCATTCACCCATAAGCTCTTTCAGCTCATCAACCAATGGTCGCAAATAAATATCTATCTCCTTTCTGGGATAACCTGGAATAAGCATAGTTAGCATTGTAAACCCCTTCCGCATACACTTCCAAGGTGGTAAGTTGTAAGGAACCACGACAACAGGCCACGTGCTATGGTTTGAATTCATATCTCCAAATGGATTGAAACCGTCGGTAGCAAGCCCTAACCTTATATTTTGAGGCTCTGATGCAAAACCAGGATAGTCAAAGTCAATGACTTCCACGCGTCTCCATCAGCAGAATGCCTCAAAACATCATCATCCACCCTTTCTTCCTTGTGCCATCTCATGTCTTTTGCAGTATGCGATGACATATACAACCGTTTCAATCGCGGTGTTAGTGGAAAGTAAAACATTGCCTTGTGTGGAACTTTTTTCTTCCCGTACCCCGAACTAGGCTTGTATCTTGGGTGATCACACACGAGACAAATATTTAGAACCTCATATTCCTTATAATACAATACACAATCATTTGTACAAGCATGAATTTTTTTTATAGCCCAACCCCAACCTCTTCAACACCTTGAATGCTCTGCGAGTGTCAACAGGCAGTGTATTTCCTTCGGGAAGCATACGTCGCATTATCTCTAACAAATCATTAAACTGGCAATTGGCAGTATGAGACTTGACTTTGTAATGTAGTAACTCTACAATTCCAGTAAGTGAAGAGAATTGTGTTCAGCCCGGGTATAACTCTTGCAAGGCCTATTGCAAGAGTTCTTCATAGTCGAAGATCTCTTGATTATGCATGTCATTTATGCTCTCATCTACAGTATTATGATGCATTGATGCAAATGGATAGGCATCATTTATTATGCCCATCACTTGATCATTGTCAACAAAATACTGCTGGTCAGGCGGTTGAGATTGTGATGACATAGAAGCAGCATCTAAACGTTCACCGTGATGTGTCCACGTCGTATACTTATACTTCATCCCCTTCCGCAACAAGTGACATTTCACTTTGGAGATACAATAAAATGCCATGTTGTTGCAGTTGGCACGTGGACACGGGATCAGGCCAGACGAATTGCAATTATGTGGTATCACAAACTCAAGAAAGCTATCAACCCCAGCTATAAGTTCCCTAGAAAATTTGTTGGAAAGATGCATCCAACTTTTATCCATTGTAGGAGGGAGTAATAATCTAATTTTCTAGACAAATGAGAAGATGATAACGAAGAGAATATAATATATGGATCAAAGGAGATAGAGAGATAGAAAAATATAAGAAAAAGGAAGAGAAAAAGAGAAATTGATGAAAAACTCTTGAAAGACAATTAGGTTCTGTGTGGATGCAAGAATTGTGTGTAATGGTAGATGATTAATAGATAGAAATATTTTTCGTGACAATAGAGCAACTTTAACTTATTAATAGCAACAACATTAGCAACTTTAAATTATTGACTGCAACAACACTATTGATGTTATATTGAGGCATCTTTTCAGAGCTATTTTGATAAGAAAAATCTGATAATAGAGCAATTTTAAATATTGATTAGGAAACACTATTTTTGATGTAACAATTGAGAGCAGTTTTAATTTATTGACTGAAGCAATACTATTTTTGATATAACTATTGAGACATCTTTTCAGAGATATTTTGACAATAAAAATCTGACAATAGAGCAACTTTAAATAATGGACTGGGCAACATTATTTTTGATGTAAGTATTGATACCAACTTTAAATTATTGACTGAAGCAATACTATTTTTTATTTAACTATTGAGGCATCTTTTCAGAGATATTTTGACAATAAAAATCAGACAACAACTTTATTTAAAGGACTGGGCGACACTATTTTTTATGTAACTATTGATAGCAACTTTAAATTCAGATAAGACCACACAATAAAAATGAGACAACAACTTTAAATAGCTAGATAAGACCACACAATAAAAATCAGACAGCAACTTTAAATAATGGATTGGGCGACACTATTTTTGATGTAACTAGATAGCAACTTTATAGCTAGATAAGACCACACGCAAATGAGTTGGTACTTTAGGCGACCAAGAGTCAAAATAGTCGCCTAAACTCTGTTTAAGGCGACCAAGAGCCCAAACAGTCGCCTAAATTTTGTTTGAGGCGACCAAAAGCAAAAAACTAGTTGCCTAAACTCTGTTGTTTTAGGCGACCAAAAAAAGATATTGTCGCCTAAACTCGATTTAAGGCGACCAAGGAACAAAATAGTCGCCTAAACTCTGTTGTTTTAGGCTGCCAAAACGAATTAGTCACCTAAACTCCGTTTGAGGCGACCACGAGTCAAAAATAGTCGGCTAAACTTCATTGTTTGAGGCGACCACATGGGAATAGTCGCCTAAAATATGTTCAGGAGACAAATGTTTTATTTGGTCGCATAAAGTTTTTTCTAAGGTGACGAGAGTCTTTGTTTGTCTCCTAAGACAATGTAAGGTGACTAATGATTGGTCGTGAAAGACTTTGTCACCATTGTGTATGTATGGCGATCATTAGATTTTTCGCCAAAGTTGTGGCCACCAAAAATCTTTTTTAGGCCACGATTACTCGGGTAAAGCGTCAAAAATGTTGGTCGCCTAAAAGCGGTTGCGAAAGAGTAACTTCTGGCGACTAGGCTTTGTTTTGGTTGCCTAAAGATTGTTTAGGCGAACAATTTTTTTTTTGGTCTCCTTAGATTGGTCGCCTAAAATGTGATTTCAAGTAGTGTACTGTCTTCTTCCCATTTCATCTCATAAACTTTCTGTGTCTATTACGGTATCAGAGCCTACAGGAGCCATGGATGCTTCAAAAACTCTCCCTCTCACTTTGAACATTCAATCCTATTTGGGACATTGCCATCTGAACACTGAAACTTCATGAATTGGAGATCCCTCTTCTTCACTGTCCTCACAACCTACGATATCACCTTCGTCGTTCTCAGTGAAACAACTTTCCCTTCGGAAAAGCTTCCTGATGGTAGCAACAATCCTTTGTTTGCTTATCATAGAAAAGCCTCATGCCTAGTTCTTGGGTGGATCAAGGCTACTGAGATGCATTTACAAGCTGCCAAGCGGATATTAAGGTACTTGAAGGGCACTTTTGATTATGGAATCATGTATAAAAGAAGGAGTTCAGATGACTTGATTGCCTACTGAAATTACCCGGATCGCGGGGATTGCGGCTAGCGGTTCTTTTAAATGGACTTCACTTGGAAAAGAGAGTCGCCACGCCGCTTTGAATTATGAGCCTAAACTTTGAAAAAGGCTTTGAAAATGAAACGTTTTGATTGGTAGCCAAAACTTGAAAAAAGGCTTTGAAAGTGTACGTTTTGATTGGTAGCCAAAACTTGAAAAATGGCTTTTAGGACCAGAGATTGTTAGGTTCGGAGGTCACGTTACGTTTCGGGAAGAGTATGTTGAGATCACCCGAAATGCCTCATATGACGAGTCTTTCTACCTTTCTCGAAAAGTGTGCGTGTGTGTGTGTTCGTGTTACTTTTGAAAATGGGCGTGAATGACAAGCTTTAATCTTGGTTTAAATGACAAACGTTGATTTTGGTAAAAGAGCGTTTGAATAACAAACATCGGTTTTGAGTTGGAAATAAGCGTTCGCATGGCAAACATCGATTTTACATTGTTTTCGAAAAGGAGTTCGAATGACGAACTCTGGTTTTTAACCGGGCATTACATTGTGACCAATTTTATGAAAAGAGGTATTAAATGATATGCGATCAATGAGTCGTTTTGTGACTCGGACTTTGTAAGTAAATACTATCACGAGCCAAACGGCTTGGACTCGTAAATGACTGTATTTAAATGCGGTATCAATGGATCAAACAATCCGAACTTGTAAAAGTACGATCAACGAGTCAAACGGTTCGGACGTTAAAAGTGCAAATCAACAGATCGAACGATCCGGACGGTAAATGACAGAAAACAAAAACGGGACTCGATCTCTGTTTTAACCCAAAATCACTATTCTTGAAGGAGAAAAGATGATAGAGGGAGGATCATTTTGAGACATGTAGATGGCATTCCGTCTACATTTTGAGAACTTTGATCGGATAAAAAAGTAGTGTTTTACGCGTAAATCTAGATAAAGCGGGATTTAGAAGGTGAAAGTGTTACCTAATGGCTAGGTGTTGACTCTTTGGTTAGGAAGGACGTATATGGGATACGAAAGGGTGTTTGAAAGGTGTTTAGGACGTTGAACATACCAAAAGTGTCGAGTTGGGCCAAGCGAGTAAAGCCCAATCACAGGCAGCCGTGGCCTCCACATTCTTAATGAGTCTGGCCCAATTACCATAAGGCCCAAGGCCCAGCAACAGGATCAGTCGACCTAAGCTCATTGTCCGACCTCCAAGGTCCCGACCTAGCTTGGTCCGACTCAACGATCCATGCTCTAATTCGGGTACGATCCAGCTCTACCCGTCAGTCATGTCGACCTAACCTCAAATGGCGACCTCGACCTAATAAGCAAGCGTCGACCTAAATGATACAGACGCACGTGCTTCAAATCTTTCCGTAAACGGTTCCCTACAATTCAGGAGCCAATCCAGGACACGTTCCCATGACAAGTAGCTGTCCCATGAATTACGAAGCTCATGTAGCCCCACCAAAATAACCGCACTCATCAACTATAAATACATCATCACTACCACAGTTATGAGGTAACTGCAATTTTGTTATCTGAATTATCTTTATTCAATATATTTTTGCTCTCCAATTCATATACTTACTCTCACGCCCGAGGGTCTAAGCCGGAGACACATCCGGCTAGTCGAGGGTTCTGGTTTTCAGGTCAAGGAGCCAAGTGATCAGTCCTGCCACGTGGAGGAAGATTGATAAGCACATTTCCTGCGGCATCAGTTTGGTTCCAATGCCTGGAACGTGCATATCTTGACCTCGAAAGTTTTCTCAACCTACAATCATGGTGACTTCGGATGGACATGTATCCGAGGCCTCACTCGGGCACAAAGAAGGAAACAATAACACAAATGCGAACACTCAAAATGCTAACTTGCCTCCTCCCCCTCCACCACGTCAACATGCTAGGGCAACACGATCTAACAGTGTGGCTGATGGCAGGGGATTGCCAGATGAAAGGAGAGATAAGCGGCCTATGGAGGGGCAAGGAGTTCCACCTCCTCCAAAGCGTCCAACTGGACAAATGAATGTTGGAAATAGGGCAGGTCCCTCATCCAACCCTTTGAGCAGAAAAGAAATGCTGATGGAGCGAGCTCAGATTATGGCCGAGTTATTGGCAATGGAGGAGGCAGAACAGGCGGATAGAAGGTCAGAGAGGATGGCTCCCTCTCAGGTTTCAAATAGGGAGCATGCTAGGAATGCTCGCCCAAAGGAGACTGTGGGACAAAATGTTGACCAATGGATGGTTTTTCGGCCTCAATCGCCTATTCATGTCCCAAGTGACGATCTGAGGGTCAGTCTCAACAGAAATAGAGAGCAAGAGGCTCAGTCCGACCTGAGGACACGGTTGGAAGCTAGTCGGAGCTTAAGGAGATCTCCAGCAAGGACGCAGAGGTCACAGTCCCACAGGGACCGAAATGGGCGAAGGTCACCTATAAGGGATGATAGGCGTAGGTCACCAGTCGGAAATGGTAGGCGCAGGTCGCCCATAAGGGAGGATAGGCGCAGGTTGCCGACTAGGTCAGTTAGGTCGCCTTCTCACCAAGACAGAAGGAGCAAACAAGTGACTCCCCCTAGGAGTGAGAGGCAGAGATCCAACGATGTCCCTCCAGCTAAGGATGACAACCCAGATGCTAGGGAATGGCTGGTATGGAAGAGAAAGTTCGAGCAATGGGAAGCTGAAAAGAAAGCTGATGCAGGAAAGGTCGAGCACAAAGATTTTGCTGTTCGTCCCTTATCTAAGGAATTGATTGACCGTCGACCTCCTCCCGGTTTCAGATTGCCTCTCCTAGAGAAGTATTCAGGTGCAACCAACGCCAAGAACCACATACAGCACCTAGAAGCAACCATGTGCTTTGTCTCCAATGAGGACGACAAGATGTGCAATGCACTCATCAGCACACTCACAGGGGCAGCCCTTACATGGTTCAATGGTCTGGCAATGGGGTGCATCTCGACCTGGACCTATATGAGAATAAAGTTTTTAGATCGCTTCTCGACTGCTGGAGCTCGGAGGATGACTGTCACCGATCTCAACAACCTGGTGCAAGGAAAAAATGAAAGCTCAATGAGCTACTACACCAAGTTTAAAGAGATGGTCGACAAAATAGAGGAGGACCTCACAGACAGGGAGGTGATCAATTGCTTTAGGAGTGGAATTTCCTCTGCGGACATGGATTACGAGCTAACAGTTCGAACGGTCACTACTCGACAAGATTTATTTGAAAAGGCTTACAACGTAGCATTGGCCGAAGAGAGAAAAGAAAAGAAGAATGGGAAAGGCCCCAAGACTGAGGTCGCTGATGATATGAAGGACTCAGTCAAGAATGGGGGAAATAACAAGAATGGTAAGAACAGGACCAGGGTGATAGAAAAGGTGCCTGAGGCTTTCACTCCCCTAACGGTGAGTCGAACTGAGATTATGAATGCGGTCGAGCTGGCCCCACTTGCCCCAATGAACCCAGCAAATAAGTTCAGAAGGGACAAATCCAAGTACTGCGAGTACCAAAAGGATATAGGCCATACCACAGAGGATTGCATGAGCTTGAAACGTATAATTCAGAGAATGGTCGAACAAGGTAGGCTCGACGCATATGTTAAAAGACCTCAAGGCGGTGGAGGTGAGCGACCTGCAGGTGGACATCAGGAACCAAGGCAGCCTAGACTGAATCTGGGTGTTATTACTGAGCAAGCCAGCAATACAGCCATCAAGCATAAGATCTTTCAGCTCAACAAAGCCCCACATGTACCGCCAAGGAGCCACGTTAGAGATGAGGTGATCAGCTTTTATCCTCACGAGCTACCAACTAATATGGCGGCTAGAGACCAAGTTTTTGTCATCCCAGGACTCATTGATGGATGTACGACGACCAGACTCTTAGTCGACACAGGGGCCTACAAGGATATTCTGTTTTATAAGACATTCCAAGAGATGGGTCTCTCAAACGAGCAGCTCGAAAGGTATGATGGCATATTGGAGGGCTTCACAAACCACCGAGTTGATGCTAAGGGGCAGATTGAGCTGGATGTCGACCTAGGACAGCATCCCTACAGGATCGTGTCTAAGGTAAAATTTATTATCATAGATGTCAATAGTGATTATGCTGCTATTCTTGGAATCCCTGGCCAGGTCGCACTTGGAATGGTGTCCTCAATCCCCCATCAACGAGTTAAATTCCCCACACCAGCTGGAGTCGGCTGTGTACAAGGCACAGCTCGAGCATATCTTGATCATGTACTTCGTGAAAGGAAGAAGAGAGAGCTAGAGATTGAGACCGCATAAGGATACTTAAAGTTGTCTCAGTCAGTCACCAAAACTACTCGACTATCTACAATCACCATTGTGGAAGAGTCGACCTATCACTCGCATGACGAGATCATGACTGAGTCGACACGTCACTCTGAAACCACCATGGTTGATCCGGATACAGTTATGGTCGACCAAGTCTCCATAGGCAAGCTATGCCTCCAGATCGACAATAACTCGGGGGCCACCACCAGTGAGACTGCAGACAAACTAGATGAGATGATTGCTGAGGAAGCTCCCCACTTGGGAGCCGAGGAAAGGAAGAGGGTCAGAGAGATCATCATCGAGACCCCGCAGTTCAGAGATGGTCCAGAGCTAGAAGCTGTGGACGAATTGTAGTCAGTAATCACCAACCTAGCCCATCCCGAGCAGAAAATTCAGATAGGGAAGCAGCTGTCACCTGAAGAAAGGTTAGAGATTGTTGAGTTGCTCAAGGAAAGCAGTGATGTCTTTGCATGGCGAGTTGAGGACATGAAAGGGATCAAGGAGGAGGTCGCGGTTCACAGGCTGGAAGTCAACCCGGCCATCAAGCCAAGGCCTCAAAAATTAAGGAACTTGGCTCGTGACAAAGAAGAAGCCATCAAACTCGAGGTACAAAAACTTTTGAGTGCAGGTATAATTAAGGAATCCACGCATACGACCTGGTTAGCCAACGTAGTCATGGTGAAGAAGTCGAATGGCAAGTGGAGAATGTGTGTCGACTTCACCAACCTCAATCTTGCCTTCCCAAAGGACAGCTATCCTCTCCCAAGGATTGACAAGCTCGTGGATTCTATTGCTGGCCACTCCACCCTCAGCTTCCTAGATGCCTATTCAGGCTATCATCAGATCAAGATGCATGAGGATGACGTGGTGAAGACAGCTTTCCAAGCAGCTGGAGGCATCTATTGCTATAACATGATGCCGTTCGGGTTAAAGAACGCAGGAGCAACCTATCAACGCATGGTTAACAAGGTATTTGTCTCACAAATTGGCCGAAACATGGAGGCCTACGTCGACGATATGGTCATCAAAACAAAGGTTGGACGTCACGTGGTCGACCTAAAGGAAACGTTCGCCAATTTGCAAGCAAACGACATGAAGCTCAACCCGAGCAAATGCATATTTGGAGTGGCAGCTGGCAAGTTTCTTGGATTTATGGTGTCCCAACGAGGTATAGAAGCTAACCCAGAGAAGATCAAGGCTCTAGTCGAGATGAAGGAGCCTGCAAGTGTAAAGGAGATGCAGCGACTTAACGGCAGGGTGGCAGCCCTAGGTCGATTTATAGCCAAGTCGACTGAAAGGTCTCTCCCCTTCTTCAAATCATTGAGGGGGACAAAAAATTTTGAGTGGACGGCCGAATGTCATTCGTCGTTCCAACAACTCAAGGAGTACCTTGCTACTCCTCCACTATTGAGCAGCCCGACTATTGGTGAGACCTTGTTCGCGTATCTATCTGTGGGAGACAAATCAGTTACTGCAGTGTTGGTTCGAGAAGAGGAGGGGCTTCAAAAGCCTGTATATTATGTAAGCAAGGCTGTATCAGATGTTGAAGGCAGGTACTACAATGCAGAGAAGGTCGCCTATGCCTTAGTCGTGGCTTCAAGAAAGCTGTGAGCTTATTACCTTGCTCATCCTATTGTGGTGCTCACGAATGCGCCCTTGAGAAAAATTCTACATAAGCCAGAAAGTTCAGATCGCTTACTCAATTGGTCAATTTCCCTCACGGAATTCGACATCAAGTATCAATCTCGAAAGGCGTTGAAGGCTCAAGCTCTAGCAGACTTCTTGGTCGAGCTGACGTTCACTAAGGAAGATAGCGAGATGCGAGCTCAAAAGGAGAAAGTCAAAGGGAAAGATCCTGAGTCCCTAGTCGTCACTAGCCTACCCGTCGATTGTTGGAAAGTCTACTCGGATGGATCAGCAACCAAGAGTGTCAGTGGAGCTGGGATTGTTCTGATTGAACCAGAGTCTGGGACAATATATGAGGAGTCATTGAGGTTCAAGTTTGATGCCTCTAACAACCAAGCAGAATACGAAGCATTGGTTTCAGCCATCGAGTACGCAAAGTGCTTTGGAGCGACTAAAATCATGGCATATTGTGACTCACAGTTGAAAGTCAACCAGGTCCGAGGAGAGTACGAGGTGCTGAACTCTACTCTAGTCAAGTACCACGACCTAGTGAAGGAACTGACAAAAGACCTAAAGTTTTGGGAAATTCAGAGGATTGATCGAGAAGACAACGAGCTAGCCGACCTACTCTCAAAGCTGGCCACTTCAGACGAACCACATGAAGAACCCATCTCCTACCTTGAGAATCCAGAGTATGAAAGGGTCAAAATTCAATGTGTGGAAGACCCCTTGAGAAATTGGGCTTACAACAAGTGCTGGATCGAGAAAATGAAGGCATACCTAGAAAGTGGCGAGCTCCCTGAAGACGAGAAGAAAGCTCGAGCTATCAAAAAGAAAGCTCCGAGGTATGTTATCCAAGGGGGCATGCTGTTCAGAAGATCATACACCAGGCCACTATTGAAGTGCATTCACCCTCAAGAGATCACTCAGTTGATGCACGAGGTGCATAGTGGAATTTGTGGTGGACACCCGGGGGCCAGAACTCTAGCCGACAAATTGATCACCTTGGGGTATTATTGGCCACACATGAGAGCTGACACTCATGACTTTGTTCAACAATGTGATCAATGTCAAAGGTTTGCCAACCTACCTCATATGCCTATAACGGAACAGACTCCAGTGATCGCTGCCTGGCCATTTGATATGTGGGGCGTCGACCTGATTGGACCCTTCCCTCCCGCCCGGGGAAATTGCAAGTATGTGATCGTTGAAATTGATTATTTTACCAAGTGGGTCGAAGCAAAGCCACTAGCTCGCATAACAGAGGAAAACGCCATCAACTTCATACATGACTTCATCTGGTGTCGATTTGGGATCCCTCGAGCTATAGTATCAGATAACGGCTTACAGTTTTCCAGAGCATTCGAAGAAGAAATGAATAGAGTGGGAATCAAGCATTGGCAATCATCTGTCGCCTATCCCAAAGGAAATGGGCAAGCTGAAGCAGCAAACAAGCTCGTACTATCCTCACTCAAGACGGGCTAGGTAGGTCAACGCAGCAACTGGTTGGACGAACTTCCCCTTGCTCTTTGGGCAGTTCGCACAACCACTCGGGGGCCCACGGGGGAAACCCCATTTGCTCTAACATATGGATCAGAGGCCATGGCACCTGCTGAGCTGCGATTTCCTACTGCTAGAGTAACCTTCTTCGATCAAGAGCAGAACGACACTAGCAGACTGATCAACCTGGATTTGGTCGACGAGAAGCGAGACAAGGCTTACCTTTGGATGGTCAACTACAAGCAGCGGACTAAAAGTTACCACGACAAGAAGGTGAAGACAAGATCATTCCAAGTAGGAGATCACGTGTTGAGAAAAATTGAAGCAACAGGAAGAAGAACTCAACAGAATAAACTATCTCCTAATTGGGAAGGTCCTTATATTGTTACTCGAGTCATCAAGGAGGGGACTTACATGATATCTCACCCAGATGGCGAAGAGTTGAAGCATCCATGGCATGCCACTCACCTCATCATGTACTACTTCTAGTTCAAGTCCCTAGTTCAGTTCAAAGCTAAGGCAGCTCCCAAGTTTGAATTTATCATAGTTCTAGCTTTCCACTTGATGTAAGCATGCTCCTATTTTAATATAAAATCACATGTTCTATTCGACCAAACACTGTGCTAAACTTCGTTCAACAAGCTCGACTCTTAGTCATCTTCGTTTTAACAAGCTCGATTCTTAATCAGCTTTGTTCCTTTAACAAGTCCGACTCTTAGTCGAATTCGTTCAACAAGCTCGACTCTTAGTCAACTTCGTTTTAACAAGCTCGATTCTTAATCAGCTTTATTCCTTTAACAAGTCCGACTCTTAGTCGACTTCGTTCAACGAGCTCGACTCTTAGTCAGCTCCGTTTTAACAAACTCGATTCTTAATCAGTTTTGTTTTCTTTAACAAGTCCGACTCTTAGTCGACTTCGTTCTAACGAGCTCGGCTCTTAGTCAGCCTCATCCTAATCAGCTCGATCCTTGGTTAGCTTTGATCCCTTAAACAGGTTCGACTCTGAGTCAATCTAGTTCACAAAATCCTTACAAGTCTAAGTTTGACTATGTCACCATGAAACTAGGTCGACCCTAAGCTTAGAGTGACTTATTCATCCTATTACATCTAGCTCGACACACACATGCTGAAACCAAAAGCATACAACAAACAAGTATATAAAGTCAGCTACGATTGTATATAATTAAGTCTCCCAAAAGCGGGCCAAGACTTGTGCAAAATAAAAGTTACTAAGTATCAAGCCTCCCAAAAGCTGGGCCAAGGCGTTCAGATAGTTTCAAAACAAAAAACAAAATATTGTTTAGGACTTGTCCGTTACAACCTCATTCAGATAAAATCAAGGGTCTTGGCCAGCGTCAACTTGAATGCTTATGTCAGCTCGATCCTCACCTTCTTGCTGCTGGGGGCCTATGGGGTTACCTGAATCAGAAAAAACATGTTCCTCCAGTTCATCATCAACCTCCATCTCCTCAGCATCCTCAATCTCCTACAACGCTGTGTCAAAGGTCCTTAGGGCTAAGGCTGGAGGTTCCCACGGCTCGCAACCATCTTCTTGGTCTTCTTGAGCAATGAAGGCCAAATCATTTTCAGAATATGGCACGACCGAGTGACCACCACGAGCAGCCGCGTCATATTGGGGAGCATAGGCCCAGCGAGCTAGTTGCTCCAAGGAGACATCAGAGTCTGGGTCGACAAAAGCTCGATGAGCCATGTGACGCTTGCCTAAATCCAAGAAGCCCTTCGCCTTGTCCACAATGGTGTTATGATATTCATCCCCATCCTTGAAGCTATCAACAGCCCTCTTAGCAGCATCCTGGCCAACCTTCTCTAGATCCTCCTTCCACTTAGCCCTGGCAGCGTTGTGCTCTTCATTCAGCTCAGTCAAAAAATAATTTTTGTCCTTAAGAAGTTTTGAGACTGTGGCGAGCTCAATTTTCGTCTTCTCATGAGCCAGACGCTCAGCATCCCTCTCTTAACTTATCTCCCCAAGCTTGGTCTCAGCAGCTTTCAGATCCCCCAAGGCCTTATCACAATCAGCCAGCGCCTTTTTCTTCACCAACTCCTGAGCATCAAAAGAGTTATCAAGGTCGTTATATTTCTCTTTCAGCTCAGACAACTCTTATGACTTCTTGGAGTAATCATGCAGAGCCTGCCTCTCCCTCTCAATAGAATCCCTCCAAGATCTCTTAGCTTGTTCAGTCATGGTGACAGACTACATTGAAGAAAATTATTGAAGTATTAGCTCGGCCAAGATTCGGAGGTTAAACTGACAAACTAGCAGAATAAGCGACTAAACAGAAAGGGAAAGTAAAAGATTACCTCGCTATGCACCAATCCAGTTCGAGCTGAGAACTCCTCAGGGGTCATCCCCTTATCAGCAAAATGGGCCAAGAGGTCAACATCTATGGCCCTCCTCACCACTACTTGCCCAAGAGTCACCTCGAGATAACGGCGAGTCATGCTGTTCACCCCAACAAGGGGGGGGGAACCTCACTAAGCCTCTGCATCTGAGCTTTAATGGACTCTTGACTCCTCGGAGAAGGCATGGGGGGAGGAAGTTGGCTCGAAGAGACGGCCTTGCCCTTCTTAGTCCTTGATCTTTTCCTTGTATTCAGAGCACGTTCATCCTCCTCCTCCATAGCTTCATCATCAATGTGCACAACATTCAGAGGGCTAGCCCCAGTTATCTCGGCTCTAGAGGTCGCAGCGTTGGCCTCAAGGTTTGGGTCGGAGCTTGGATTTGGTCTAATCAACCTATTGGATTCATCGCCCCCTTCAGTCACATCCCTAGATTGGGTGCCGCTTTGCAGAGGATCTTCTGATTCAATCTCCTCCATGGGCACCATCCCCACGTTGTCCTTGGACAACAAACCGGTTCTCCTCTCTGCCTCCCTCTCTCTGTTGGCACGAGCATTGGCGGCACCATGGGCTTTCTTGGCTTTCTTCCTGTCAGACATCGCTATTATGCAACCCATTTTCGCTTCCTACTCAG
This sequence comes from Adenophora triphylla var. japonica, assembly GCA_022495995.1. Classification (NCBI taxonomy): domain Eukaryota; kingdom Viridiplantae; phylum Streptophyta; class Magnoliopsida; order Asterales; family Campanulaceae; genus Adenophora; species Adenophora triphylla. Next base: position 208,555 of record JAFEMH010002514.1, on the reverse strand, counting down.
GGGTCAAAACTGCAAAAGATCAAAGTGACAAAGAGTTAGATCAACATGGGAAATTTCTACATACGAGCTGTAGGTTCTATGTACGAACTAATCATGTCACATACAAGTTACAAGTTCTAAGTGCCAACTAGCTTGAACAAGCTAACTATCCTATATGCGAGATAACAACTGACGAGCTAAGAGATACGCATGCAATTCAAAATAGTACAATGTGCAAACAAAGAATTACACATGCGGACTAGCAATTGACGAGTCAAATAAAAACCAGTAAACCCTTACCACCAACATGCTCCCCATTCTCCTTGCAGTAGTTGGATGTCCGTTGGCAAAACTGACACTTGTCCTCAAATCTACCCAAGGCATGGGTAACCCAGTCAGGATATATCATACCTCTACCAACAGGCACCAGAGGTTGCACCTCTCCCTCCCCATCCATCATCCCGGCTTGGATATAATTATACTTGGTGGTTCCTAGGCTCTCCCAACTGATAGGCCCCTTATCTGCCAGACGACATAACTTCTGGTATGAGTCAAAATGCCAGATTGGCTCCCAATAGTCCCCCTCATCTATGGGCTCTGTATCAGCAGTTGGCAAAGGAAATTCCCATCCTAATCTGCTCTCTACTACAACCACATGGGAGTTCCACCCACTTGCTTTACTGGGAAGGTATGTGAAAACCTTGCGAGAATTGGGTTTAGAGGGAGTACTGACACTCAGGTCAGTTCCACTATATTTAATACAAAAGAATTCCTTGAACACCCTCATACAAGGTTTGTATCCCAAAAACCTACACACTATGGCAAAACATACTAAGACCCTATAGGTGTTGGCTCCCAACTAAAGGGGTAAAGCATTGGCACACTCCAAAAATTCATTGATAAAAGGGTCAAGTGGCAACCTAAGGCCAGCTTCAAATTGGCCATAGAAGAAGGCTACCCTAGTAGCATCTGTGGTAAAGGTTTACCTAAATTGAGCCATGAAATCTTTTACTAAGGATGGTCACCCTATAGTCCTTTTTGCTCACCTCACAGAAATCATAAATCAAGCTGTATCGAGATGGAATATTCTTTTTCCCTCTCTGTGGTCTTTGGGGAACATAACCTCTCTCATTCTTCCCTGGCACAACCAAATCATCAAATGCATCTGTTTTGGTCAAATTTCAACAAGCGAATTAGATGAGAAGAAAAGTGACTAAAGTGATAAGAATCTAGGTACAATGATTATCAAGTTGAATAGAAATGGACACAAGATGTTTGTTGACTAGGGAAAGCCCTTGAACAACTTGTTCGCCGGCATAAAACCCCGGGAGGATCTGGCTCCTGCCTTGACCGAAAGTTTACTAAATGTTCTTGAGGATTACAGTACTATGAGCGTATTAAAAGAGACCTTAAGCTAGTGAATCATGTGTGTGCAAAATACAGTGGTATGTCTCTTTTATACCTCTCCACAACGGCTAACTACAAAGAGAATCATGGGCCTATAAACTCGGGAAAGAGGTTGATCCAATAGAGATATTTCCGCCATTTGCTGTTTGAGGGAGAAGATAAGATTTGTTGCTGAAGAAACGTTTTTGACTTAGTCATTGCTTCCTTTGACACGTGCCCTATAAAATAGGAATAGCGTTACTGGTCCCAACCTGTAGAAAACCAAGTGGTAAATAGAACAATTCAAGTTGTTAGTACCAAGTTGTTAAGTGTAAGTTGTAAACATGTTGACTGAAAATGTAGGGCCCAACAATTGCCCCCAAACTTTTTGAATTTTAAAATGAAGAATAGAAAGAGACAAAAGAATTTCAAAAAGTTTGCCAAAATAAGAAAAGAACGACGGTTTAAAAGGGACGCGATGGGACGGTTTTAAGAAGTTTCCCGAGGCAAAAAGATTTATTTGTTTTATAGTCCCAACCACTCTCAACCTCCATAAATACACAGACTCCTGTTCCAACTCTCTTTTTCAAAACGTTACTTTCACAAAGATTTCGAGAAGAGGGACCAGAGAAGACGGTTTGGAGAGGAAAATCAAGTAGAGATTGACGGTGAGTTTCTTGTTTTCTTTTCAATTCCATCTTTGATTTTCTGTTTAAGTTTGAAAAAATGGGGAAGAGAAAAGCGGTGACTTTAATCGAGAGTGGAGAGGGTTTGCCCGTGGGTTTTCTCACCCAAAACATGTTGAAGAACCCTGAAAAAGAGAAGTGTAGAATCCCCGCTACCAATTTAGAGATCATCAAGAAGAATCATGCCATGGCATATGAAACTGAGTTTTTTACCCACCTTGACCTAACCCCAGAATGTTATTCCCCTGAATGGGTATGTTTCCCTGAATACCCCTTCACTATTGGTTTGAAATTCCCCTTCCCGATCTTAATCACCAAGTTTTTTGCTGCTACCAAACTTAACTATGCCCAACTTATGCCCCAAGGTTGGAGAAGCCTACAAACCCTCGTAAGGTTAAATGCAGAAACAGAGTTGGAAATAGGTTTAGAGGAATTCGCTCTCACAAATGAAATTAGGAGTTTTGGTTTAGGGAGGTATGGCTTTAGGGTTAAAGCTGGTAGGATGTCCTTTCTAAATGACAATGTTGATACCGCCAATAGAGGGTGGAAGAACAAATTCTTTTTCGCCAAGAAGAGCACCCTGGTGAAGGATGAGGGTGCCAACTTCAAATGGAGGTCCCAAGGTAGTATAGGCAATTTTTCTAATTCTAATAATTCTCCCTAATAACTCATGTAACTAATTCTCCAATTTTCTCTTTGGCTTAGTTGCGAAATTGGATGTGCTCTATCCTTTTAAGGACAACACGGAGGAGAATGTGAGCAAGATTTATGATTTGGACCTGTTAGTGAGAACTTTTAAGGTACTACCAGTTCAATTTGTTGCAGATCACGACGAGGAAGTTGGTCCTGAAGAAGCCCAAGAAACAAATCTTGAAGAAACTTTATCTGAGCCCATCCAAATGTCTACAAAGTTAATTAAATACCTGAAATCTTTGCCTATCTCCAACTTGTTCTAATTCCTTTGTTTCGTTCTAACTTTTCAACCTTTTTGCAGCCACCTTCTCTAAGGACACCGTTAGTGCTGCTGGCCTACTTGCTGCGGCTAGAGCAAAGAGTTTAGCAAGGCAAGATAGTAAACCCCCCACCCCAGTGTCTGTTGTGGCTAGCTCCGATATGATTGCATCCAAGAAGAAGGGGGATACGAAGAAGAGAAAGCTAGTGGATGCTGAAACCACAGACACAAGTGGTGACATGGATATGGGAAAGTTAGGAGAAAAGTTCAGAGCTGTTGTTGAGAAGGTAAAGATGAAGGGACCTTTGAGTTTTTTCAAGGAGTTTGATAGAATATTAATGCTTCCTTTTATGCAGGAAATTATGACCCCTATTGTGGCCCACATTGATGCATTGAAGATCAAGGCGGCTAGGCTCAGTCATGAGGTTGCAGAATCGAAGAAGGAGGCCACAAAAAGTGCCAAGGAAGTGGAGAAGTGGAAGAAGGAAGCAAACAAGCACGCTGGTGAAATGGAAAGTTTGAGGAAGGATTTTGAACGCTTAGAAAAAGAAGTGGAAGCCATCAGGGCTGAGAACAAGGCTCACATGAAAGAACTTGCGGCTGCGGAGGGAAACTTTAAATTTCATGCCACCAAGACTTTGTTAGAGGCTCGAATTCAGATGTTTGAAGAATATAAAAATGGGCAAGCCATAACTTGGAACCTGGAGGACGAGAGAAATGTTTTGGGGGACCATATTGGGGAGCCAGCGGATGCAGAGGAAGTGAACTCCGCGGCCTTGGAAGCCCTAGTTGATGATGCCAACAAGGATCTGAACACCATTATGGTTACACCCAACGACCAAGGGGAAAACACAACACCGGCGGCAGCAGGCCACTAAGTTTAAAAAACATTTTAAAACTTTTGGGTATTTTGGATGAAAAAACAATTTTTACTTTATTTGTGTACCTCTGTCGGTACAACAAATGGGGGGAGTGTCCCCAAAAACAAGGTTTTTTAGTTTGTAATGGCTCATAAGAGCCGAGACAATTTATTTGGGGGTACTAGGTTGGTCTAGTACTCCAAGCTTTTTAGGTCTTTAGGGACTCGTTGGCTTATCCAACTTGTCCTTTAGTTTGCAAAAAATCTTTTGGAAAACACTTAATGGTTTTTTAGCAAAGTATCTTATGTCTCTGAGAGACGCTTTTTTGTTCTTTAGATAACATGTAAATGTTATAAACCGTAGGTAACATGAAAATGTTACAACCAATAGTTCACAACTTGAAGAAGTGTGAAAACGTGCGCCCAGGCAAAGGTGTCAAAACCTTAATTCGTAAGAAAAGATGAATATCTTTTAACCATAAGTACCTTTGATCAGAGGTAATTCGTTTGAAGAGATAGAACAAGTATCAGCCGTCCTGGCGTGTCAACAAGTTCTATCCCTCTCCAGCTAGAATTCCAACATGTATCGCCCGTATCGGCGTGTCAACATGTTGAAATTTTCTTCTTCAGGTTCAAACATGTATCAGCCGTACTGGCGTGTCAACATGCTTGACCTTTGTCCTCCTCAGGCTCAAACATGTATCAGCCGTACCGGCGTGTCAACATGTTTGTCATGTTCCAGCTTAGGTCTCAACAAGTATCAGCTGTACTGGCGTGTCAACCTGTTGAACCTACTCCGTTTGCTCAAGTTGCACCTCGCAAAACAAATTTATGTTAGGGTTGGGCGTTAGCATAGCTAACGCCCCTCCGACGCTCAAGTCAGTAATGTTTTAATAAGAGTAAAAAATTGAAATGCGTAATTGAACTCGACATAAATTTAAACCGTACCTGAGGAGTCTAGTTATAAATAACCAGACTTACATGAAATAAAGTTTCAAGTGGATAGCGTTCCAACTTCTAGGGATTCTGTCTCCACTTGGGGTTGACAACCAGTATGCACCTTTGCCAGCTTCGGCATCGATGAGATATGGGCCTTCCCACTGGGAGCCGCTTACCCGCATTCAATTCTCTTGTATTTTGAAATACTTTCCTTAAAACTAAATCACCAACCCGGAACCTTCTAACTCGACATTCTTGTTGTAAGACCTAGCAATTCGCCGGCGATAAGCCGCCATCCTTATCTTGGCTAAATCCCGATCTCATCAATTGTATCTAAATCTTGAGTTAGCAAGAGGTTATTTTCATCTTGAGTTAATAAGCCATACCTTCTCGTGGGACGTCGCTTCAACTGGAATTACAGCTTCAGCTCCGTATACTAAAGAATAGGGAGTTCTACCTGTGGCTCCTTTAGAAGTAGTTCTATCTGCCCATAGCACAAGTGGTAATTCTTCAACCCACTTTCCCTTCTTTTGATCTAGACGCTTTTTCAAGTTGTTGATGATCAACTTGTTGCTTGACTCGGCCGGCCATTGGCTTGAGGGTGGACAGTGTCGACATGACTAACTTGATGCCCCAGGCCAGTACAAAAGTCCCCGGTCTTCTTACTTATGAACCGTGACCCGTTGTCACATACAATCTCCGATGGTACACCAAACCCGCTAATGATATTTTTCTTTAAAAATGAAATTACCTCTTTATCTCTTACTTGTACATAAGCTTCTGCCTCGATCCATTTCGAGAAATAATCGGTTAGAGCCAACATGAACACTTTGCCTCCGGGAGCTTTAGGCAACTTGCCTACAATATCCATGCCCCACTGCATGAAAGGCCAAGATGAGACTATAGGATGTAGGGGCTCTGGCAGTTGATGCAAGATGTTGCTATGTCTTCAAGTGTGCATCACACTTCGTACGTAGCTCATGGCATCTCGACGCATGGTTGGCCAATAGTATCCCGTCTTGAGGGCCTTGGATGCTAATGCCTTTCCTCCGTAATGGTTCCCACATATTCCTTCATGGATTTCTTTAAGCACCACTTCAACTTGATCATTATCGACACATCTCAAGTAGTGGCCCCGCAAAAGACTTCTTAAACAAAGACATTATCTATCAAAACGAAAGTCGAAGTACGAATCTTAAAAGATCTAACATTCTTAACATCGGTGGAATAGTTCCAAGTTGAAGAAACTCAATTACAGTTGGGTCCAAGAAGGTTTAGCATCCGGTGCCCCAAAGAGGTGGCGTAACCACTTGAATTTCCTCAACTTGGTCTATCACGGTACTTAACATAAATAATTGGTATACTAGAATGCAACATTGATTTGCAAGTTGAACCCAAGTTAGCCAAGGCGCTCGCTTTCTGCGTTCTCTTCTCTAGGGACCCGTTCCAAAGAGAATGATAGAAATTTCGAAGCTAAAGCCTTAACATGTTGGAGGTACAGAGTCATCTTGGAATGTTTCGCCATATAACCGCCATTAAAGTGGTTAGCTAGCAATTGAGAGTCAACAAATACATTTAAATGTGTAATATTCAGATTCAAAGCCGTAGTTAAACCCATGATTAGGGCTTCATACTCACTTCATTATTTGTTGCACCGAATTCACAAGATACGGCTTGAGGTATGATATCACCTTGAGGGGATCTTAGGACTATTCCCAAGCCAATCCCTTTGGAATTTGAAGCTCCATCTCGTAAACAATGTCCAAAATCGAGGAATAGTTTTACCTTCAAGTTGTTGCACTTCCAGTTCTACCTCAGCCGCAAACTTGACCGAAGTCGGCTACGAAATCGGCTAGGGCCTCGCGATTTGATGGTCGTTCTCGGCTCGTATGAAATGTCATACGTGCTCAACTTGACCGACCACTTGGCCAACTCCGCCCGACAACTCCGGGGTTCTCAACACATTTCTCATAGGATAATTAGTTCTAACGGTTATGGAATGTGTTTCAAAATAATGACGTAATTTGGTAGCAGCGGTAGTTAAGGCTAATATTAATTTTTCAAGATGAGAGTACCTTGTTTCAAAGATCTAATAAAGACTTACTTACATAGTAAACAGGATGTTGTTCGCCTTGGGTTTCCTTCACCAATACCGCACTAACAAAGATTTTCGTATACGCCTAAATATAAATAAAGATGCTCACCATGTTCGGGTTTGGCGAGTAGGGGTGACGTCATCAAGTATTCTTTAAGTTGTTTGAAGGCCGCCTCATGTTGGTCGATCCATTGAAAAAGTTTGTTTTTCTTAATACTTCGTAGAATAACCTGCACTTATCAGATGATTTGGATATAAATCTATTCAAAGCTGCTACTCTACCTGTTAACCTTTGTACGTCCTTGATGTTCTTAGGGGATTCCAAGTTGAGAATGGCTTTGATTTGTTCAGGACTTGCTTCGATTCCCTCTTGGTCACCATATATCCCAAGAATTTGCTCGCTCTAACACCGAAGTTGCACTTCGCCGGATTGAGCTTCATGTTGAAGGCTTTCAAGATGTTGAATGCCTCGAAGGTGCTCCACATGATCCTCAATGTGCTTGGATTTGACCACCATATCGTCTATGTAGACCTCCATCGTCTTGCCAAGTTGGTCTGTGAACATTTTGTTCACTAACCTTTGATAGGTTGCCCCTGCATTTTTAAGACCAAAGGGCATAGAAATATAACAATATATACCTTCTGGAGTCATGAATGTTGTATCTTCTTGGTCCGAAGGCTCCATTTGAATTTGTTGATACCCTAAGATGCATCCATGAATGTCAAGATGTTGTGGCCAGCTGTCTCATCAACTAGAGAATCAATATGAGGGAGAGGGAATGGATCCTTCGGACAGGCCTTGTTCAAGTCGGTGAAGTCCACGCATACTCGCCACTTGCCATTCTTCTTCTCCACCACTACAACGTTAGCCAACCACCTTGGGTACTGAAGTTCTCTGATCATCTTGGACTTCAGAAGCCTCTCGACTTCATCCTTTATGATCTGGTTCCGCTCCTGGGCAAACTTCCTTCTTTTGACGGACAGACGGATGGTCGGATCGATGTTCAACTTGTGAGTAATAATATCCTTGCTTATCCCTCGTCATGTCTTCATGTTTCCAAGCGAAACAAAGCTTTCGGCTTTTCAGAACTCGATCAATTCCTCTTCAATTTCGGACGGTAGGTCTATCCCAACTTGCACTTGGGCCTCGTGGATTTGATGCATCAACAGAACGCTTTTGTATCGTGCTCCACTGCTTCAAGAATGTCCTGGGCCTTTTTCTTTAATTGCTATGCTTGCCGAGGGGTCGAGCTTGCTTTCATGTAGATCTTGTAGCGTTCTTTAGAGACTTGCTGGTTTCCCTTCAACTTGGCAACTCCCCACGGTGTTGGAAACTTGACGCATTGATGGTAAGTTGATGGCATGGCCTTCATGTTGTGGATCCAAGGTCTTCCCAATATAACATTTTACGAGGAAGAGCACTCAATCACACAAAACCTCTCCATGGAATTCATACCCTCTAGGTAGATGGGCAACTTGATCTCTCCGACTGTTTGTTTCACCTCACCACTGAACCCTACCAGTACGGATGAATTCTTCACCACTTCGGACAGCGGGATGCCCATATCTTCAAGAGCATGAGTGAAGATGATGTTGACTGAGCTGCCACCATCGATCAGAATCCGCTTGACCACACAATTAGAAATCTGCACCTGAACAACTAGACCATCATGATGAGGGTCCAACGTGTTGTCCTTATCTTCATCTTCAAAGGAAATAACATGACCATCTGTGTTGTCCTGATTGATCTTCCTTAGAGCTTTTGGCATGACGCTTGGCGGCAGAGTAAGTTGTGCCGCAAATATGAGACCCACCTGAGATAACATTCACTACCTTGGTGGCTGGAGGGGGTGCAACTTTCTCGGGTCTAGACTGCTCCCCTGAATCAGGTTCTTTGGATTCACTCCTGACCCTTTTCTTGCTCAACAAATCCTTGAGAAGACCCTTGGACAATAAATGAGCAATCTCCTTCCTCAAGGCGAAACAGTTCTCGGTGGTGTGCCCAAAATCTTCATGAAATGCGCACCACTTGGACTTGTCCTTCCAAGTTGTTGACTGGTCATTCTTTTTGGGCCATCTTGCTTTATCTCCAAGATTTCCCATGGCGCACAAGATTCCTGCAATGTCCACAGAAAAGCAATATTCAGAAATTTGTGGATAATCATTATCATCACCTTCCTGATCATCATCTACAACATGAATTCTAGAGGGTTCAGTTTTAACAGGGGGTTTTCCCCTATTGGACTTATAGTGATGGGAATCCGGTCGTCTGTCAGAAGGCTCAAATAGAGGAGTAGGAGTCCTCCCAGCTGACTTCCCCATCGCCAAGCTATCTTCCTCCAATCTGATGTAAGGCAAGGCCCTGGTTCTAATTTCTTCAAGTTGTTTCGCAGGGGTCATCACCAACTCGTTGTAGAACAAAGAGCTCTTCTTCAAGCCTATACGGAATGCCTCCGTAGCGGTGGACACATCCAAGTTGGGTATAGTCACTGCCTCCTTGTTGAACCTGTGCAAATACTCTTTAAGATTTTCGTTAGGCTGTTGTACAATTCTATAAAGATCACTAGTCAACTTGTCAAATGCTCTGTTGCATGAAAACTGATTAATGAACATATTGACAAGTTGAGCATAAGATGAAATAGAGTTTAGAGGAAGCCCTGTTAGCCATTTTAAGGCTGGTCCTGACAAAGTAGAGCCAAAGCCTCTGCAAAAACATGCTTCTTTAAACATAGGAGGGATACTTATGATATCCATTGATTCCACGATACAAAGAACACATGCTCTGCTGGATCGGTACTCCCATCATACTTCTTCATATGAGGGACTGAGAATTTCTTCGGGATCTCCACACTGGCTATTGCTGGCACAAAACGAGACTCATTGTAGCAAGTTGGAGAGACTTGGTGATACGGCAAGTTGACTCCAGGCACGCTTCGTAGCAACTCCTTAATGGTTTGCATTTCCTTAACAAGTTGGTTCTCTGCGAAAAGAGGAGCATTATTAACTTGAGGTGCGAAAGTATCGAAAGTGTTACAGAAACTTCCCGTTTACCCCATTGAGGGTGTAGCATAAGTGTAGCAAGATGATAGCGCAGGTTGGCCAGCTGGTAGGCCGAATCTTGGTTGCTCGATTGGAATGGATGTCACAATCGTGCTCTCCGCTGACAAGGTGTTGGACATAGGGATATCTCCGACATGGCTTGGTCCTGTACCTGCACCAAACAAAGATCTAGGAAGTAAAGGTGAAAACAGGGTGGATACTTGAGTCTCAGCTTGCTTCCCTTTACGCAGACTATCAATGGCATTGAATATCATGGTATTCGTGTGCTCCTGAGCATCCAACCGATCGCCTACTTTCTTCAACATGTCCGCCATGTTGGACATTATCTCCAAATTGACAGCCTCTGCACTTGGAGGAGGGTTGCCTTGGGCATTGGAAACAGGAAACGGCCGACTCTGACCGCTGGATGAGGGATTAACCATTTCTATGCAAATAATCAAAGTTTCCCACGGACGGCGCCAAATTGTTTTGGTCAAATTTCAACAAGCGAATTAGATGAGAAGAAAAGTGACTAAAGTGATAAGAATCTAGGTACAATGATTATCAAGTTGAATAGAAATGGACACAAGATGTTTGTTGACTAGGGAAAGCCCTTGAACAACTTGTTCGCCGGCATAAAACCCCAGGAGGATCTGGCTCCTGCCTTGACCGAAAGTTTACTAAATGTTCTTGAGGATTACAGTACTATGAGCGTATTAAAAGAGACCTTAAGCTAGTGAATCATGTGTGTGCAAAATACAGTGGTATGTCTCTTTTATACCTCTCCACAATGGCTAACTACAAAGAGAATCATGGGCCTATAAACTCGGGAAAGAGGTTGATCCAATAGAGATATTTCCGCCATTTGTTGTTTGAGGGAGAAGATAAGATTTGTTGCTGAAGAAACGTTTTTGACTTAGTCATTGCTTCCTTTGACACGTGCCCTATAAAATAGGAATAGCGTTACTGGTCCCAACCTGTAGAAAACCAAGTGGTAAATAGAACAATTCAAGTTGTTAGTACCAAGTTGTTAAGTGTAAGTTGTAAACATGTTGACTGAAAATGTAGGGCCCAACAGCATCCACAATTATGGGACTTGAAGAAGTAGATGCAGTAGCTCCACCTTGAGAAGCCATATCTGTACAAGAAGAAGGAGAAACAGGGGAGTCAGACCTATGAACAATTTCAGTGAACCTAACTAAGGGTGACCTAGACTCCCCCGGGAAACTCTTCCTATTCCTAAGGAACGAAGGTTTGTTGACATCCCTAACATAAAACAAGGCTATGTGGTCGAGCAATTCGTGAAAGAGATGAAAAGTGACAACGTTCGAGTCATCAATTACTAAATTACCTACGTCCTCTCCAACGGGCAACCCTATTTCACTAAAATTCAGCCCCCACCTTGTCAAGATGGAGGCGCATTCATCCAGAGACATCTCATTCCACTCACCGTTTAAATGCTTGTACAACCTACGGTTGACAGTGCAATATCCATACCAGGCTCCTGGATCGCTACTGAAGGTTCTAGCCATGGCAAATTCAAAAGCAACGCACCAATCAAAGCCCTAGAGCAAGAAAGGAGAAGAATACCTTGATTAAGGTCGGAACAGAAAGCTGTTGCAGAGGACGGAGGTCAAATTTAAGCCGATCATTTCTTTGCTGTCTTCGCCGGGGTTTTTCAGAGCTCAGAGACGGTAAAATTTCAAAAGGAAGAAGGATTTTGGTATTTATATTTTCCGGAATTGGAAAGGAAAAAGGAAAATTCGAAAATTATTTTCCTTATTAATGGCGGAAACAGTTTCCAAGGCGGTTTATCAAATGTCAAAATAATAATCATTGCCAAATACGGCGCTCCTTCAGATCTGACCGTTCGTCATCGACGTCCAGGATTGTGCCACGTCATCTTGGGTCAACTAAACTTCAGAACGAGTAGCGACCTGCGAGTCGCAGCAATCTTCATCAAAATTTCCTTAACTTCCTAATCGACAAAGTCAACTCGAAAGTTGGGGGCCACTGAACATACCAAAAGTGTCGAGTTGGGCCAAGCGAGTAAAGCCCAATCACAGGTAGCCGTGGCCTCCACATTCTTAATGAGTCTGGCCCAATCACCATAAGGCCTAAGGGCCAGCAACAGGATCAGTCGACCTAAGCTCATTGTCCGACCTCCAAGGTCCCGACCTAGCTTGGTCCGACTCAACGATCCATGCTCTAATTCGGGTACGATCCAGCTCTACCCGTCAGTCAGGTCGACCTAACCTCAAATGGCGACCTCGACCTAATAAGAAAGCGTTGACCTAACTGATACAGACGCACGTGCTTCAAATCTTTCCGTAAACGGTTCCCTACAATTCAGGAGCCAATCCAGGACACGTTCCCATGACAAGTAACTGTCCCATGAATTACGGAGCTCATGTAGCCCCACCAAAATAACCGCACTCATCAACTATAAATACATCATCACTACCACGGTTATAAGGTAACTGCAATTTTGTTATCTGAATTATATTTATTCAATATATTTTTGCTCTCCAATTCATATACTTACTCTCACGCCCGAGGGTCTAAGCCGGAGACACATCCGGCTAGTCGTGGGTTCTGGTTTTCAGGTCAAGGAGTCAAGTGATCAGTCCTGCCACGTGGAGGAAGATTGATAAGCACATTTCCTGTGGCATCAGATGTGTTTAGTTCGTATTTGGTCAGAAAATAGGATTTTCACACAAATCGAGACAAAACGGGGCTCGGGAGGGGGAAGATCAGCCTAGGGCCGTGGGGTTCCTTGAGAGAGACTATATTTTTCATTTTTTTCTTTTGAATTTGACATCCCTTGTATTTATAGGGTGAAATTGTAAAACAGGCGGACCGGACTTTTCCTTAATTTCAGGAGGTCCTTGGGTTTTTTAGAAAATTGGAGGGCTTGTTGGCAATTCTGGTTTTTCAAGCAAAACAGTCCGGCCGGACCTTCACTCAAAATAAAGGGTATTTTGGTCTTTTCACCCTCAAATTTGATTGATGTTGATTTGTGGGGCTTGGCATGCATGCCACATGTCCCTATGACTTACCTAGGCTAGGGTTTTTGTCCCATTATTCCCGGTTTTGTACCTTTTTTAAATAGCTGTCCGAAAAATGTCTGAAATGCCCCCAGAAAGTCCCAAAAAGTGCATTTTTTGGGGAAAGCTATACTTTTACGTGTGATAACGTGTGTTGAGTACACTTTGACGTCGGGATGCATGGGGCAGTCCGGGATGTCTCGTTGACTTGAGGACCGGGAGCTTAACGGGTTCCGATTAACCTGGAAAGGGCCAATTAACGGATTTCGGTTAACTCTTAACGGATTTTGATGATCCGGATTTGGGTACTAATAGTAGCCCCTCAGCGACGTCACTTTCGAAGGAAGTGGGGTCGTTGAAAAAGATAAGGATCCAAATCTGGGGATGCCTTACTTGAAGAGACCTGAGAGGTCAGCTAGCTGGACCCTTAGCGGAAGGATTCCTACGTATCTCGAGCGGGAATCGAGCCGATCGTAGTTCGTAGGTGCAAGGGCTATTCGTGGGGGCCTTGACCTAAGTGAGACTATTCGGAGGCATCTTAATCTAAGTGAGACTGTTGGGTGGCGTCTGAACCTAAGTGAGACTGTTGGGAGGCGTCTGAACCTAAGTGAGATTGTTCCGGGTTTTACGGAAGTGACGGTCGGAGAAGGATTGTTGCGCTGGCTTATGTTGATTTGCCGCTCGTCTTTTGTCTGTTGGGGACATGGTGTTTGCCGTTTGGGCTTACGATGATGGCCGAAGAGGGATTGTTGTGCGGGATTATACTGATTGCCGCTGAAGTGGGGTGGTCGGGCTTACGATTGATGGCCAGAGAGAAGATTCATTGTATGGGCTTACAGTGATTACCGTGGAAATGAGATGGTCGGGCTTACAATTGACGGTCGAAGAGAAGATTTATTGTATGGGCTTACAGTGATTGCCGTGGAAATGAGATGGTCGGTCTTACGATGACTGCCGGGGAGAAGATTCGTTGTACGGGCTTACAGTGATTGATGTTTGTCTTTTGTCCGCTGGGGATAGGGTGTTTTAAGGTATTTGACTGTCTACCTTAATTAAAAGATGGCTAATCTTACGAAAAGATGGGTAATCTATCTAAGAGATGGGTAATCTCATGAAAAGATAGATAATCTTACTAGCAGATGGGTAATCGCTCTAAGAGATGGGTAATCTTTCTAGCAGATGGGTAATCTCTCTAAGAGATGGCTAATCTCACGAAAAGATGGGTAATCTCACGAAAAGATGGGTAATCTCTCTAAGAGATGGGTAATCTCATGAAAGATGGGTAATCTCACGAAAAGATGGGCAATCTCTCTAAGAGATGGGTAATCTTTCTAGCAGATGGGAAATCTTTCTAACAGATGGGTAATCTTTCTAAAAGATGGGTAATTGCTTTCTCATCTTCATTAGTTCTGATGTTGGTTCCTTTGACGAAGTAGCGAGCGAGGTCAAAGCTGTAAGGGTTGGAGGTTAGGTGTGCCGTAGGAAGTTCCCCTTTTGCGGGCTGCTGCTTTGGTGCTGGCGAGCCTCTTGTTTTTCCTGATGTCAGCTGGTGTTGGCATATAACCGAGCCTCTGGACTGTAGTGTGGTCCTTGACTTTGATGACTTGGTGTTGGCCATGTAACCTTTTGCCGAGCCCCAGTCCTGGGATGAAATTTATGAGTTTTATCATCTCCATGGCGGGAGGGATTTTGTCCCAAAATAGTGGAAGGTCCACGCTGCATAATTGGATCTTGGAGATCTCTAAGGTGAACCCAGTTAATGCCATATTGTCATCATGCTTGATCTCTAATAGTGGAATGTCGTTGGTACTGGTTGTTGGGTTTTGGGGTTACAAACGCAGCGGAAGATCCTAGCCCTAGAATCAGTCTAGCATGAAGAGATTAAAATTAATATGAGATAGAATTTACATACCTTGAATGCGATGAGGATTAACAAAGTAGATCACAAAATTCAAGCCTAGAATTTTGATATCGAAAACGGATCTTCTTCTTCTACCTTGTTCAAACCTTGTGATGAATCAACGAACGGAGGCTTCAAGCTCTTGGTGATTAACCTATCACCCTCTATCGGTAATCCATACGCGAACGAATCCAAGAACACCTTCTTGATGGATTGCTAGATGATCCTCTTGATAATTGAATCAATATTCAATAATTAAAGCCAAAACAATGGAACAATTGGGACTTTTGATTCAAAATCAAAATAAAAAATCTTGAGTTTAAAAAACCTTGGATTATGATGTGAGAGGTTGGAAAAATATGGCTGCAAGGCTGTATTTATATCACATATAAATCCCTTAATAATTAGGGTAGAAACCTAGCAAAATACCAATTCCTTCCTAGCCAAGGAAAACTGTACTGACAACAAATTTGGTCGTGGCACGAGTCGTGCCAATTGGCACGAGTCCTGCCCTTTGCAAATCACTCGTGCTCACGAGTTGTTCCTTGACCCCAACTCGTTCTGATCAAATCGAGACAAAAACCAAGTCGTGTCTCAACCTTGGTCACGAGTTGTTATCCTTGGCACGAGTCGTGACCCAGGGCACGAGTCGTGCTCCTGGTCACGAGTCGTGCCAGAACCCAAAATTCCAATTTTTCAGCTTGAATCAAATTCGTTCTTTTGTGTGTGACCCTTTAGGAATTATATTTTATTTTGGCAGTGAGTAGAAATATCAACCTCACAAGACATAAGTGACTTCTAGCAAATCATTATGTCCACCCAATTAAATATAACATCAATAGATCCAATGTTATAATCCCTTTGTCCACGATGTCCAATTGAACATGAGTCATGGTCTAGGTCAACTCATTCCGTTCAATGCTTTCTCAATTCCGAATATGTTGATTGTCCAAAGGTATTTGATCTCTATCAAATCATTTGAGTACAGCCACACATTTCATCAACATCATTCATCTAGGGGCCCAAGCAAACATCTCTCTTCATAAGAGGGACAAATCCTGTCTTGACTTATCATTCTTCCCTACATGGATCCAAACGTGCTAACATAGCCCTTATTGCTATCCGATTAAAGATAGTGTTAGACTATATCAAACACGATCTTTACCATGTGGAAGACGATGATAATCTCAGGCGCAAGAATTCAATAACACGACTATCATGAAATTTAATCATGACAACAGACCATGTCTTAAATCTCATAAGTAGGTCATGTCCAATACTTGTTCTCTAGAAAGTATCCATAAGTGTAATGTGCATCTCTATGCATATAATCATTACTATGATTATCCATTACCAACTTATACTAATTGTTCATAACAACTAGGGACGCAGTTCAATATAATAAACATGCAAACATATAATGAACAGAATAAATGTGCTCTATAATAAATAATAAAGATGATACATAACATATTAAGTCAATCATAACTATAGCCTAGGGCATTACACCAACAATCTCCCACTTGCAGAAGGCTCCATCTATGTATCTAATACCTATGGACCTCACATGACCATCATGCTTCGCTTGTGCTAGGGGCTTTGTAAGCGGATCCCCAATGTTATCATAGGTTGATACTTTGCATATCTTAACGTCTCCCCTATCAATGAACTCTCGAATTAGATGGAAACATCTAAGTATGTGTTTGGATCTTTGGTGCGACCTTGGTTCCTTTGCTTGCTCAATGGAACCATTGTTGTCACAATAAAGTTCCACAGGATTAGTGATACTTGGAACAACTTCCAAGTCACTAATGAACTTCTTGATCCAAACTGCCTCCTTAGCTGCATCGGATGCCGCTATATATTTGGCCTCAGTAGTAGAATCGACAATAGTACTCTGCTTGGAACTCTTCCAACATATCGCACCTCCGTTTAGCATAAACACAAATCCTGACTGCGATCGAAAATCATCTTTGTCGGTTTGGAAGCTAGCATATGTGTAACCTCTTTCAACAAGATCTTCTTACAATCCTCCAAATACTAAGAACGCATCCTTAGTCCTTCGTAAGTACTTTAGGATCGTCGACTGCCATCCAATGGTTCTCACCCAATCAGATTGGTAACGACTTGTCATGCTCAAAGCATACGAGACATCGGGTCTAGTACAAATCATAGCTTACATGATAGAACCAATAGCTGAAGCGTATGGAATATCATTCATCCTATTTCGTTCATCAGTTGTCTTAGGACACTAAGTCTTACTAAGAGTAACACCATAACCCATTGGCAAGTTTCCTCTCTTAGAATTTTCCATTTTGAATCTTCTAAGAACCTTGTCAATGTAGGTACTTTGACTCAAACCAATGATCCTCTTAGATCTATCTCTATAGATCTTGATACTAAGGATGTAAGCGGCTTCACCCATATCTTTCATTGAGAAACACTTCCTTAACCAAGACTTGACAGTCTCAAGTGCAGGAATGTCATTTCCAATGAGTAAGATATCATCGACTACAACAAGAGAAATAGCACAACGTTCCTACTGAATTTCATGTATACAAAGGTTCATCTTCATTCTTGATAAAACCAAACTCTTTGATTTTCTCATCGAATCGAAGATTCCAACTCCTAGAAGCTTGCTTCAACCCATAAATGGATCTTTGCAACTTGCACACCTTACTAGAATTTTGTGGATCTATAAAACCTTCGGGTTGTGTCATATACACATCCTCTAGCAGTTTTCCATTAAGGAAAGAAGTTTTGACATCCATTTGCCATATCTCATAGTCATAATATGCAGCTATGGCAATTAAAATTCTAACAGACTTAAGCATGGCAACAGGCGAAAAGGTTTCATCATAGTCTACACCATGAGTTTGCCTATATCCCTTTGCTACAAGCCTAGCCTTATAAGTATGCACCTTCCCATCCATGTCAGTCTTCTTCTTGAAGACCCACTTGTACCCTATGGTTTTTACACCTTCGGGTGGCTCAATCAAGTTCCAAACTTGATTATCCGACATGGATTGCAATTTGGACTTCATGGCTTCTAACCATTTATCCGAATCGGGATCGGACATCGCCACTTGATAGGAAGTAGGTTCGTCATTCTCAATGACTTCCACTTCATTACTTTCCAACACGAGAAATCCATATCTCTCGGGTGCAGATCGTAACCTATCCGATCTACGATGGACTTGTGGATCTTGAACTGGTTCCACAACTTCTTGTGGAGTTGGTTTAGTCTCTACTATCGGTTCCATGTTATTTTCAGGTTCTTGAACTTTTTCAAGATCATTTTTACTCCCACTAGATGCTTTATTGAGAAACTGTTTCTCAAGAAAGGTACCATATTGAGCAACAAACACTTTGTTCTCAACGCGGTTGTAAAAGTAATACCTCTTGGTTTCCTTAGGGTAACAACCGAAAATAACCTTATCAGATTTAGGTGCTAACTTATCAGAGACAAGACTCTTCACATAAGCTTCGCAACCCCAAATCTTCATGAAAGACAAATTAGGTTTTCTTCCATGCCACATCTCATGTGGGGTCTTAGGAGCCGATTTAGTAGGGAATCTGTTCGGTGTGAACGCAGCAGTCTCTAATGCATGTCCCCAAAAGGATATAGGAAGGTCTACTTGATTCATCATCGAACGAACCATATCTAATAAGGTTCTATTCCTCCTCTCGGAAACACCATTTCATTGTGGCATTTCGGGTGGAGTCAACTCTGAAACAATTCCACAGTTTTTGAGATGATTCTCAAACTCTTGGATCAAATACTTACCACCACGATCGGATCAAAGTGCTTTAATTGTTTTGCCAAGTTGATTTTGTACTTCATTTTGAAATGTTCTAAACATCTCAAATGATTCACTCGTTGACTTCATCAGATAGATATAGCCATATCTAGATAAGTCATCGGTGAATGTAATGAATTACTGAAATCCTCCCCTATCAATGCTACTCATTGGTCCGCATGCATCAGTATGTATTAAGCCTAATAAGTCACTAGCCCCTTCACTACTCTTAGTGTAGGGTGGTTTGGTCATTTTACCCAATAAACAAGATTCGCATATCTCATATGATTCATAATCATGTGAGTCTAACATTCCATCTTTGTGGAGTTTAGAAATGAGTTTCTCGTTTATATGACCAAGCCGGCAATGCCACATGAACGAGTTGTTCACGTCATTCGGTTTATATTTTTTATCCACATGATAAACATTTTCAACACTATCTTTTTTCTCATCAACGTCAAGAACATAAAGGCCATTAAATGAATTTGCAATACCATAAAGCATATCATTTAAATAAATATTAAACTTCTTATTCGAAATAAGAAAATCATACCCCTCATTATCCAAACAAGAAACAGAAATAATATTCCTACTCAAATCCGAAACATAGTAACAATTGTTTAAAACAAGTACTAAGCCACTAGGTAAAGTTATATAATATGTCCCTACGGCTAATGCAACAACTCATGCTCCATTCCCAACACGCAGGTCAACTTCACCTTGTTTGAGCAGCTTCCTATTTCTCAGTCCCTGCACATTTAAACAAATGTGAGATCCACATCCGGTATCTAATACCCATGAACTAGAAACAGAAAGAAAAATATCTATCATATAGATACCTGAAGTAGTAGCAATCACATTGCTCTTTTTCGCCTTTAGGCCTTCCTTGTAAGACTTGCAGTTGCGCTTCCAATGTCCAACCTCTTGGCAATGGTAGCAAACCGCATCCTTTTGAGATGCCTAGGGAGCCTCTTTGGCATCGGCTTGCCTTAGGTTTAGCAACATTTGCCTTACCTTTTCCATCTTTCTTGAACCCTTTACCTTTGTTAACCATTAACACAGTATCGGTTTTAGGCTTCTTGATATTCATCTCTGCGGTCTTAAGCATCGCATGCAATTCCGAGAGATTCTTATCCATGTCAGTCATGTGATAGTGCATAATAAAATGACTATAACTCTCAGGCAATGAATTCAATATCAAATCCGTGGCGAGTTCCAAACTCAACGGATTTCCAAGCCTATCGAGACGCTCAATGTGACCCTTCATCTTAAGGACATTAGCTCCCACCGATTTCCCTTCTTGCATCTTGCATGCAGTTAGGGACTTAACCACATCATACCTCTCATTTCTTGCTTGCACTTGAAACATTTCCTTTAAGCGCTCAGCAAGATCAAATGCTGCATCTATGTGCTCAAGGTCCTTCTGAAGAGCCTTAGACATAGTGGCTTGCATAAGGCATGCGACATCCATAGAATCATCATTATGTTTCTTATGTGCATCCCTATCAGCCCTAGGAGCATTTGGAGTAGGTTGAGGTGGAATGGGTTCATTGAGAACGTACAGTTTCTTCTCTTGCTTCAGAACAATTCTGAGGCTTCTAATCCAGTCAGAATAGTTTGTACTGTTCTCCTCAAGCTTGTCCTTCTCAAGGACAGATCGTAGTGACAGGGGTTGATTATTGTGTGTAGTCATTCTACAATAAAATATGCAAACAATATAAACATATATCAATAACAACACGTTTATCATCTAAGAGCAAATAATGTATTTCATAAATACTCCCACTAAATTATACACCTTCAAATACAAACATGTATCATATAATCATAGTAGGCTAAGATCCATATTTCACTTGATTTTGGTTTAACTGAGTCAATGCCCGAAATTAAGCTATTTAGTTAGAAACATCAATCATATCACTATATGACTCTTAGATCTTTTATGAGATTCAATAAATATCATATATCAAAAGCATGTTTTAAATCTCATCAATGCCTTGGATCAAATCTCATTTGAAATCACCAATTAAATCAAAACCCTTTTCAAACATGTGAGACATGGAACGATGCACCTAACTGAGTCAAAACAACATCAACCATTATCTCACCTTGATCACAAATTAAGATATAAGATACACCCAACTGAGTCGAAACTACATCAAATACCCTAAAATATCACAAGTGTTCTAATAAGGGAATGGCATAAGATTTAAATATTTAGAAGGTTTTCAACATATAACAAACATCGCATGGTTGTAACATAGATCTCATGTGAACATAATCATGAACATAGGGCTTCACAAAATATCATACAAACAATTTGATTCAATTTTGAAAAATTACAAATCTAATTTAATCATATTAAAAGATTAATAACCTATGTGATAAACTAATATAATTAATTTATCATAAATCATGAATCATGTCATATCAAATATACTTGTATTTCATAAAAACAAAACATATAGGATCTAGATCTATTTCATATCACATGGTAGCAAATAATCATATTAAATCTAGCATGAAATTTCAATCATAATCATGGCAAGACAGGGCTCTGATACCACTGTTGGGTTTAGGGGTTAAAAACGCAGCGGAAGATTTAATTTTAACATCAAAACCCTAGCCCTAGAATCCGTCTAGCATGAAGAGATTAAAATTAATATGAGATAGAATTTACATACCTTGAATGTGATGAGGATTAACAAAGTAGATCACAAAATTCAAGCCTAGAATTTTGATATCGAAAACGGATCTTCTTCTTCTACCTTGTTCAAACCTTGTGATGAATCAACTAACGGAGGCTTCAAGCTCTTGGTGATTAACCTATCACCCTCTATTGGTAATCCACATGCGAACGAATCCAAGAACACCTCCTTGATGGATTTCTAGATGATCCTCTTGATTATTGAATGAATATTCAATAATCAAAGCCAAAACAATGGAACAATTGGGAATTTTGATTCAAAATCAAAATAAAAAATCTAGAGTTTCAAAAACCTTGGATTATGATGTGAGAGGTTGGAAAAATATGGATGCAAGGCTGTATTTATATCCCATATAAATCCCCTAACAATTAGGGTAGAAACCTAGCAAAATACCAATTCCTTCCTAGCCAAGGAAAACTGTACGGACACGAAATTTGGTCGTGGCACGAGTCGTGCCCTTTGCAAATCACTCATGCTCACGAGTCCTTCCTTGAGCCCCAACTCGTTCTGATCAAATCGAGTCAAAAACCAAGTTGTGTCTCAGCCTTGGTCACGAGTCGTTATCCTTGGCACCAGTCGTGAACCAGGGCACGAGTCGTGCTCCTGGTCACGAGTCGTGCCAGAACCCAAAATTCCAATTTTTCAGCTTGAATCAAATTCGTTCTTTTGTGTGTGACCCTTTAGGAATTATATTTAATGTTGGCAGTGAAATGAAACATCAACCTCACAAGACATAAGTGACTTCTAGCAAATTATTATGTCCACCCAATTAAATATAACATCAAAGCTTGATTCCTTAATAGATCCAATGTTATAATCCCTTTATCCACTATGTCCAATTGAACATGAGTCATGGTCTAGGTCAACTCATTCCGTTCAATGCTTTCTCAATTCCGAATATGTTGATTGTCCAAATGTATTTGATCTCTATCAAATCATTTGAGTGCGGCCACACATTTCATTAACATCATTCATCGAGGGGCCCAAGCAAACATCTCTCTTCATAAGAGGGACAAATCCCATCTTGACTTATCATTCTTCCCTACATGGATCCAAACGTGCTAACATAGCCCTTATTGTTATCCGATTAAAGATAGTGTTAGACTATATCAAACACGATGTTTACCATGTGGAAGACGATGATAATCTCAGGTGCAAGGATTCAATAACACGACTATCATGAGATTTAATCATGATAACAGACCATGTCATAAATCTCGTAAGTAGGTCATGTCCAATACTTGTTCTCTAGCAAGTATCCATAAGTGTTATGTGCATCTCTATGCATATAATCATCACTATGATTATCCATTACCAACTTATACTATTTGTTCATAACAACTAGGGACGCAGTTCAATATAATAAACATGCAAACATATAATGAACAGAATAAATATGCTCTATAATAAATAGTAAAGATGATACATAACGGTTTAAGTCAATCATAACTATAGCGTAGGGCATTACACCAACACTGGACCCCTCGGTGGTGACACTGTCGCCGTAGACTGTTGTCAGCTCGTTACCTTGCATGAACATGATACACTGGTGAAGGGTGGATGCCACGCCGTTCATTTGATGCAGCCAGGGTCATCCCAGGATGGCTGTGAAAGTGATAGGAATGTCCAACACTTGAAATTCGGTGGGGATCATCCGCTTGCCGAACCAGATGTTTAAAGTAGCAACCCCGAGAACTGTGCGGGAAGTAAAATCATAAGCTTTGACAGTGTGGACTGAAGGCTTCAAATATGTGGGCTTGATGTCAAGCAGGTCCATCATCTTGGCGGGGAAGACATTCATTCCGGAGTCTGAACAGTGATGCAAAGCGGCTCATTGTGGCCAGCTCCAAATCTTGGTAGGTCCAAATCTGTGAAGGTGATGATGTTTCCATAGTGGATGTTGCCGATCATCTGGATTACTTCTTCTGGAGTTGCGTCCATGGGGACCATGGTGCGGGTCAAACTTTTCTCTAGCTTGAGCTTATGAGGGTATGAAGATGTGAGCACGGATCACAGGGGAATGTTAGTCTGGGTTTGCTTGAGCTGAGTGAGGATCGGGCCCTCCAACATTTGAGAGGCAGAGGTTTTGGTAGTGCCTCTCGATTGCATTGAGGTTTGATAAGTTGAACTTTGGCTGATCCTTCTGGGGATTACGCTTCTTGTTGGCAGTAAGGTTGCCGAGATTGGAGACTTTCTTGTGTCCTGATGCCTGAACTGTGGTGTCAGTGGGATATTTTTGCTTTCCCACCCCTGTAGGTTCTGAAGATGTGCTGTTTGAAGGAAGGGAAAACTCGTTGGAGAAAACTGCCCTTGCATGCTACTGTTGGCCAGAGGTGTCATGAGGATTTAGATTCTGATCTGTCGAAGTTGTATCTGAGAAGCCCCAATTCTGATTAAAACCACAATGCCGAAAGATGCTTCTGACAAGCCCCAGAAATCGGAACTCAAAGTAAACCCTTAGGATGAAAAAGCTCTCTTCGTGTGGCAAAGCCCCAGTCTGAAGAAATGACTTGGTGAAGCCCCAATTTGAAGGAAGCGCTGGTCATCTGTGGGGATTCTAGAGTGAATCCGATGCAGCCCCAATCTGAGTTGAACCTTATGTGGCCCGACGAGGCAACCGTGCTTGATTTTTTCGATTAGTCTACCAAAGTGTATAAGATGTGGCTTGTAATTTATACGCGTAAGGACATATTTTAGAGAAGTGGGAACGAATCCCGATTTTATGTGGATGCCTAGTTTAATGCAGGCACCAGAACTCGCTTTGGGTTTGACTCTTTTGAGAGAGTATGAGCGTGGAGAGGTTTGGAGAACTGGATGGAAGCTCTTGCTGACAGAAAGATAGTGTTTAGCTCTATTTTTCCTATTATCGTAGAAAAAGAAGACTTGTCGTGGCATCTGAAAACATATTTTATCCATAATGATCACAAGATTGCTTAAAACCCTTTATTAATGTTCAGGTTGTTCAACCATTAATCCCGATATGAACAAATGTCTTGATAAACCGTGAGAAGAAAGTCAACTGATGTCGCGGATCAAAGTTGGCTGTGAGTGAAAGAAAGGTTTGTGTATAGGGGAGGTCATTGATGAGACCGGGTTTATAGGATTTATATGTGTTTATGACCGAACCATTTCTGGTTGACTACGTTCCCCTTAGTGTAAGGAGCTCAGGTCGTCGTAGTTCTGGCTGAACTATGTTTTGGCTTTGGGAATAGGGTATGAACATTTGTGGTCTTTTTGGTGCAAAGGTTCGAATGGGAAGTTTGGATGATGAGGCACGGGCCTTGAGGTGATCCCTTGACAAGTCATTGTTGACGGCTTCTTCCGTGATTCCATTGCTTCTTGATCGGCTTCTTTCATCGAGGGAGAAAGAATTCGAATATAGCATAAGGGCTTATGATGTGTTTTTGCCTTTGCTTTGACCGCTCCATTGTTATCGACAACCTCCATTCTTCGAGCTTTAACTTTGTTTGCCATCTGTCAAGCTTTTGATTGGCGGTGCTGGGTCCTTGGCCTCACTTTTTTTTAAGTTCTTGTTTGAACTTTTCTCTCTCTCTCTTTTTTTTCTTAGTTCTTGCTTGAACTTTTCTCTCTTTTTTTTCTTTTTTATTTCTTGAAGTTCTTGCTTGAACTTTTCTCTCTTTTTTTTTCTTTTTTTTTCTTGAAGTTCTTGAGGACGAAGGCAGGCTCCTGCTTGAACTTTCTCGATGCGCACTAGGTCGAAGGCGAGCTTCGAGGTTGTTGTCGATATGGGGTCAATCTTTCGATGTTGAGTGACCTTTTGTTGTTCCTTGATGTTGCCGCCGTCGTTGACTTGGTTAAGGTGATGGTGGGGACATATTTTGGGAAGTGTATGGCTTGAGGGAGGCCTTTGTGAGGTGAGGAAAGTGTATGGGGAGGGAACCAATTGACTTTCTCACACCGATTAATCAGAACATTAGTTATTTCCAGAGATTATTTGTTGAGCAATGCAAGTGATCATTTAGGATATAACCATTTCATTAGATGTAATGTAGGTGTGCAAATAATGCCTCAAGTCTAGCAAGAAGAGAAAAAGACATTTATTTATTGATTATTTAAGATTAACTACAATGTCCGAGGTGGACTTGATTGAACGAGGAAAGTACTAGAACCTACGAAGGTTGACCAAAAGACAGTTGACAGATCTCGAGGATAGGTAGCCCCTACTCTAGCTGCTCCTTTGTTGCTGGACTGCCAGGACGCTCAAGCTTTCCGTCATCTATTAGATCTTGGATTGCACTCCTCAAGACTGTGCAGTTGTCGGTTATATGACCATGATACTGGTGGAAAGCACAATGGTTACATCCCAGTTAGCATCGGAGAATTTGGGCCGATAATTTTCCATAGGTTCGAGGAGACCTTGCTTCTTTACACGATCAAATATCTCACTTAAGAGCATTCCAAAATTATCATAGTGTCGTCGTTTTCTCGGGGGGCCACTGCTTCTTTGTAGTGCTCCATTCTGAATGTAATGAACTATTCTGGTAACCTCCCTCCCTTTGTCTGGGCAGATATTGGATCGGGCGGGGCTGCCTCATAGTGATAAGAAGAGGCTGGACTCGGAGCCGACTTTTCTTTCAAGTCTTTCTCGAACTGGGAACCTGCATTGACCATGGCTCAGAGGTCTGGGAAGAAGTGGTGGCTGATGAGCATTCTGATGGATGGCCTCAAGCAGGACTTGAAGATCCGCATCTGTTCGTCTTTGGAAATAGGCTCCATGATTTCGGAAAGTTTTCAGCTCCATCTTTTGTAGAACTCCCCAACACTTTCGTCTGCCTTTTGTTCGGTGGTGATTAAGTCTTCATGACTTGTTTCCCATTCCAGGTTGGACCAGTACTGTTCAAGGAAGATGTTGTTGGTCTGATCCCAAGTATGAAGATCTTCGGGCTTGACCCTTAGGAACCACCATAACGCTGAACTCTTGAGAGTGTGCTGGAAATGGTCGGCCATTTGCTGGAGGGTTGCCAATTTTGCTCTCATGCCGAGAACATAAGTGTCAACAAGTGTCTGAGGGCATTCAGTCCCGTCAAATATGTCCATTTCTGGCATTCTGAACTTGGTTGGGAGAGTTGTGGCCATTCCCGGATCTGTAGATCTGAGTGTTTCTTTCTTCAAATTGCCCATGCTGGCTTTCAGATTCTTCAATTGCTCGACCATCCAGGCCAGGGTTGGGTCCAATGGTGGAATTTGAGGCTCAGGGCCGGGTCCAGCTATATGAGAGGCAGTAATTGGAGGTGGGAGGCTTGATATATGTGGATATATGGTGGCCTTTTCTGGGTTGTGTCAGGGTTTTGCCCCGTTATTTTAAGGTTTGTATATAGGTAACGGGTTGAACCCGGGAGGATACTGGAGGATGTTGGGAACTGTTTGAGATGGCCCAGCGCTGCGCTGGTTGTATTAAGTGATGGGGGTAGAACTGGCTTGGCCGTATATGATAGGGGTGCCTTGGGAGGTGGCAACATGAAGCCTTGGTCGGCTGTTTCCTTGGTTCGAAGGAATCCCGTAAGTTGGCGGGGGAGGAACCTGGTTGAAGGTTTGAGGAGTTGATCGGGAGGGCTCGTCATCCTCGATCAGAACAAAAGTACCATCTGGTTGGGGGATAGCTGCTATACCTCGCTCATTCAGAAGTTGTACCACGAAATTCTACTGATTTTCTTTCTGCCTTTTGTGAACCTCACAGGCCCGGATGGCTTCTTCTAGTGTAATATCTGTTACCGGTGGTGGGGTTCCGTTCCCGTCGCGATTTCTCGGTGAGTCTGACATGTTGGATAGTCAGGCTGAGGGAACTGAGGAACAGTCTGATGCTGCCGTTACTGTAATTCTGGCGAGGCGCTGACCCGGATTTCTGAACCACTCTCTATTTGCTGCAGGGAATGAAAGGTATGGCTTAGTCTTCAGAAGGGATATTTGTCTCAAGGCTTTTAGGCTCGTGCAACATTCATTTACCACTTAATTCTACTTAAAACACGCTTTCTAATGATCCTCACTGGTCGGAAAAGATTAGACCTTGAATGGTTGAGATCGAAAATTGGACCGTGAAAGGTCGAGATTTAAAGTTTTGACCGTGAAAGGTCAGGATTGAATATTTGAGATCGGAAATTGGATCGCGAAGGTCTCGATTGGAGATCGGACCGCGAAGGTCGGGATTAATTTTTTTTTAGATCGGACCGCGAAGGTCTCGAATAGAGATCGGAGATCGGACCGCGAAGGTCGGGATTGACTATTTGAGATCGGACCGCGAAGGTCGGGAACGACTATTTGAGATCGAACCGCGAAGGTCTCGATTGGAGATCGGAGATCGGACCGCGAAGGTCAGGATCGACTTTTTTGAGATCGGACCCCGATAGTCTCGATTGGAGATCGGAGATCGGACCGCGAAGATCGGGATCGACTTTTTGAGATCGGACCGCTAGGAGAGTGGAGAACGGACCGCGAAGGTCGGGATTGACTATTTGAGATCGGACCGCGAAGGTCTCGATTGGAGATCGGAGATCGGACCGCGAAGGTCGGGATCGACTTTTTGAGATCGGACCGCGAATGTATCGATAGGAGAGTGGAGATCGGACCGCGAAGGTCTTGATTGGAGATCGGAGATCGGACCGCGAAGGTCGGGATTGACTTTTTTGAGATCGAACCGCGAACATCTCGATTGGAGATCGGAGATCGGACCGCAAAGGTCGGGATCGACTTTTTGAGATCGGACCGCGAAGGTCTCGATAGGAGAGTGGAGATCGGAGATCGGACCGCGAAGGTCGGGATTGACTTTTTGAGATCGGACCGCGAAGGTCTCGATTGGAGATCGAACCGCGAAGGTCGGGATCGACTATTTGAGATAGAACCGCGAAGGTTTCGATTGGAGATCGGAGATCGGAACACGAAGGTCGGGATCAAATTTTTTGAGATCGGACCGCGAAGGTCTCGATAGGAGAGTAGAGATCGGACCACGAAGGTCGGGATTGACTATTTGAGATCGAACCGTGAAGGTCTCGATTGGAGATCAGAGATCGGACCGCGAAGGTCGGGATTTGAGGATTGTATCGTTGTACCGCTAAGGTCTCGATTAGAGATCGGACTGAGGAAGGTCGCGATTGAGGGTTGGACCGCGAGGGGTCGATTGAGGATTGAACCGCGAAGGTCGAGATTCGATATTTGAATGATTTGAGGATTGGACCGCTAAGGTCGACTTGAAAATTGGACCGCTAAGGTCACGACTTGAGGATTGGACCGCTAAGGTCACGATTGGAAAGATTCCCGAGATGGGACCATGTAATTATTATTCTATTAAATGTTTAAGTTTACTGAAAACATGTTTTTCTCAGAGTCCTAAATGGTTGGAAAAGATTGCTCTTTTTTTCACAACTAACCTAGGGCTTGAATTAGTGGATCTCGGCACTACGTTTATAAGCTCTTCGTTTTTCACCTGTAAATCGTCTTTCCGGGACGGACAATCCCGAGCGAGGGTCCTATAAGGCAAGCGAGTTCCACCGACAAAGGCAAAAGTGAACTTAAGGCTAGCTGGTCATGTAAACTTTCAACGTATGTGACATGCGGGTCACGGTCGAAGTCAACATCCTTAAGTTAAGGCAGAAATCGTGCCAAAATTTCGGCATGACTTCTCTTGACTCGCTTGCGCGAGGGGCCTTAGCTTTTGGCGTTGGCCAAGTTGTGGCTGACATGGTGCATACGTTGAGGGTTTGATGACACGGTGTCACATTGAACCTTCGGGTATGTTTTTAGCGCAGCTCTGCGCCAAAGACAAGGCTGAAAAGCTAAGACTTCGGGTCGAGAACAACCTTTGATCTCAACTTTTAAGTTTGACTTGTGAGGAAGATCGGCGTAAAAGCATACACTTAGGCTTTATGACACGAACTAAGCCAAAAACCAACCAAGGTCTTGGTAGAAGTGTGACACAAAGAGTGCATGGATTACACGGGCTAGGATGGGCTGTTTGGGATGACCCTGTGCGTGCTCGAAAGGTGTCTGGCAGACCAATCAAGCTGCAACTGAATGGTCACCCCGGGTTGAGGGTTGTAGTGTGCAGTGTACCGAGGCAGCAAGTGCGCGTAGCGTGCGGTGTACCGAGGCAGCAGTGCAAGTAGTGTGCGATCACTAAATTCTTTTTTCTGAGTAAAATAGAGATTTTCATTATGCATTTTAAAGAATTTATGCGCAGTTCAAAATATAGCACAAAAAATCAAGTATGAACGGAAATGCACGAACATGTTATATTTTGAGATGAAAATGCAACATCTTTTTTTGAAACAGTCCAAAGTTTTGAAATCAGAGCTGTTTGAAATTTCCTTTTTTTTTTGAAAAGAAAAACGAGTAACACGAAGCACGGAGAAAACACACACGCACACAAAACGAGGAAGGGTAAACGAAAGTTTGACCACGGAATGTTTTTAAAACAATGACAGTTTTTTGAAAAACATGTTAACGTCCCCAGCGGAGTCGCCAACTGAAATTACCCGGATCGCGCGGACTGCGGCGAGCGATTCTTTCGAATGGACTTCACTTGGAAAAGAGAGTCGCCACGCCGTTTTGTATTATGAGCCTAAACATTGAAAAAGGCTTTGAAAATGGAACGTTTTGATTGATAGCCAAAACTTGAAAAAAGGCTTTGAAAGAGTACGTTTTGATTGGTAGCCAAAACTTGAAAAAGGCTTTTAGGACCAGAGATTGTTATGTTCGGAGGTCTCATTACGTTTCGAGAAGAGTATGTTGAGATCACCCGAAATGCCTCGTATGACGAGTCTTTTTACCTTTCTCGAAAAGTGTGTGTGTGTGTGTGTTCGTGTTACTTTTGAAAATGGGCTTGAATGACAAGCTTTAATCTTGGTTTAAATGACAAACGTTGATTTTGGTAAAAGAGCATTTGAATGACAAACGTCGGTTTTGAGTTGGAAATGAGCGTTCGCGTGGCAAACGTTGATTTTACGTTGTTTTCGAAAAGGAGTTCGAATGACGAATTCCGGTTTTGAACCGGGCATTACATTATGACCAATTTTAAGAAAAGAGGTATTGAATGATATGCGATCAACGAGTCGTTTTGTGACTCGGACTTTGTAAGTAAATACTATCACGAGCCAAATGGCTCGGACTCGTAAATGACAACATTTAAATGCGGTATCAACGGATCAAACAATTCGGACTTGTAAAAGTGCGATCAACGTCAAACGGTTCGGACGGTAAAAGTGCAAATTAACGAGTCGAACGATTCGGACGGTAAATGACAGAAAAGTGGACTCGATCTCTGTTTTAACCCAAAATCACTATTCTCGAAGGAGAAAAGATGATAGAGGGAGGATCATTTCGAGATCCGTAGACGGCGTTCCGTCTACATTTTGAGAACTTTGATCGGATCAAAAAGTAGCGTTTTACGCGTAAATCGAGATAAAGAGGGATTTAGAGGGTGAGAGTGTTACCTAATGGATAGGTGTTGACTCTTTGGCTAGGAAGGACGTATATGGGATACGAAAGGGTGTTTGAAAGGTGTTTAGGACGTGTTTAGTTCGTGTTTGGTCGGAAACGGGATTTTCACGCAAATCAAGACAAAATGGGGCTCGGGAGGGGGAAGATCAGCCTAGGGCCATGGTGTTTCTTGAGAGCGATTATATTTTTCCTTTTTTTCTTCTGAATTTGACATCCCTTATATTTATAGGGTGAAATTGTAAAACAGGCCGGCCGGACTTTTCCTCAATTTCAGGAGGTCCGATCTCCGGGATGTCTCGTTGACTTGAGGACGGGGAGCTTAACGGGTTTCGGTTAACCTAGAAAGGGCCATTTAACGGATTCCGGTTAACTCTTAACGGATTTTGACGATCCGGATTTGGGTACTTACACCTACACAGATAGCGACTATGCTGGTGACATCGATGATAGAAAAAGCACTTCAGGTTATGTGTTCTTGTTAAGCTCTGGAGCAGTTTCTTGGCTTTCAAAGAAACAACCAATTGTTACAATGTCAACAACTGAGGCGGAGTTTGTGGCAGCTGCTGGTTGTTCAAGTCAAGCAGTATGGATGAGAAGAGTTTTGAAGCAGCTGGGACTTGTTCAGAAAAGGAGTACAATCATTATGTGTGATAATAGCTTTACCATCAACACTACCAGAAAAACAGGTTTTAGCGACGGAAATTTCCGTCGCTAAATCCAAATTTCCGTCGCTAAAATTAAACAGCGACGGAATTTTTCCGTCGCTGGTCCGTCGCTACCAGCCCGTCGCAGTGCTCCGACGGCTCAATTTCCGTCGGTATATTTTGATTTTACCGACGGAATTAATTCCGTCGCCGATTATCGACATCGCAACGAAAATTTTCGCCGCTGAAATTAATTTAATTTAATTAATTTTTATTTCAGCGACGGAAATTTCCGTCGCTGAAATAAAAATTAATTAAATTAAATTAATTTCAGCGGCGGAAATTTCCGTTGCTGGAATAAAAATTAATTAAAATAAATTAATTTCAGCGACGGAATATTCCGTCGCTATATTAATTAATATTAATTTAATTTTTATTTCAGCGGCGGAATATTCCGTCACTGATTTAATTTATTTTAATTTTATTTTTATTTCAGCGACGGAATATTCCGTCCCTGATATTATTTATTTTTTATTAAATTTTTATTTCAGCGGCGGAATATTTCGTCGCTAATAATTCAATAAAAAATTAAAAATGTCAAAATTAAATTATTATTTTTTTTCAATATTGAATAATCATTTTCATTGTTATTTTTTATTTTTTCAAAATTATTTATGTTAAAATTATTGAGACTTCAACATGTAACTCAAACTCCTTCCCACACACAGTCTTAATGGTAATAGTTTTTAGATGGGTGTTTGGGAACTACAAATTAATTTCAAAATATAATTGTATAATCAATCCATTTGCAGTTGAAGCAAACGCAACGTGAAATAGTTTGTGTGTGAGAGAGAGTGTGTGTGTGTGTGAGAGAGAGAGGAAGACCGCAACCGGTTTTGGGGAAGACTTCAACTGGTGAGGAATCAGTTGTCGTGCTTGGCATTGTTGGGGGCGGCGAACGGATCGTCGCCGGAGAAAGGGAATGACGGTGACCTTGGCCGGAGAAGAAGAGCTTTGGTTTGGGTCGTGGTTTTGGATACGGAGAGTGAGGGTGTTGATTTGGGGCTTGGCCGGAGAAGGAGATTGGGGTTGGAAGCAGGGAAATCGATGACGGTGAACGGGAGAAGGAGAATGGTGATTTTGGGGTAGAGAAACAGAGGGGTGAGGAAGGATTCACCGGCCAACGGGTTTTAGAGATGAATGAAGGACGGGTTGGGTCTTGGGAGATCGATGATGGCAATCGGAGAAGGAGGGTGGCCTTGGGTCACCGGTGAGGGACGATGTAGTGGTCGAAGACGACGATTGGGAGGCCTCTGTAATTTGCGGCTAGAGAGAGAGTGAGAGAGAGAAAGTGTGTGGGTGAGAGAGAGTGTGTGTCTGGGAAGAGGAAGTGTGTGTGACTGTGTGTGTGTGTGTGTGAGAGAGAGAGAGAGAGTGTTTATATATATATATATATATATATATATATATATATATATATATATATATATATATATATATATATATATATATATATATATATATATATATATAAGGATTAATTTGTTTGTTAAAATGTGAGTAATGAATTTGAACCATTGATTTAATATGAATGGATGGTTGAGATGGTGATCCAAGTGAAATAGTTTGTTAAAATGTGAGCCATTGGATTCAACTTGAATGTGTTAATATGAATGGATGGTTGAGATGGTGATCCAGGTGAAATAGTTTGTTAAAATGTGAGCCATTAGATTCAACTTAAATGTGTTATTATAAATGGCTTAGATGGAGATCCATGTGAAAAATAATGACTTAATAATAAATGATGTAATAATTATACTTAGTTTTTTTGAAAAAAATTAATTCATTTAAAATCTAATTAAATTATTTAATAATAATAATTGTATAATAAATGTAAATGCTTGTGAAAATGGTATACGGCTACCTCGTTTATGTTTTTTAAATTTTTTTTCTACATTCTAAATGACATTTAAAGTGTTTTTCATCTCTATGATTTTTCTCAAAATTCAAATGGAAATTGAGTTACAAATATGTGCCATTATTTAGGGTTTTTAGGGTTTTATGTGTCCCGATCTTGTGAAAATGGTATACGGCTACCTCGTTTATTTTTTTTAATTTCTTTCTACATTCTAAATGACATTTAAAGTGTTTTTCATCTCTATGACTTTCATCAAAATCCAAATGGAAATTGAGTTACAAATATGTGCCATTATTTAGGGTTTTAAGGAATGTGTCCCGATCTTGTGAAAATGGTATACGGCTACCTCGTTTATTTTTTTTTAATTTTTTTCTACATTCTAAATGACATTTAAAGTGTTTTCATCTTTATGACTTTCCTCAAAATCCAAATGGAAATTGAGTTACAAATATGTGCCATTATTTAGGATTTTAAGGAATGTGTCCCGTTCTTGTGAAAATGGTATACGGCTGCCTCGTTTATTTTTTTTTTTTAATTTTTTTCTAAATTCTAAATGACATTTAAAGTGTTTTTAAAAAAAGTTATAGAAAAAATATAGAAAAAAAAAACTAAACAAACGAAAGTATATAGAAGAAAAGTCAAAAGAGGGACGGACTACCCTATATTTATTTTTTAATTTTTTTTAAATTTTTTATTGACTAGAAAATAATATTTTAGCCTTTGTTAATTAGTAGTTTTTTTTATAAAAAGTTATATAAAATAAGATAGAAAAAAAACTAAACAAATGAAAGTATATAGAAGAAAAGTCAAAAGAGGGACGGACTACCCTATATTTATTTTTTAGTTTTTTTTAAACTTTTTATTGACTAGAAAATAATATTTTAGCCTTTGTTAATTAGTATTTTTTTTTAGAAAAAGTTATATAAAAAAGATAGAAAAAAAACTAAACATATGAAAGTATATAAAAGAAAAGTCAAAAGAGGAACGGACTACCCTATATTTATTTTTTAATTTTTTTCAAATTTTTTATTGACTAGAAAATAATATTTTAGCCTTTGTTAATTAGTGGTTTTTTTTAGAAAAAGTTATATAAAAAAAGATAGAAAAAAACTAAACAAATGAAGGTATATAGAAGAAAAGTCAAAAGAGGGACGGACTACCCTATATTTATTTTTTAATTTTTTTTAAATTTTTTATAAACTAGAAAATAATATTTTAGCCTTTGTTAATTAGTGGTTTTTTTTAGAAAAAGTTATATAAAAAAAGATAGAAAAAAACTAAACAAATGAAGGTATATAGAAGAAAAGTCAAAAGAGGGACGGATTACCCTATATTTATTTTTTAATTTTTTTTTAAATTTTTTATTGACTAGAAAATAATATTTTAGCCTTTGTTAATTAGTGGATTTTTTTAGAAAAAGTTATATAAAAAAAGATAGAAAAAAAAAACTAAACAAATGAAAGTATATAGAAGAAAAGTCAAAAGAGGGACGGACTACCCTATATTTATTTTTTAATTTTTTTTAAATTTTTTATTGACTAAAAAATAATATTTTAGCCTTTGTTAATTAGTAGTTTTTTTTATAAAAAGTTATATAAAAAAAGATAGAAAAAAAACTAAACAAATGAAAGTATACAGAAGAAAAGTCAAAAGAGGGACGGACTACCCTATATTTATTTTTTAATTTTTTTTAAACTTTTTATTGACTAGAAAATAATATTTTAGCCTTTGTTAATTAGTAGTTTTTTTTAGAAAAAGTTATATAAAAAAAGATAGAAAAAAAAACTAAACAAATGAAGGTATATAGAAGAAAAGTCAAAAGAGGGACGGACTACCCTATATTTATTTTTTAATTTTTTTTAAATTTTTTATTGACTAGAAAATAATATTTTAGCCTTTGTTAATTAGTGGTTTTTTTTAGAAAAAGTTATATAAAAAAAGATAGAAAAAAACTAAACAAATGAAGGTATATAGAAGAAAAGTCAAAAGAGGGACGGATTACCCTATATTTATTTTTTAATTTTTTTAAAATTTTTTATTGACTAGAAAATAATATTTTAGCCTTTGTTAATTAGTGGTTTTTTTTAGAAAAAGTTATAGAAAAAAAGATAGAAAAAAAAAACTAAACAAATGAAAGTATATAGAAGAAAAGTCAAAAGAGGGACGGACTACCCTATATTTATTTTTTAATTTTTTTTAAATTTTTTATTGACTAAAAAATAATATTTTAGCCTTTGTTAATTAGTAGTTTTTTTTATAAAAAGTTATATAAAAAAAGATAGAAAAAAAACTAAACAAATGAAAGTATACAGAAGAAAAGTCAAAAGAGGGACGGACTACCCTATATTTATTTTTTAATTTTTTTTAAACTTTTTATTGACTAGAAAATAATATTTTAGCCTTTGTTAATTAGTAGTTTTTTTTAGAAAAAGTTATATAAAAAAAGATAGAAAAAAAAAACTAAACAAATGAAGGTATATAGAAGAAAAGTCAAAAGAGGGACGGACTACCCTATATTTATTTTTTAATTTTTTTTAAATTTTTTATTAACTAGAAAATAATATTTTAGCCTTTGTTAATTAGTGGTTTTTTTAAGAAAAAGTTATAGAAAAAGATAGAAAAAAAAAACTAAACAAATGAAAGTATATAGAAGAAAAGTCAAAAGAGGGACGGACTACCCTATATTTATTTTTTAATTTTTTTTTAAATTTTTTATTGACTAAAAAATAATATTTTAGCCTTTGTTAATTAGTAGTTTTTTTTATAAAAAGTTATATAAAAAAAGATAGAAAAAAAACTAAACAAATGAAAGTATATAGAAGAAAAGTCAAAAGAGGAACGGACTACCCTATATTTATTTTTTAATTTTTTTATATTTTTTATTGACTAGAAAATAATATTTTAGCCTTTGTTAATTAGTAGTTTTTTTTTAGAAAAAGTTATATAAAAAAAGATAGAAAAAAACTAAACAAATGAAGGTATATAGAAGAAAAGTCAAAAGAGGGACGGACTACCCTATATTTATTTTTTAATTTTTTTTTAAATTTTTTTTTAACTAGAAAATAATATTTTAGCCTTTGTTAATTAGTGGTTTTTTTTAGAAAAAGTTATATAAAAAAAGATAGAAAAAAACTAAACAAATGAAGGTATATAGAAGAAAAGTCAAAAGAGGGACGGATTACCCTATATTTATTTTTTAATTTTTTAAAAATTTTTATTGACTAGAAAATAATATTTTAGCCTTTGTTAATTAGTGGTTTTTTTTAGAAAAAGTTATAGAAAAAAAGATAGAAAAAAAAAACTAAACAAATGAAAGTATATAGAAGAAAAGTCAAAAGAGGGACGGACTACCCTATATTTATTTTTTAATTTTTTTTAAATTTTTTATTGACTAAAAAATAATATTTTAGCCTTTGTTAATTAGTAGTTTTTTTTATAAAAAGTTATATAAAAAAAGATAGAAAAAAAACTAAACAAATGAAAGTATACAGAAGAAAAGTCAAAAGAGGGACGGACTACCCTATATTTATTTTTTAATTTTTTTTTAAACTTTTTATTGACTAGAAAATAATATTTTAGCCTTTGTTAATTAGTAGTTTTTTTTAGAAAAAGTTATATAAAAAAGATAGAAAAAAAACTAAACAAATGAAGGTATATAGAAGAAAAGTCAAAAGAGGGACGGATTACCCTATATTTATTTTTTAATTTTTTTTTAAATTTTTTATTGACTAGAAAATAATATTTTAGCCTTTGTTAATTAGTGGTTTTTTTTAGAAAAAGTTATATAAAAAAAGATAGAAAAAAACTAAACAAATGAAGGTATATAGAAGAAAAGTCAAAAGAGGGACGGACTACCCTATATTTATTTTTTAATTTTTTTTTAAATTTTTTATTGACTAGAAAATAATATTTTAGCATTTGTTAATTAGTGATTTTTTTAGAAAAAGTTATAGAAAAATGATAGAAAAAAACTAAACAAATGAAGGTATATAGAAGAAAAGTCAAAAGAGGGACGGACTACCCTATATTTATTTTTTAATTTTTTTTTAAATTTTTTATTAACTAGAAAATAATATTTTAGCCTTTTTTAATTAGTGGTTTTTTTTAGAAAAAGTTATAGAAAAAAAGATAGAAAAAAACTAAACAAATGAAGGTATATAGAAGAAAAGTCAAAAGAGGGACGGACTACCCTATATTTATTTTTTAATTTTTTTAAAATTTTTTATTGACTAGAAAATAATATTTTAGCCTTTGTTAATTAGTGTTTTTTTAGAAAAAGTTATAGAAAAAAAGATAGAAAAACTAAACAAATGAAAGTATATAGAAGAAAAATTAAAAAAAAAATTTCAGCGACGGAATTATTCCGTCGCTGATAATTATCAGCGACGGAATAATTCCGTCGCTGATAAATTAAAAAAAATTAAAAAATAAATAAATTATCAGCGACGGAATAATTCCGTCGCTGATAACGTAAAAAAAAATAAAAAATAAATAAATTATCAGCGACGGAATTATTCCGTTGCTGATAATCTTTTTTTTTTTTTTAAATAAATTATCAGCGACGGAATAATTCCGTCGCTGATAACATAAAAAAAATTAAAAAATAAATAAATTATCAGCGACGGAATAATTCCGTCGCTGATAACTTAAAAAAAATTAAAAAATAAATAAATTATTAGCGACGGAATAATTCCGTCGTGATATTTATTTAGCGACGGGGTAAATTCCGCCCAAATTCCGTCGCTAAAAATGAATATTCGTCGAATATTCGTTTTTAACGACGAAATCAGGCGAATTTAATTCCGTCATCGTGGCGCCAAATTTATTCCGTCGCTAAAGCATAATTTCCGTCGCTAAATAGCGACGGAATGCTTCCGTCATTGTTTATTCCGTCGCTAAAACACCGGTTCTGGTAGTGACATCCATTGCCTCTCGACATGATAATAATATACTATAATGCTCGTACTATTTGATTTATCCCCGTACCTTTGTCGGCTTTGAATAAAATCGGAGTGTCCGAGCACGGATACGGCGGGGTAAAACAAAGAATTCGAGCATCACGAGACAATATATGCTTCGTGGAAGAAGAGAGCGAGCAAACATTTACCTTGTAAGAGTATGTTGGAGAATTCCAATATAAGCCTTGACTTTGATATCCAAACAAGAAACCTTGAAAGTTTGTTGTTGAACCAATAAGCAATTTAAGCATGTATTAAATGATTTGAAGACTAGTTAACGATGTTTCCTTTGGAAAATATCCACTCATCCTTAATAAAATTCTGATGTTTTTATTGATACACCTAAAAATACTAGGGGCATTTATCAAAAACTACTTTTGAAAGATGTATATTACTAGGGGCATTTATCAAAAAATAACAAGCTCTGATACCAATGATTAGGCCCAATTGGTAGAAAAATAGGCTAAAAGGGGGTGTGAATAGCCTTTTTACAGTTTAAAAGAAAAACACTATGTAAATCAAAGTCACTAATCGGTAGAGCATACATGATCAATAAGCGCAACGGAAAAGATGTGGGAATTTTTCTCAAATAATACATTTTTAAAATTTTATTTACCAAAATGACTTACTGTTTCAAACTTTTTCCCAAAATGTCTCATTTTTGAAAACTCGCTACACCGTGTAGCGAGTTTATAATTTTTCAATTAAAATCGCTACACGGTGTAGCGATTTTAAATTTATTAAATTTTATTTAATATTTATGCTTAAAAAAAAAAAAACCAAATTTGAAATCGCTACAGTGTGTAGCGATTTCAAATTGGCACATTTCTTTCTAAACCAAACAACAAAGTCCACCACGCACACACTAATAATAATACTAATAATAATAAGTACTTCCTCCGACTCTAAATTACAAAATAAT
Source organism: Adenophora triphylla var. japonica (assembly GCA_022495995.1). Taxonomy (NCBI): domain Eukaryota; kingdom Viridiplantae; phylum Streptophyta; class Magnoliopsida; order Asterales; family Campanulaceae; genus Adenophora; species Adenophora triphylla. The sequence goes on along the minus strand of JAFEMH010002514.1, from coordinate 169,273 downwards.
AATATAAAAATTATATATTAATAATAAAGAAAATTAAATAGAAATATTATTTTTTTCATCTCAAATAAATATTTTAAAAAATGTACTTCTATAAAAAAATATTTTTCATTTCAAAAATAAATATTTCTTTCGACTCAAAATGAATAACCAAAAAATAATACTACATTTTTTATCTTAAAAAAATGAGCATTACTTCCTTCATCTCAATGAATATTTTAAAAATTAATACTACTTCATTCGCCTCTAAAATTAATGTTTGTAATGTTAGTGCTTCGTCTCAAAATATGATATTAATTTTTGAGGCAAATGAGAGTATTATTTTATAAAATATTCATTGAGACGAAGGAAGTAATGCTCATTTATTTGGACAAAAAATGTAGTATTATTTTTTGGTTATTCATTTTGAGACGAAAGAAATATTTATTTTTGAAATGAAAAATATTTTTTTTATAGAAGTACATTTTTTTAAAATATTTATTTGAGATGGAAAAAATAATATTTCTATTTAGTTTTCATTATTATTAATATATAATTTTTATATTATTATTTTGTAATTTAGAGTCGGAGGAAGTACTTATTATTATTAGTATTATTATTAGTGTGTGCGTGTGATGATGTCCAAACGGGTAGTCCGGCCCGGCCCGGCCCGTCAACCACGAGTTAAACGGATAAACGGGCTTTATCCGGCCCGTCCGTGAGGAGAAACGGGCTAAAGCCCGGCCCGGCCCGGCCCGTCGGTTTCATGGGGGTAAGGCCCGCCCGTTTTGCCCGGATCCAAGGATCCACGGGCTAAACGGGTTTCACCTTTTTTTTTTTTTTTACAAAAGCTGAAAGGGGTTGGGGGGAATCGAACCTGGGTGAAATGGGGTTATTGGGTGTCACTTTACCACTTGGACAGGATATTATTGGTGTTAATTATCCAAACTTTAAATATATAGTATAAAAATAAAAAAACGGGCCAAACGGAAAATGGGCAAACGGGCTTTGGAAGCCCTCGGGCTTGGCCCGCCCGTCGACCCAATATTCAAGCCGGGCCTGTACCGTGATGAAGGCGGGCCGGACACGGGCTTGGTCCACGGGCGGCGGGCTTCGGGCCTAACGGGCTTCGGGCTGCGGGCCTCTTTTTTGTCCACGGGCTTTAGCCCGAAATGGCCTTCATCATGTGCGTGGTGGACTTTGTTGTTTGTTTGGTTTAGAAAGAAATGTGCCAATTTGAAATCTCTACACCCTGTAGCGATTATTGTGTTTTTTTTTGTTTTTTTAAAGCATAAATATTAAATAAAATTTAATAAATTTAAAATCGCTATACCGTGTAGCGATTTTAATTGAAAAATTATAAACTCGCTACACGGTGTAGCGAGTTTTCAAAAAATGGGACATTTTGGAAAAAAGTTTGAACACTAAGTCATTTTGGTAAATAAAATTTTAAAAATGTATTATTTGAGAAAAATTCAAAAGATGTGACTTAGTTTTGAACTCACAAAAAATCGGTAAGAAAAAGTTTAGAGTTTGGTTTTGAACACAAAAGTATTTCTTAAAAACTTTATGCAGTTGCAAGTGGTTTGGTATAAGGAAAAACTAATGAAACCAGTAAGATTGAACATGTTGACGGTGATAGAGTTCAACCGGCAAGATAAAAATAAGCAAAGAAAAACAAAGACAGAGACAAGGTATTTGGAGAGGTTCACAGCTTAAATGTTGCTACGTCCTCTACCAAGTTTAATCAGAACTTGGATTTGAGTAAAGTTCACTATCAATTTATCCTAGTCTATTACAAGAACAGCTTTGCTTTGCCGGTTACAAAGATTTATGTCTAGAATCTGACGATGAATCTTAAGACAAATACTGACCAAGTGTTTTTAAGTGGCAAGTTCAAGAACTCATCTCACTTAGGTGTGTGTGTGAATCTCAATCAATGCACTCCAAGAATAATCTTGTTGGGAATGCTTACAGTTTTGATTGAGTTGTGCACGAGTGTATATCCTAATAAGTGTCTAATGATTTTCTGGACTTGAATGCTTGAGCTTCATTGAATGCATCAAGCTATTTCTTTTCAATGCAACAACCAACCCTCTTCAATGCTCTGAGGTCTTTTATTTATACTAGGAAGGAGTAGAGCGAGTTGTCTTTGAAGGGGTAGTTGGGAATTTTAATTTCAAGGTTGGCAGATGAGGATCAATAAATGCCGTATATTTGCATTTAATGAAGGAGATACGAGGTAATGGCATATCTGCATAGTCCAGCGGGTAAAGACCCTTTTGTCCCAACCGGTCACCTGCAAAAGCAGACAGACAAAGGACAAAGTAGAGCTAAAAATAGCTGTTGTGTCAGAACTAGCAGAATGGAGGTAGCAGAAAGATATAACTATTTTCAGCAACAAGTATGATCAAGGGATAGGTATATGAGTTGCCACTTTGGCAGTAGATCGTCTTTGGAAGAATATCTACGAGAGTTGGTCACCTATCTTCTTTGAGAGATGTTCTTTGGATGAGATATTCATGCTGATGAAGAACTTCTTGCTTGTTGAAGTCTGGATCGGCATGAAGTAATTTCTTATGCTGGTTACCATATTGATCTCACCAGCAAGTCTCCAACCTGGAAAATTTGATACACTGGCACAAAAGGCATCAGCAAGAGAACCAAAAATAAAATCTAATCAAATTAGGAATCTCTAACTAGCCACATGCTTGGGATTAAGCAATTCTAAGTCTATACATATATTTGACCTAATAATCTCCTCCTAATTACTTAAGTTCAATCACCCTAAACAGAATCATCTTCTTAGCCTAGTTAAGAGAATGTGTTGAGGATTTGGATTTTATTAATCATCCCCTAAGCTAAGTGACAACTGTGAACATAATGTGTGTTGGTGATTTTATATCATCAACTTATTTTATTGTAATGGTGATTTACTAAGAGATCAATGTGATTCGTATTAGACTCGGATACGAGTAAGGGAAAGTGTGGAGTACACACTCGTTTGAGCTAAAACGAAGTCAACCTCGATAAAGAAGTAAAAGTTAAAGGGTAGCACATTTTCTGATGTGCTCGGCCGAGCGAGTAGTCCTTGACTCGGCCGAGCGAGCTTGTGCTTGAGATTGGCCAAGTTTCGGAGTGTCTTGCTCGGCCGAGGCATGTGCCTTGCTCGGCCGAGCAAGGTATGAACAACACGGCCGTAGCTTCATAAGACACGGCCGTGCGGCTTGGCTAAATTCAAATGGACATGTGTGCTCGGCCGAGCGAGTCCCTTGACTCGGCCGAGCGGTTCTGAACAGTGCCGATTCAAACGAAAAGTCATATCTCTTGGCTAAAGTTATGTCTTTTGGTTATACCTTTTAATTCATACCTCTCCATCTGTATAAATACAGGGATTGATCTCAGTTGTAAATACATGAAAAACACAAGTGATACAACAATAACGAAAGCAAACAATTCTCTAGTTTTTGATTTGTTCTCTTTGCCTAGAAAACAAATTGCGTGATTGTCTTATCCCAATAAGGATTTCGTGTAACCCAGGCAATAAGGGTCGAAATACTTTATTAGGAAAGTGGATTATACACGATTCAATCATATATCCGGAAGCACCATTAGTATCAAAGACCCTAATTCCCCTACAAACTAATAAAGTATTTGTGATACTCATGGCTACTGTGAAGGAGATGACAACAAAGTTTGGAAAGCTAGACAAGTTTGAAGGGCAAGATTTCAGACGTTGGCAAAAGAAGATGCACTTCCTTTTGACAACATTAAAGGTGGTGTATGTTCTATCTACTCCAATTCCAGAATTGCTTGAAGAGGATAACTTGGAGGCCGTAAGACGTAGATCGAAGTGGGAGAACGATGACTACATCTGCGAGAGGACACATATTGAACGGTATGTCCGATCCTTTATTTGACATTTATCAAAATGAGGAGTGCTAAAGAGTTATGGAATTCTCTTGAATCCAAGTACATGGCGAGAGGATGCTTCTAGTAAGAAGTTCCTTGTGAGTAATTTTAACAATTACAAGATGGTCGATTCTAGACCTGTCATGGAACAATTCAATGAACTCCTTAGAATCCTTGGACAATATACTCAACATGGGTTAAAGATGGATGAGTCAATATCGGTTTCAAGTGTGATTGATAAGTTGCCTCCCTCCCGGAAGGATTTCAAACACACTTTGAAACATGGTAAAGATGATCTATCTTTGGTTCAACTTGGTAGTCACTTGCGCATAGAGGAATCTCTAAGGGCGCAAGAGAATGACAAAGGCAAAGGAAAGGAAGTTGGTGGACCATCGGTCAATATGATTGATGATGGTAGAAACAAGAACAAAGGAAAGAAACGTAGTTTCAATGACAATGGTTACGTTCCAACAAGAAGCCTAAATTGGCTTGTTGGAAGTGTGGCAAATCTGGTCACTTTAAGAAGGATTGTCGTGTTGGAAACAACAAGAACGGCGCAAGCACAAGTGGTTCGGGAAAGGGGTCTAAGGACCATTCTCAAAACCAAGGTCGAATTTAATACATAGTTGGAACAGCTTTTATTAAAAATTCTGTTTCAACAATTTCGAGGCATTTTATGTGCATGATGATGCTATTGCGTGGTGGATTGATTCCGGTGCCACAACTCATGTTTGTAAGGATCGTTGTTGGTTTAAGACATACGAACCAATGGAAGACGGATCAGTCCTTTACATGGGTGATGACCATTCCGCTCTTATTCAAGGAAGAGGAAGTGTGGTGTTGGAATTTAGTTCGGGAAAAACTATTTCTTTGTTTAATGTTTGTATGTACCTAAACTTCGTAAGAATTTAATTTCTCGGGTCCCGTCTTGAACAAGTGTGGCTATAAACAAGTTTATGAGTCCGATAAGTATATCTTATCAAAGTCGGGTGTATTTGTAGGATTTGGTTATTATAACAATGGGATGTTTATGTTAAATTTGAATAAAATTCCGGTTAACTCTAGTTCTGTTTATATGACTTCCTCTCGTTGTTGTTAATTCCTCATTATGGCATGCTCGGTTAGGACATGTGCACTATAAAAGAATGATGGAAATGTCCAAAGATGGTTTGATTCTCCGTTATTGATAATAATACGGAAAGGTGTAATACTTGCATGTTAACAAAAATCACTAGGAAACCTTTTAAAAGTGTTACAAGGAATTCTCAGTAAATCTAGAATTGATTCATAGTGATTTATGTGACTTTCATGCAACTCCATCTTTAGGCAATAAAAAGTATATAGTCACTTTTATAGATGATGCTTCTAGGTTTTGCTATATTTATTTGTCTTTGCATGCAAAAGATGAAGCCCTAGATAAATTTAAAATTTATAAAACCGAAGTTGAACTTCAATTAAGTGGCTTGATTAAAACCTTACGTACGGATAGAGGTGGTGAATATTATGATCCTAAATATTTCCAATCCGTAGGGATAATTCATGAGACTACGGCTCCTTATGTACCACAACAAAATGGTGTGGCCGAAAGGAAGAATAGAACTCTTGAAGAAATGGTTAACGCCATGTTGTCTTACTCGGGCTTGGGTGACGGGTTTTGGGGTGAAGCCATGTTAACGGCTTGTCATCTATTGAATAGAGTTCCTAATAAAAGGAACAAGATTACCCCATATGAGCTTTGGTATAAGAAAAGACCAAACTTAGCATTTTTGCGAAGTTTGGGGTTGTAGGGCCGTGGTTAGACTTCCGGACCCTACAAGGAAAAAGTTGGGAGAAAAAGGTGTTGATTGCATCTTTGTTGGATATGCCGAGCATTCCAAGGCATATAGGTTCTATGTTATAGAACCTAATGAATTCATTTCTATTAACACAATTATAGAATCGAGAGATGCAATCTTTGATGAGAATCGTTTTTCTTCAATACCTAGACCCAAGGATATTATACCAATATTCTGAATCTCAAATGGATGATCATTTAATTGATGTACCAAGTGAGATACCCGAACCTCGTAGAAGTAAAAGAGTAAGGAAAGCTAAATCATATGGTTCTCGATTTTCAACTATATTTAGTTGAGGGATCAAGAGATCGTTGAATCTCAATACTCTTACCGTTATAGTATAGAGGAGGATCCGAGAACATATGATGAAGCAATACAATCTCGAGATGGGGTTTTGGAAAGAAGCAATCGATGATGAGATTGGTTCTATTATGGAAAATAATACATGGGTCTTGTCGATTTACCACCAGCCGTAAACCTTTGGGGTTCAAATGGATCTTCAAAAAGAAGATGAAAGTCGATGGAACAATTGACAAGTTTAAAGCTCGATTGGTAATCCAAGGCTTTAGACAAAAGGAAGGGATCGATTACTTTCGATACCTATGCACCGGTTGCTCGTATCACTACTATTAGATTTCGATAGCTTTGGCAGCCTATTCGTAATCTATTGATCCATCAAATGGATGTCAAAACAAAGCATTTCTAAATGGTGATTTAGAAGAAGAAGTGTATATGAAACAACCAGAAGGTTTTGTTATGCCAGGTAATGAGCATAAGGTATGTAAGTTAATTAAGTCATTGTATGGGCTGAAGCAAGCACCTAAGCAGTGGCATCAAAAGTTTGATGAGGTTGTTTTGTCGAATGGTTTTGTATTAAATCAGTCCGACAAATGTGTATATAGCAGATTTGATGAAACCGGTAAAGGTGTAATCATCTGCCTATATGTTGATGACATGCTGATTTTTGGCACTGACCAAAAAGTAGTTGATAAAACTAAGAAGTTTTTATCATCAAAGTTTTCGATGAAGGACATGGGAGAAGCCGATGTAATTCTTGGTATAAAGATTAACCGGATGAACAAGGGAATTGCAATATCACAATCTCATTATATTGAGAAAATTCTCAAGAGGTTTAATTGTGAAGATTGTTCTAAGATTAGTACTCCCATGGATCCAACTGAGAAACTTGTGTCTAATACTGGTAAACCTGTGTCACAGCTTGAATACTCAAAAGCCATTGGCAGTTTGATGTATGCTATGACGGGCACTCGACCTGATATTGCATATGCAGTAGGAAGATTGAGTAGGTTCACTAGTAACCCTAGTAAACAACATTGGCATGCTATAACAAGGGTGTTCAAGTACTTAAAAGGTACTATGGACTATGGTTTATATTATAGTGGACATCCTTCTATTTTAGAAGGTTACACAGATGCCAGTTGGATCAACCAAGAAGATTCATCTTCTACGAGTGGTTGGGTGTTCTTGCTTGGAGGAGGTGCCATTTCTTGGGCTTCTAAAAAGCGTACATGTATTACACATTCTACAATGGAATCTCGAGTTTGTAGCATTGGTCGCTTTGGAAAAGAAGCGGAGTGGCTTCGAACTTGATATATGAGATTCCATTATGGCCAAAACCGATATCACCAATTTCTATCCATTGTGATAGTGTCGCCACTTTGGCTAGGGCCTATAGTCAAATTTATAATGGCAAGTCTAGACACTTGGGTGTCGACATAGTATGATTCGGGAGTTAATCATGAATGGTGTGATATCGCTTGAGTTTGTTCGGTCGCAACAAAATTTGGCCGACCACTTGACGAAGGGGTTAGCCAGAGACTTGGTAAATAAGTCCGCAATGGGAATGGGATTAAAGTCCATTTAATCCTCTAATTGTGAGATACCCAATTCCCTTCTAATACAACGTTAGAAGCTTGAATTCAATGTGGAAAGCTCGCAGTTGGAGATTGGAACACATGTTATTATTTTCCCAAGGTATGTGTTCAGACCTGCAAGTAAACCTAGGTTGAAGAATATCTTCTTAATAGTTCCTTTGAAAAATTGCAAATGCAGGTGCAAGACTAAAGGAACTACCTTAATGAACATGAAGTTTTGTCGCTTCAAGAAGCTAGGACTTGGCTTCCTATATGTTCACCAATGGATATGGACACATGGCTTGTAAAGTGTCAAGATTAAACAAAGAGAATTGTACTGAACTTATGTGTATAGTATCTTCAGGTATTCATATGAGTTGACGGGTTCAATCGTTACGACACCCCGATTCTCGAGTATTTGAAATGTGTATTATACTAAGATGAAAATTCAATCGCAAGACATTTTCATTTATGCATTCGTTTGTTTCGTTATTTATAAAAGTTTAGTAAATCAAAGGATTACATTAAAATGGAGGGGATTTGTTGGTGATTTTATATCATCAACTTATTTTATTGTAATGGTGATTTACTAAGAGATCAATGTGATTCGTATTAGACTCGGATACGAGTAAGGGAAAGTGTGGAGTACACACTCGTTTGAGCTAAAACGAAGTCAACCTCGATAAAGAAGTAAAAGTTAAAGGGTAGCACATTTTGCTGATGTGCTCGGCCGAGCAGAGTCCTTGACTCGGCCGAGCAGAGCTTAGCAGATTGGCCAAGTTTCTGGAGTGTCTTGCTCGGCCGAGGCATGTGCCTTGCTCGGCCGAGCAGTATGAACAACACGGCCGTGCAGTTCATAAGACACGGCCGTGCAGCTTGGCTAAATTCAAATGGACATGTGTGCTCGGCCGAGCGAGTCCTCGACTCGGCCGAGCGGTTCTGAACAGTGCCGGTTCAAGGCGAAAAGTCATATCTCTTGGCTAAAGTTATGTCTTTTGGTTATACCTTTTAATTCATACCTCTCCATCTGTATAAATACAGGGATTGATCTCAGTTGTAAATACATGAAAAACACAAGTGATACAACAATAACGAAAGCAAACAATTCTCTAGTTTTTGATTTGTTCTCTTTGCCTAGAAAACAAATTGCGTGATTGTCTTATCCCAATAAGGATTTCGTGTAACCCAGGCAATAAGGGTCGAAATACTTTATTAGGAAAGTGGATTATACACGATTCAATCATATATCCGGAAGCACCATTAGTATCAAAGACCCTAATTCCCCTACAATGTGAATAAGCAAAAGACTCATAATAGAGAGAGAAAACAAAATATTAACATAGGATATATTCTTTGAAGCTTCAAGAGAGGATATCTATATCATTGGTTACAAGACTATAGATCAGTAGGGTCAGCAACACTAGCACCAACATCAGTCTTGGACTTCTTCACCTTCTTGGAATTCTATTCTCTCGCCTTCCTCTTCTTCTTTGGATTTGTACCATTCTCACCGGCACCTCATTCTTTCCTTCAAGTTTAGCTATCCTCGAGATAGGCCTCGGCAAGCTTGGCCTCGGCGGCCGCCCTTTCTTCTGAGATTTAAGTTTGAGTTCTAGCCTTTGAATACTATAATCTTGTTTTTCCTTTACATTGGCTATCAATTGCTGATTCTGGAGGGTGTTGTCCACTAAATCACTTAGCTTCTCAAATTGCTCTTCACTGTTCATTGAACCGCCAGATAGAGCTCTGGAGGGGATTCTGTTGGCTTTGTCCTCCTCCTGAATGGACTTAAGCACAACATTTTTAAGATAATCAAGCTGATCACGGAAATACATGCCTAGATCTCCAATGTCAGCCCGAAGAACAGGTTCATAAGCTTCAGAAAGATGACCAAACTGATTTGCAAAATAGCCATACATAGTGTTGATAGGGACAAGCTTGGACAGATCAGCATCTGAATCTTCATCGGCAACCATGACAAATCAGCAGAAGGAACCAGGAGAGGGTCAGCATCATCAGCAGGAATGGTAGTGTTAACCACCAAAGGAGTATCAACAAATAGAGTAGGAGTAATGACCAGCAGAGGAAAATCAGGATGAACTACAATAGATTTATTGGTAGAAAGAGGGGGATCAAAAAATGACCATAGAGTGCCAAAATGAGATTCACGAAACCTCTTCCATTTATCAAAATACGCATGAAACCTAGGCGCATCATTCTGCCAGAGTCCACTGCATGTTTTTGCCGATAAGATCTAGAAGCTTAATGAGGTAAGATGATGGCAAGAGCATGCTGGTAAACAATCTTCAGAAGATCAGCAGGGGAGAGATGAGTTATCTCAAGGATGTCTGTCAGCAGATCATTTATCATCACGCATCTTCTCATGATACCTCCTGAATAAATATACACTTCCTTGGGAGATTCACCAGGAAGAGATGTATCCCCACAAATCCTGAGAGGGCCAGGCTGATTAACAGGTGGGGGAGAGACTTTTAACTTTGGTATGAGAGACAGCAGGGGTTTTCTTCTTGCCATGCTTGATATCTTTGTCCCATTTCATCCAGAAGGGCTTCATGATGGTTGAGCCTTGCAGGAATTCAGCATTCTTAAATGGGAATTTAATAAGCCTAACTCCTGACCACCACCTGAGCCTTTGATGGAGAGGGCAGAGAATATTACCAGCATCATCTCTTGGAATAGACCTCAGAGTTGTGTACCAGTTGGAACAGTACATCAACCGGCAATAATCTCTTAAAGAATCATACCAGGCAGGTGGAGTGGTATCTTCCTCATCTTCAGCCGGAATTTCATCATAATCATCTGGATCTATCTCATCAGGGCTCTGTTCATCGTTTGCAAGAAAGGACTCAATAAAATCATTTTCAAATTCTTCAACTTTAACTGCTCCTCTCAAATCAGTATCCAAAATATCGTGATCAGAGGTAGAATCCATCACAATCATTTTTGGCTGCGGAGCATCAACAGGCACAACTTCTTTTTCTTCACTAGCAGGTTGAGTGTCAACAGTTTCCTCAATTCTGCGGGAGCTTCTCCGTCACCACTATCAACAGTGCAACAACAGATTCATTCAATGGCAACCTCATCGCCAGAGGGTCTTGCAGGGCTCTTTTTGAGATCACAAGTCAAGGGAATTGAGACATTCTTCTTAAGAATAGTGCGAGATAGGTTTGTCATCATCTTCATCATCATCGATCTTGCTTGAATCGGTACTTCCACTTGAATCCTCATTATTTGCTGGTTCATCGGCAACCTTATCGAACTTTTATCTTTAGAGTCATCCTTCTTCTCGGTGAAGAGCTAGCATTTCTTCTCTTTAAGGCCTCTTCAGAATAAGAGATGAGCTCATGAGTCATCTTCAGAACATTCTCAACTAGCTGATCAGCAAGAGGACCACGAGTAAGAGTTTCAAAGATCGTAGTACTTGAATCCCCAATCCTCATCATTTTCGGCTCTTCCTTTGTCGATAAGGATCTTCTTAAAGGAAATCAAACTGAGTTTTAAACAAAGAAGCGTGAGCAATCCAAATGGATATCACCATGAGATCCTACGATATGGTCTTAGAACAAGTAGACATGATTCCACATCAAGGGCAATAAATCAAAGTATACGCAAAGTTCAGTGAAGCTCTTTCTTGCCAAGATTTTGATATGGAGACAAAGGAGGGAACTTTTCATCAAAGGTTTCATCCATGCTCGGTTTGGACTGTCAACATAATTACTTATACCATCTGGCACGAGACTCTTTCCTCTCATCATGGAACCGAAGCAATCTTCGATGAAAGGTGAAGATGGCCAATTGAAAAACCCATTGCTTTGAGAGCAATCTTGTTGATTAGAGACCAGGGATTTTTAAAGAAGATGTGGAAGGAAGGATTCTTGATGGGTGCACATTTTCTCGACTTTGGGTTCGAAGCCACACCGGTAGAAGCAGTGTCTTGGATATCGTGCAAGCTAGGGTAGTTCAACGAAGGGGCTGCAATGGAATCCTCCTCCTCAAGTCTTGCTCTATTAATCTTCTTTCACAGCTTCTCTGCTGACTTCTTCATCGAACGAACAATCCTTCTTGAGGTAGGCTCAGAAATTAGTGAGGCATCATCAAGCAGAGCCTCGTAAACAGCACCTTTTTTGCTCTAGTATCGGTAGATGGAATGGGGAAGGATTCAACCACTTTCTTGGAAACAGTCTTGGTCTTGTTTTCGGGTTTATCAGGAGCCTTAATAAACTCTTCCTTTTAGGAGGCTGCAGGAGAGGGAGGTGTAGAGAGATCGGCGGGAAGGGATGCAGCGATTTGTTTTCTTAGCTCTTGTCACAAGGCCAGCAAGGATGGGAATTGAGATAATAGGGGCTGGAGCAGTAGAAGGCTCAAAAATAACAAGAGCAGGAGTTGGTTTCTTGACCTTACTCTTTTTGGCAGCTGCTGGTGCAATTGCTTCACCGGCAGCAGAGGCAGGAACTTCACCGGCAGCAAAAGGTGCTACGCCGGCAAGAGGAGGTACATCACCAGCAGCAGCTTGCCTGCTGATTCTCTTCCAAACTCTTCTGCAATGTGTGCAAAAAGACTAGTCATACTGAAAAATGTTGGTGTAAAGGAAAACCCCAATGTCGTTTTTGTAATAGATTTGGGCGTATCGAGAAAGATTGTAGATTTAAGAAAATGGAAAATGCTAATTTTTCTGAAAAGCAAGAGGAAAGAAAAGAAGAAACTTTATTTTATGCATGCCAGTCAGCCTTTCATGAAAAGAAGAATGTTTGGTATCTAGATAGTGGTTGTAGTAATCATATGTGTAGAAATGAAGAAGTTTTTTTCAACTTAGATACTGAAGTCAAGTCGAAGGTCGCAATGGGTAATGAGGTTGTTGTTGATGTTAAAGGTAAAGGTACCATTGGTGTTAATATTGTTGGTTTAGGAGTCCTAAACTACAAGGAAAAAGGGGCTAAGTCGGAGGAGTCTTTGGTGAGATCAAAGGAGGATTCAAAACGGAGAAGGAGTCTGAGCACGGCTTGGAGTAGCGCCAGGCGGGCGCCTCACATGGCCGAGGCGGGCGCACCATTGGCCGAGGCAGTGGCCGAGAACTCTTCAAGGCCAGGCGGGCGCATGGTGAACTTAGGCGGCCGCCTCAATCTTCGGCCGAGTTCAGGCTTCGATTTGTTTCCTTATTTGATTGTAACTCTTCTTAAATTAGATTTAGGGTTTCCTTGTAACTATATAAGCATAATTTCGGCCTAGAACACATTGTAGCAACATATTAGAGAGACTAATAACATATTGGCTTGGCAATTGCCCCGGACGTAGTTCACGAGTTGGTGAATGAACCGGGTAAACAACTCTTGTGTTCTTGTGTGTGATTGTTTCTTTCTTGTACGTGTGGGTGTGTTAATTTCTTTGTGTTGATTGCAAACGGAGAGCACCAATTTCACAACAACTGGTATCAGAGCTTTGGTTCGGTGGATTCAAAATTCTTTCATTAGTTGATTAATTTTGAATCACGTTCTTGGGGATTTTGGTGAAGCGATCAAGATGAAGAACCATATCGAGAAATTCAGCGGTGTGAATTTCACGTTTTGAAGACAAGGATTGAAGACTACCTTTATTGTAAGGATCTTCATAAGCCCTTGAAGGAGAAGCCCGAAGACATGTCACAAGGGGATTGGGAGGTGTTGGATCGGAAGGCGTTAGGAGCGGTAAGGAGTGCCCTAACCGACGACGTTGCACGGAACGCTATGGAGGCCAAGACAACGGTGGAGTTGCTACAAACGCCGGCTCTGACATGTATGAGAAGCCGTCGAATATCAATAAGGTGCATTTGATAAAGAGGTTTGCGAATGCGAAGATGTCGGAAGGGCAGCGGCGGCAAGTCATATCGGCAATTTCAAAGGTATGGTGGACCAATTGAAAAGTGTTGATATTACTTTCTCCGATGAAGTGCTAGCTTGTTTTCTTCTAAAATCATTGCACGATAGTTGGGAGGTTCTTGTCACAACGATTAGTACGTCGAAAACGGCATTGGTGTATACGGAGGTTAGAGATCTCATCCTGCAAGAGGAGTTGCGAAGGAAGGAGAAAAGGGGAGAATCGTCCGTAGATGGGGCTGCACTTAGGGTGGAGAGAAAAAGGGGTGGACCTAAGGGGAAAAAGGTCAAGTGCTACAATTGCGGTGAATTGGGGCACATCAGTTATGATTGTCCGGGAAAAAGTGGTGGTGCGCACGTGGTGGATGATGGTGGTGATGTATTAATCCTAGGGGAGGAGCAGTCGGGTGAAGATTGGGTGTTGGATTCTGGAGCTTCTTGTCAGGCTAGTGGGGATGCGGAATCAATGAGGCGTTACAAAACCGGAGATTTTGGGGTTCTCTATCTTGGTGATGGTCAACCATTGAAGATCAAAGGTAAGGGGGATGTAATGATGAAGACACCTAATCGGGGCTTTTACAACTACACAACGTGATGCATGTTCCGGATTTGAGGAGGAGGGTGATCTCTGTGGGACAACTTGACAGTGAAGGATACGGTGTTTCTTTCATTGGTGGGTCTTGGGAAGTCACGAAAGGAGCTAAGGTGTTGGCTCATGGGGTTAAGGGGAAGACGTTGTACTCTACCTACAATGTCGCTTTTCGTTCCGGTGGGAGCAAGAGGCTTAAGAACCGGCCTGTTGGTGTAAAAAGGGGAGACATCAAGAAACGGTATGTTGGGGAGGACACAAAGTTGATCAACGCGGTGTGGATGTCCAAGGGCCCTAACAGAGAGCGGTTTCAGACCAAGAATAGTCGATGCAAGAAACAAGGTGTGTCCAAGTTTCAAGGGGAGGCATTGCGAGGAAGGTGGGTCTGGAGGGAGAAGGCGAAGTTAGACTTGCGGGGAGAAATCAAGGTAGAAGCTGATTTGGGGAGGCAAGAACGATCTAACACGGGGAGGTTGAAACGTCGCTTGGTTTCAACTCGCCTTAGTACTTGAGGAGAGGTGCGGTAGTGTCAAGCCAATATGGATGAGGGGAAATGTGTTCGAAGGTCTTTACTCCGTGGTGGGAGTTGATGGGTGATTCTATGTTTGTTAGTTTAGTCTCCGGTGGGAGATTGTTGGTTTAGGAGTCCTAAACTACAAGGAAAAAGGGGCTAAGTCGGAGGAGTCTTTGGTGAGATCAAAGGAGGATTCAAAACGGAGAAGGAGTCTGAGCACGGCTTGGAGTAGCGCCAGGCGGGCGCCTCACATGGCCGAGGCGGGCGCACCATTGGCCGAGGCAGTGGCCGAGAACTCTTCAAGGCCAGGCGGGCGCATGGTGAACTTGGGGCGGCCGCCTCAATGCTGGCCGAGTTCTGGGGCTTCGATTTGTTTCCTTATTTGATTGTAACTCTTCTTAAATTAGATTTAGGGTTTCCTTGTAACTATATAAGCATAATTTCGGCCTAGAACACATTGTAGCAACATATTAGAGAGACTAATAACATATTGGCTTGGCAATTGCCCCCGGACGTAGTTCACGAGTTGGTGAATGAACCGGGTAAACAACTCTTGTGTTCTTGTGTGTGATTGTTTCTTTCTTGTACGTGTGGGTGTGTTAATTTCTTTGTGTTGATTGCAAACGGAGAGCACCAATTTCACAACAAATATCAAAAGAGGTCTCAAGTACATTCATTATGTCCTCTTGGTTCCAGATTTAAAAGAGAATTTGTTAAATGTTGGTCAGTTGTTGGAGCATGGCTATCATCTTGTTTTCAAAGATAGTGCATTTAAAATATTTGACAAGAAGAACCTGAATAATCCCATTGCTGAGGTGAAGATGGAGATAGGAATTTTCCTATTCATTTTCACTACAATGCATTCAAGTCAGAAGTTGTTGATGACTCTTGGCTTTGGCACAAAAGATTTTGCCATTTAAACTTTCAAGGATTGAAGCTTCTCAAGAAAAAGAACACGGTGAGCGGCCTTCCGGAGATTCAATCAAAGATGGATCCATGTGAAAGTTGCATAATGGGGAAGCATCAAAAAAGACCATTTCCGTTAGAAAAGTCGTGGTGAGCAAGGAGACCATTGGACAAGTCAAACATAATTGTCAAACATAATTGTTACATATATTTGCATGCTTTTAAATTCTTCGAATAGTAATTATTTCTACATTTGCCCCAATAGTATATGTGTGCCTTCAATTTTTGTGATGCCTTTTAAAAAAATAGCATCTCTTAGAGGAAACATTTTTGTGACAACTTGACTCAACTTAAAACACTGCAGTCAGCAGGGAGCGATTCCAATTTGATTCATATTGTTTATTACTCCCCCAGTCCCAAAATACATACAATTTTAGGAGAGATTTTTTGTCCCAAAATACTCGCAGTTTTAAAGTTTTTCATAAAACTTTGACACACTTTGCCTATACTACCCTTATTTACAATCAGGTAGTTGTCTTGTCATTGTAAAAGCATTTAATTGCCTTGGTACTTGAAATATTTAAAGGGTAATTTAGTCTATTTGATATGTATTGATTGTTTTTCTTAATATGTGTGAAAAATTCTAGAACTACAACTATTTTGGGACGGAGGGAGTATATCTTAACCACACATCCCATTATAAATGAGATATGATCAAATTGTGGTTCAACACCTTCCAACAATATACGATTAGGCAGTAGAAGCAGCAGCAGAAACAAACAGAAACGAGATGGCATTAAATACTGAGAAGGACAGAGATGATATTATTCCAAATTCCCATATTTAGTTAGTTGAAATTAAACCAGAACCACACAACTGAACATGCCTTAATATTCATGTACTGAGTGAACATCATTTGTTCTCTTTATATAGTTATGTAACCAAACAACAACACATGCACCTTATCTTCCCATCTTCCAATCCATATTGAATCTTGAAAAGATTAACTCACAAAAATGGAGATCACTTTGAAGAATTCCACACATCCCTTGTATAGTTAGTTGAAATTAAACAAACAGTTAGTTGAAACAAACAGTATATCTTAACCACACATCCCTTGTATAGTTAGTTGAAATTAAACCAGAACCACACAACTGAACATGCCTTAATATTCATGTACTGAGTGAACATCATTTGTTCTCTTTATATAGTTATGTAACCAAACAACAACACATGCACCTTATCTTCCCATCTTCCAATCCATATTGAATCTTGAAAAGATTAACTCACAAAAATGGAGATCACTTTGAAGAATTCCATAGTGATAAAGCCAGCAAAACCATCCCCAACTGATCCCATAATCTTTTCAGAATGTGATCTTGACAAGCCTCTAAATCATGTACCCACTGTCCATTTTTACAACCCCCCACAACCCTTTTCTTTTCCATTAGCCTCCCAAAGCCTCCAAACTTCCCTTGGCCAACTTTTGGTTCACTTCTACCCTCTCGCTGGACGTATCCTCTTAACCACCGGCGGCCGCCTCACCCATGAGTCAAACTCTGCCGGAGCTCTTTTCCGAGAAGCTGAGCTAAATGCGAAGATCGAAGATTTCAAAGACTTTGCTCCAACCCAAGACCTTGCTTTGCTCACTCCTTCTCTGGGTTTTGATATTGATATCAGTGAACGGCCGCTTGTTATGGTGCAGTTCACTCAGCTGAGTTGCGGTGGCATCTGCATCGGCTTAGCTATTGCTCATCCGATGGTTGATGGTGTCTCCGCCTCTCATTTTGTGAGAGAATGGGCCAACATCGTCCGTGGTGGCCCATTGGAGAATCAGCCATTTCTTGATCGATCTGTACTGCTATCGTCTGTCATGGGCCCTCCATCTCCGTTGTTGGCCCATCCATACACGTTCGGCCCACTACCCCTCTTGATGGGCCAATCGAACGATAAAGACGAACGTAAGAAAGAAACAACGTTAATAATACTACATCTTAGCCCGGCCCAAGTCCAAAAGCTAAAGGAGGTAGCCAACTCGGGCCGAGATACAAACATTCGGCCCTATACCCAAAATGAGGTCGTTGCAGGTCATATATGGAGATCCGCATGCAAGGCACGTGATCACAAACCCCAACAGGAAACAAATCTATGCATAAACGTAAATTTTAGCAACCGAATTTCCCTCCCAAAATGGTACCACGGGAACGCGAATTTAAAAGTATTGGCATCTAGCACGTCTGGTGAGTTGATAACGGAGTCGTTAAGTTACGCAGCAGGGAAACTGAGGGAAGCTAACGAGAGAGTAACAGAAGATTACGTGAAATCCGCATTGGATTATATAAATAAATACCCAGACTTGAACGATTTGAGAACTTCTCCGACGATGGATTCTCCGAGAGGGATGTTTTTCGGAAACCCAAATATTTTAATCACTAGTTGGTTGAGGATACCGCTTTCTGGTACGGATTTTGGGTGGGGAAAGGAGATTTATATGGGGCCTGGAAGCCTTAATTCGGATGGGAAATGTTTTATTTTGCCGGGTCAAGGCGAAATAGGGTCACTGTTAGTTACATTGAGACTGCAGGTATCTTATGCTGAGAAATTCAAAGAATTTTTCAATGAAGAAATATATATGTAATGCATGCATGTGATGTTTTACATTCACTAATCCAATTATCAAGCAGTGTTAGTGTTCATACCTCTGAGCTGCGTGAGAGATAGTCCCAAAGGCTGCAAAACTGTATATCTAAGTATAGCAGAATCATCTTTACCCTGTTTTCATTGAAGATCAATATTAGTAATGTGAAAGAGTGAGAATCCTCCTGGAATTCCAACTCTCAAAATCGTGTGGTAAAAATATGAAAAGTAGGATTTTTGACTTTCCTCACAGATTTAGAGTTTATGTTTTGGTAAGGATATTGTATAGTTGATGTATATCTTTTAGTTATGTAAATATTAAGAAAAATTCTCCTACTCCCTACCCAGATTTTATTTATTTTAAAGAAAACCTTTTTGTAAATCTCAAATAATTAGTTCTCCCCAAATTATAATTCCCCAGATTTTAGAGGCTTTGACCAATTAGTCCCGCAGCCAAATAAAAACTACCTTTTAAGGACTATCATTATCAAAACTCACCAAAAAGTCCCCGAATACTTTCTGGACCAAACTGCCCTTGCTTCCACCCACTCACACGCGCCCACCACTCACACGCACACTTTTCACTCTCTCTCTCTCTCTCTCTCTCTTCTTATTTTACGTTTTCTTCTTATCTACTTTAGTTTTCTCTCTTCATTTTTTTTTTCTTAAATTTTTAAAATGCAATATCTCAAAATCTAAAAGTCGAAAAAATAATCCGAAACCACTGTTTTAATCACATCGCCAAGACGAATCAAACAAGTTTACACATCATATATTTCAAAATTTATAAATAAAATAATTATTTCACTTGTAAAAATCTGAGAAAAACATTTATAAACTGAGAAGTCTATTTTACTGTTTTGATGTAAAAAACTGTATAATGGTTTTCACATTTATAAACTGAGAAGTTTATTTCACAGTTTTGATGCAAATAACTGTATAATGATTTTCACATTTGTAAACTGAGAATTCTATTTCACAGTTATATAAAAATGTGAATGATTTTGACATGTATATGAGCTTAATAACTGTGTATTGAAATAATATGTGTATTTCACAGTTATTTTGGTTAGAGTTTGAAGTCTATTTCACCGTTTTGAAGTCTATTTCACCGCGTCGTCCCCCGCAACGGCGTCGTATCTTCTCCGACCACCGTCACTGGCGGCGGCAAAGGACTGATTTTTGATCCTCCGAAGAATTGTATTTTCCCACCGTGTTTCCAAATCAACGGAGATCGCAGGAATTGAAATTGCACATAGAAGAAGGGATTGTGCATAGAGAGAGAAAGAGAATGAGTAGGGGCAGTTTGGCCATTTAAATTGTTATAAATAGGGTCAGGGACTCTACGGTCGTTTTGATTTCAACTCTTGGATCCTAAGGTAGTATTCGAAATGTACTGTTTTTATTGGTAAATTCCACCCTATCACAAGGTCTTACTGGTAAAAATCCCATCATTTTATTCCTCACTTTCTCCGTCTAAACACACACACACACAAAGTAAATCTCTCTTTATTTCTCTCTCTCTCTATATATATATATATATATCTCCTTATCTTTACACATTAACGCCGCCACCATAGCACCTCAATACTACCATCACCATCATAAAACCGTCATCATCATCGCTACGAACATCATTACCCATCACTACGTAATTGTAATAAAACCATGAAAATAGAAAAAAAAATGTACCTTTACGATGATGCCGATAGAAACTTGAAACTTGAATCTGCAATCCACTACGCCACCACCACCACACCTTAAATCGTCACCACCATTACTCCGTGAGCATCATCACGATTACCGTCAATACTAACATCACCACAACAAACATCAATCTCACACTAACTTCACCTCTTCTAATTTTTTTCTTGAATCTAAGTTGAGAGAGATGGGTCAAAACAAATGCCATAGAATACGAGTATAGAAATAGAGAATGTGCACCTTACCATACCTAGAGGATCTTGAATCCGCAATTCACGCAGACTCTGGGAACATCTGCTTTTATTTAAACCTACTCAAGCCAAGCTTTTCTACAAAAAATAAAAGAGAGAGTGAGTCTTTGCTTTATGCGTGTGGTTTTCGAGTGTAAAGAGAAGATGAGATAAACCATAATTCAACAGTGGGTGGCAAGGATCCCTAGATAGTTTTGAAAACCATTTGCTAAAACCGCCTGCTTCATTTAATATTCAAAATTTGACAACTATTTTGGCTTAATAGTGAATTTCTTATACTTCATAATAAGAAGTAAAATTGTCTTATAATTCAATTATAAGAGATGATTTGGTCATATAATTAAGCTATAAGAGTTGTAATATGTAAATTATGAGATTAATTCATTGTAATTATTGAACTTTTTAATTATTTTGGTTGAAAGAATATTGTCTTATAAGTCAATTATAAGAGATGAAGTAGTTATAAGAGGCAAGTTGGTCTTATAATTCAGCTATAAGAGTTGTAATGTGTAAATGAGATTAATTTGTTGTTATTATTAAAAATTCGATTTTTCGTTGAAAAAAATTGTCTTCTATGTCAATATAAAAGACAAATTTGTCTTATAAACAACTTATAAGAGATGAAGTAGTCTTATAAGTCAGTTACAAGAGCTAATTGTTGTTTGGCTGAATATAAGAGTCAACATTAATAAAATATTAAAAAATTATTTTATTTTTGTGAAAAAAAGTGAAGGGAAAAAGGACATCTACAGACTCGCTCGTATGAGGGATAAGAGGACAGGAGATATTGGGACGGTTAAATGTGTGAAGGATGTAGACCAAAGAGTTCTAGTCGAAGATAAAGAGAGAAAAGATAGATGGAGTTCGAACTTTGATACCTTGTTCAATGGCGGTCAAGAGCAGGATATTGGAGATTTAAATATTTCTTCGAGTATGGTTAATCGAGATTTTATGCGAAGAATTCAAAAGAGTGAAGTGGAAATGGCAATGAAAAAGAGGAGATTGAAGAAAGCTGTAGGACCGGATGGTATACCAATTGAGGTTTGGAGATGTTTCGGGGAGAGGGGAATAGATTGGTTAACAACGCTATTTAACAAGATATGGAGAAATAACATAATGCCATTGGAGTGGCGAAAGAGTACTCTGATCCCTTTGTATAAGAACAAAGGTGATGTCCAAGATTGTGTCAACTATCGGAGGATCAAACTAATGAGTCATACTATGAAACTTTGGGAAAGAGTGATTGCACAAAGGCTGAGAAAAATTGTGGATATTTCGGATAACCAATTTGGGTTGATGCCGAGAAGATCGACTATGGAGGCAATATATCTTATGAGACAAACCATGGAGAAATATCGGGATCAAAAGAAAGATTTGCATATGATTTTCATTGATTTGGAGTAGGCGTATGATAAAGTGCCAAGAGAGGTACTTTAGTGGGCATTAGCAAAGAAGGGTGTTTCAAAGAAATATATTGACATTATCAAGGATATGTATAATGAAGTTAGTACTTGTGTACAGACTAGTGTTGGAAAGACTGAAGAGTTCCCTATAAAGATTGGAGTGCATCAAGGTTCCGCACTTAGCCCCTTTCTTTTTGCTTTGATAATGAACGAATTGACGAGGTCAGTCCAAGATGATTTACCAAGGTGTATGTTGTTCGCAGATGATATTGTGTTGATTGATGAGATAAGAGAGGGTGTTGAAAGTAAATTGGAGTTGTGGAGACACACTTTGGAATCTCGAGGTTTTCGACTAAGCAGAAGCAAGACTAAATATTTGGAGTATAAGTTTAGCAGAGTTGGAAGTAGGGAGGCAGGGGCGGTCATATTTGATGAAAAGATTGTCCAGACTTCTGAGTTTTTTCTCTATCTTGTATCTATTATTCAAACGGATGGAGAATTAGATGGGGATGTGGCTCACATGATTAAAGCATGTTGGTTGATTTGGAAGAGTGTCACGGGATTTATATGTGATCCTGGCATGCCCCATAGATCAAAGGGAAAATTCTACAGCACGACAATTAGGCCGACACTGCTATGACACTGAATGTTGGGTCGTGAAACAGTGTCACGTGCATAAGATGAATGTGGCGGAAATGCGTATGCTTCGATGGATGTGCGGTCATACAAGAAAGGATCGATTGGGGAATGAGGTGATCAGAGGTAAAGTAGGAGTTGCGCCCATTGAGGATAAAATGAGGGAAAATCGTCTAGGTGGTTTGGACATGTGAAAAGGAGACCGAGTGATGCACCGGTTAGGAGGCCGGAACAGTGGAGAAATGATAAAATGGTGAGGGGTAGGGAAAGACCCAAACAAACTTAGATTAGAGTGATTGAAAATGATATGAGTTTACTTGGAGTGGATGAAAGTATGGTGTTGAAAAGGCCGGAGTGGAGGGCAAAATTCCATGTGGGGGGTTGATTTTGTTTTATTATTATTATTTTTTATTATTATTATTATTTTTAATTTATTTATTTATTTTATTTTATTTTATTTTATTTTTATTTTTTTCCAACAACATTTTTACACGATGACATATGAGGATTCATGTTAGCCGACCTCAAATTATTTTGGGACTAAGGCTTTGTTGTTGTTGTTGTTGTGAAAAAAAAGTGAATCTTATACTTTAATTATAAGAGGTGAACTGGTCTTATATGTCAGGTATAAGAGCTGACCGGGATTTTTGATAGGAGGGCAGTTTAGTCTTTTGGCAGCGAGAGGTGTTTATGGTATTTTGAATCTGGTGTGTCCTGCATTGGGTTTAAATCTCGCCTGAGGGCCCTAGAGGAAGTGTCCCTAAATATTATGTTGATAGCTAACTTTTAGGAAACTAACAATACTAATTGATTTATATTCTTTTAGTGTCAATCTCTTCTATTTCTTGTAGGATACTTCGCACCGTTCAAGGAAAAGATTGATCTATGAACTCAGCAGCTCACCTATGTAAGAAGACTTTTCACCAACAAAGTTCCTTACGCATTCAAGAGCACTTTTGAGAGCAAAAGTCTTCATTAGTTGTTCGACTCAAAGAGTGCTTTAGGTTGTGTGGGAAGTTGTGTTTTACATCTGAACACGCATCTATGTTTCTTAGAAGTTCTATATTTTCAGTTCGAGTTAGATTCACTTTCCTTAAACAAGGAAGTTTATTCTTTGATCGGTAGTTGGTTAGGACTTGCTAGAGCGTTTTCATCTTTGTTATTTCTATAATCAGATTTTTTGATAGTGAAATGGTAAGTCGCAACTTCACACCGAAACAGGACACACCTATGTAGATCATGCATATTATTGCAACTAGGAACTGTGAGGATCTCCGTAGATATTATCTACAGAGATCAAACGACATTCGACTGTAATAATAGATATCAAATTAACAAAATTTTGCACTTGAAAACTGTAGTATCATTAAGATCAAACCGTATTCTGACCGTAAAGTGTGGTTTGTGGAGAAACAAAACTAGATATACAACCTGACCTGCAAAAAAGATTACACAGCCTCTTTGGTCACTCAACTAATTTCTCTTTGAAACCTGACCAAATTCAACCAAAAAATGGAGCAAATATCTTCAACAACTATTCTAATAGAACCTGTTTCTCAATGGAGAAAATGGAAATTACTAAAGAGAAAAAGTACATCTGTAAAGTATTTCATCGTCACTCTCATCTTCCTCGTCAGATACCATCTCGCTCCCAGGTAACTCCAACTTTCAACCCATTACAAATGAGGGACCCACAGTCTCTGTCTCGATGTAATCAGCATATAATCTCTCTTCAAATCTCTGGTCACTACAGTTGAGGAACCAAGCCAGTAAACTTCTTATCCCCTTACTCTGTAATTTCTGATACGTAGACTTGATTCTTGATTCCAAACTATAGATGAAGTATTCTTCATTATACAGAGATCAAACGACATTTCACAACTACCTTTGCCACATCCTGTGCTGGAATACCCCGTCCAAGAAGAAACTCAATGGGTTTCTTAATCATATTTTGTTTAAGGCTAACAATCTGAGGCATTCTCAATTAAATGAGGAAATCCTTCCGGGTCAATCTTGATTTTAAGTTGAAGAAATATTGCTGCGTTGAAAATTTAGCTTTCGGAGGGAGCCCAAGAATTTGTGGGAATTGCGCAATAATCGAAGCTAATGCTTCTCTTCGAATCTCAAAGCTAACCAAACAATCGTTATTTGGTTTAACCGTTTCCTCAAGATCATAACCAAGTATATATACCCTTTTCTCGAACATCTTCGCTAATACTTTCTGTGGCAAACCTAAACTGATTAAATAATCGACAAGCAGTTTAATCAATAGTTAACTCTATTTTCCTCACACTACAACCAAGCATTAAAGGGTACTCATTTATATCATCAATTCTTAACCCTATTTTCTGCAAAAACTCCATGCGTTCGCGCATTACTTCAACGGTCAAGGGTAATTCAAAGTTGTTGGCATGGTGAAATGGGAATTGGATTTTTGAGGATTAGGTAGTCGGAATGTTTTCTTCATAAAAACGAGGTCATTTTTTAAATATAAAGAAACTATAATGGGGATTTTGTAATTGTTCGCAAGAAATGAATTAAATCAAAGTTCTAAAGATTTATTATTGAATTAAAATCATGTAGGTAGAGATGGCTGGTACAAAGGGATACCTCAGGGACAGAGGTGGAGCTCGAGGGATGCGGCCATGGCGTCAGAACTGGACAGGGACGGAGGGAGGTGTGTGTATGTGTGTGTGTTTGGGCTAACTCCTTTGTTGGCCCAGGATTTAACTAACCAAGATATGAAATTTAAAGGATTTTGATTTAACTAAATATGGTCGTAAGGCCCAATACACTTTGATATTCCAAAGATCTCGGGTTCGAGCTGTTATTGTATATGTAGCAAAAATTAACTTTATAAAGGTATTTGTTTCAGCACCCAACACCTGCCACGAGGTACTATTCTACACTGGAAATGTTCAACAGGTAGGCCTGGCCCGTTTGATGTATGCCTCACGGGTTTAGGGTTCAGCCCAGCCCAGGGTTGGAGTTCCTGGTCCGCAGGGTTTCGGTTTTGACTGGACCTGTTGACCAAACCAGTTTTGTTTTTTGTTTTTGTAGATTTCATTTTCATTTGTTTTTGAAATCCAGTTTAAGAATGCAGCTGTTGAACTTGGAGGTAGATGCTTGTCTCCTGCTCCATATATATCAAGGAAAATAAGCTTTGTATATGATTTTGTGTACAAAATTATACATAAAATGTCCTACAGTTTTATACCATGTAATATTTCAATGTATTGAGATGTTGTATCCCACAACAGTTTAAAACAATTTTTAAATAATCTTGCATATCTAGCAGTACTGAAGACAAACACACTATATTTAAGATATTGAAAATGAAGCAGGAAGAACACAACTAAGTCAGTCAGTCTACTCCTAACCGAGTTGTGAAATCACCAGCCTTCATATACTGCTCCATATACCGTTCATATGCCTACAGACTCTGTACCCCCACTCCCTCTACACAGCCATAGGTTGGTACTTAAATGCTATACCTCTGTCTCAAAATAATTGTCGTGTTTGACGTGTCAAAACTTTTTAGGGATATGATGAACAATTTTCTTTTACGGAAACACGACAATCTTTTTTTGGGTAGACAAAAAAAGAAAACGCAACAATTATTTTAGGATGGAGGGAGTATATTTTAACAGTAGAGCAATTCAAGAACCAAATAAACTTACCGCTAATGTTGACATCTGTTTTCTCCTCTCTAAATTCTGTTAATGAGAATGTCACCAGACATAGTGTTAGTTGATTACCTTAGAAAGATACCCCAGGGCCATCTGCCTATATCTGTAAGAGTGAGACCCTTCTGTGTAGCCGGCCTGTTCTTCACCTAGCAAACTGCAAAGGCAACACATGGTACAAATAGATCATATACTTGTTCTTTATGTTTCCTATAAGGCTATATGAGTTACAGATTCAATCAAATCAACTACTAAAGAAGTGGGCCTATCTTTACGGGACGGAGGGAGCATACATTAGGAAAAGTTAACGTATTGTTTTAGAAATTTCTTCATTTATTTGACCATGAATATAATTTCTAGAGCTCAAGCCAAAAAGCTTCTAAAAATGGATAGCTAAAGTGTTTTCTCAGGGA
The DNA here is from genome assembly GCA_022495995.1 of Adenophora triphylla var. japonica. NCBI lineage: Eukaryota > Viridiplantae > Streptophyta > Magnoliopsida > Asterales > Campanulaceae > Adenophora > Adenophora triphylla. The sequence continues at coordinate 143,067 of JAFEMH010002514.1, read as the reverse complement.
ATATGTTAGCCAAGCACAAAATATTAAAGCAAATTCTTGTAGGTTCAGAATAACAATGTATTGCTTCCCATGTCCCATACTCCCAACCGCTCTTAAGCATTCTTACATTTAAAATTTTGAGTTTTACTACTTCTGATGACTGACCAAGTGTTTTTAAGTGGCAAGTTCAAGAACTCATCTCACTTAGGCGTGTGTGTGAATCTCAATCAATGCACTCCAAGAATAATCTTGTTGGGGAATGCTTACAGTTTTGATTGAGTTGTGCACGAGTGTATGTTCTAATAAGTGTCTAATGATTTTCTGGACTTGAATGTTTGAGCTTCATTGAATGCATCAAGCTATTTCTTTTCAATGCAACAACCAACCCTCAACAATGCTCTGAGGTCTTCTATTTATACTAGGAAGGAGTAGAGCGAGTTGTGTTTGAAGGGGTAGTTGGGAATTTTAATTTCAAGGCTGGTAGGTGAGGATCAATAAATGCCGTATCTTTGCATTTAATGAAGGAGATACGAGGTAAGGGCATCTCTGCATAGTTCAGCGGGTAAAGACCCCTTTGTCCCAACCGGTCACCTGCCAAAGCAGACAAAGGACAAAGTAGAGCTAAAAATAGCTCCTGTGTCAGAACTAGCAGAATGGAGGTAGCAGAAAGATATAACTATTTTCAGCAAACAAGTACGATCAAGGGATAGGTATATGACCGTTGCCACCGGCAGATCGTCTTTGGAAGAATATCTCTGAGAGTACTGGTCACCTATCTTGCTGAGAGATGTTGCTGGATGAGATATTCATGCTGATGAAGAACTTCTTGCTTGTTGAAGTCTGGATCGGCATGAAGTAATTTCTATTCTTTGGTTACCATATTGATCTCACCAAAGCAAGTCTTCAACCTGGAAAATTTGATACACTGGCACAAAAGGCATCAGCAAGAGAATCAAATATAAAATCTAATCAAATTAGGGATCTCTAACTAGCCACATGATTGGGATTAAGCAATTCTAAGTCTATACATATATTTGACCTAACAATCTCCTCCTAATTGCTTAAGTCCAATTACCCTAAACAGAATCATCTTCTTAGCATAGTTAAGAGAATGTGTTGAGGATTTAGATTTTATTTATCATCCCCTAATCTAATGACAACTGATGACCATAAAGGTAAATATTTTTTTTTTATTTAAAAAAAATTGATAAGAGAATTTGCCCAAGTCTTCACATCGGCAAGGAGGAAGTACGTGCAAGAAGGTTAGATTTGCAGATATATGAACATAATGTGAATAAGCAAAAGACACATAATGGAGAGAGAAAACAAAATGTTAGCATAGGATATATTCTTTGAAGCTTCAAGAGAGGATATCTATATCATCGGTTACAAGACTAGAGATCAGCAAGGTCAGCAACACTAGCACCAAAGCATCGGTCTTGGACTTCTTCACCTTCTTTGATTCTATTCTCTCTGCCTTCCTCTTCTTGCTGGATTTGTACCGGAGATCAACAAAATGTTAGCATATGGCTTTTATTCAAAGTTCTTCCTCCACAAACACTATTCTTCCATTTTTGATGGAGAAGGTTATGACCATTGGAAGACAAAAATGAAGACCGTTTTGAGCAGAAAACTTATGGAGTATTGTTGATGATGGCTTTAATGAACCGGAGAACGAGAATGGACTTTCGCAAGAACAAAAAAAGGCACTTGAAGTCATAAGATGCAAAGATGCAAGTGCGTTGAATAAGATTCAGATGGGTATTTGAAGGTCCCTTTTTTCAAGGATTTCAAGAGCGGAAACCGCCAAAGAAGCTTAGGATATTCTTGAAGCTGAATTTCATGGTGATGAGAAGGTATGGAGTATTAATCTTCAATCTCTTAAAAAGAGATTTTCAGAATTTAAAGAAGAAAGATTCTGAAAATGTTCAAGATTTTCATACTCGAGCTATGGAGATTGTTAATCAAATGAGAACTTATGGTGAAGCTGTTAGTGATCAGCAAGTAGTGGAGAAAATTTTAATTAGTTTGACAGATAAGTATGAGTATATTGTTGCTGTGATTGAAGAGACGAAGGATCTCACCACTTTGTCCGTCAAAGATTTGATGGGTTCTCTTAAAGCTCACGAGGAGAAGATTCAAGCAGGCCGAAAAGTCGAGCGAGAATGCGTTTCAATCCAAGGCAAAACTGGTGAAACAACAAGAAGACTCAAAAAAGGGAGGCAATAGTCAAGACCAAAAGAAGCAGGATTGGAGGAAGAAGAAAGATGAAGGTTCGGAGAATAAAAGCTGGGGGAATAATGAGAAGGGTACGACTTCCTTTAAATCATAACTCTTCTGCAATGTGTGCAAAAAGACTAGTCATACTGAAAAATGTTGGTGTACAGGAAAACCCCAATGTTGTTTTTGTAATAGATTTGGGCATATTGAGAAAGATTGTAGATTTAAGAAAATGGAAAATGCTAATTTTTCTGAAAAGCAAGGGGAAAGAAAAGAAACTTTATTTTATGTATGCCAGTCAGTCAGCCCGTCATGAAAAGGAGAATGTTTGGTATCTAGATAGTGGTTATAGTAATCATGTGTAGAAATGAAGAAGTTTTTGTCAACTTAGATACTGAAGTCAAGTCGAAGGTCGCAATGGGTAATGGGGTTGTTGTTGATGTTAAAGGTAAAGGTACCATTGGTGTTAATACCAAAAGAGGTCTCAAGTACATTCATGATGTCCTCTTAGTTCCAGATTTAAAAGAGAATTTGTTAAGTGTTGGTCAGTTGTTGGAGCAGGGCTATCATCTTGTTTTCAAAGATAGTGCATGTAAAATATTTGACAAGAGAACCTGAATAATCCCATTGCTGAGGTGAAGATGGAGAGTAATAGGAATTTTCCTATTCATTTTCACTACAATGCATTCTAGTCAGAAGTTGTTGATGACTCTTGGCTTTGGCACAAAAGATTTTGCCATTTAAACTTTCAAGGATTGAAGCTTCTCAAGAAAAAGAACATGGTGAGCAGCCTTCCAGAGATTCAATCAAAGATGGATCCGTGTGAAAGTTGCATAATGGGGAAGCATGAAAAAAAGGCCATTTCCGATAGAAAAGTTGTGGAGAGCAAGGAGACCATTGGAACTTGTCCATACAGATATATGTGGAGCAATGAAGACATTGTATTTGGGCAAACAAAGGTACTTTTTGACTTTTATTGACGATTTTTCTAGATTGACTTGGGTTTATTTTTTTGAGTGAGAAGTCATAAACATAAACATTTCTGGTGTTTAAAAGATTTAAAGCACTTGTGGAAAAATAAAGTGAGGAGAATATACTTCTCGCGAGTTTGAAGAATATTGCAAAGATGAGGGTATTTGGAAGCAACTCATAGCTGGTTATAATCCGCAACAGAATGGAGTTTCGGAGCGGAAAAATAGAACAATTGTGGAGATGGCTAGATCAATGATAGACGAGAAGCACCTGCCAAAGAAATTTTGGGCTGAAGATGTGAATACAACTGTGTACATCCTCAATAGGTGTCCAACAAAAGCAGTGAGAAATATAACACCAATTGAAGCTTGGAGCGGAGCAAAGCCTTCTGTAAGTCATTTCAAAAATTTTGGGTGTGTTTGTTATGCCCATGTACCAGCTAAAAAAAGGACTAAACTTGATGAAAAAAGTGAAAAATATATTTTTCTTGGATATAGTCTTGAAGCTAAAGGCTATAGATTATTTAATGTCAATACTAACAAGTTGATTGTCAGTAGAAGAGATGTTATTTTTTATGAAAAAGCAGCCTGAAAATGGAAGGAAAAAGAAGTGGAAGACATTGTTGTAGTCCAAGTTCCAAGTTCTTCACATGCCGAAGAAGAAGAACAAGCTCCCCCAAGAGAAGACAATTTTGAAATAGAGGATAACGGAGAATCTCCTCCGGCAAGAACGAGAAGACTGAGTGATATGTATACAACATGCAATTTTGTTGTTATTGAACCTCAATGTTTTGAAAAAGCTATCGGGGATAAAGAATGGCAGCAAGCAATGGAAGAAGAAATATACATGATCGAGAAAAATAATACTTGGGAGCTGGTGGACAGACCTATGGGACGGGAAATTGTTGGGCTAAAGTGGATCTACAAGATCAAGTTAAATCAAGATGGAGAGATTCAGCGGCATAAGGCAAGACTCGTTGCAAAGGGGTTCACACAAAAGCCCGGTATTGATTTTTTTGAAACTTTCTCACCCGTTGCTAGATTGGAAACTATAAGAACTTTAATTGCTATTGCTGCACAAAAGAAATGGCAGATTTTTCAACTTGATGTGAAGTCTGCGTTTTGAATGGAAAACTTGAAGAGGAGATATATGTTGAGCAACCACAAGGATTCTTGGTGGAAGGGGGAGAAAGTAAAGTTTACAAGCCGAAGAAAGCGTTGTATGGGTTGAAGCAGGCGCCCAGAGCTTGGTACAATGAGATTGACTCATACTTTCTCAAAAATGGTTTTGAGCGGACTAAAAGTGAGGCAACACTATATGTGAAGAATAAAGGGGGTAACATACTTGTTGTTTGTCTTTATGTGGATGATCTGATTTCTATGCGCAGTGATTCCAAGATGTTGCAAGAATTCAAGGAAGACATGATGAAGGCATATGAGATGAGCGACTTGGGGCTGCTTCATTATTTTTTGGGCATAGAAGTCTCTCAGGTGAAGGAAGGGATTTTTATATCTCAACAAAGGTATGCGAGAGGAATTCTTGAGAAGTTTAATTTGGCGAATTGCAGGCCCGCACTACTCCATTAGTTACAAATGAGGAGCTAATGAAAGATGATGGAGCTAAGAAAGTTGACAACTCTCTTTATAGAAGTTTGATTGGGAGCTTATTGTATCTTACAGCAACAAGGCCAGACGTTATGTTCGCTGCAAGTCTGCTCTCACGGTTTATGCAAGAACCAAGTCAAGTTCACTTTGGTGCTGCCAAGAGGGTGTTAAGATACTTGCAAGGAACGTTTGATTATGGCATATGTTACAAGGCAACAAAAGGCCCACTTTTGACTGCATATTCAGATAGTGATTGGACTGGAAGTATCGATGACATGACAAGTACTTCTGGCTATGCTTTTCTCGTGGGTTCAAGTATTTGCTCTTGGTTGTCGAAGAAGTAAAATGTTGCCGCACAATCAACTGCAGAAGCGGAGTATGTAGTTGCAGCTATGGCAACATCCCAAGCTATTTGGTTAAGGAGAATTCTTAAAGATGTTGGAGAAAGACAAGTAGAAGGAACCACACTCTACTATGACAATCAATCGGCCATTGCCATTGCAAAAAAATCCAATCAATCATGAGCGAACAAAGCATATAGCCATCAAGTATCATTTTATTCGTGAAGCAATTGAAGGAGGTGAGATTCTGAAGTATTGCAAGTCACAAGAGCAGCTTGCGGATATCTTCACCAAGTCACTTCCAAGAGAAAGGTTTTGTTATCTTCGTGAGCTCATTAGAGTTGTCAAGCAAGTGCATTAAGGGGGAGTGTTGGAAGTTAATGCACTTTCTCATACATTGTTCATTTATCTAGTTCATGAACCATGTTTCATTTTAGTTCATGAACATTCTAGTCCTACTTTATCTAGATAACATCTTAATTAATTAGTCTAGATAAGTCTCTGAATTAATGTATTCTAGAGTCATCTCTTGGCAAGTATAAATAGCCATGTATTCATGATTTGGAAGATCAATCAGAAAAGCAATAACCAATTCAGAGTACATATTGTTTTCTTTCAAATTCAAAACTGTTTCCTACATCTTTAACATACATTTCCCACATAATCAAATGCTAAAAGCAATTTTGAATCCAGGGCAAAATAACCTTCAATCTTCAAAAAAATTATCAGAAATTAATTAATCACATACACTTAAATTTGAATTAAATAAATATCCGACCACAAATCAATGTCAAAAACATTTTCTGTACAGGGAAACCAATTTCAAATGCCAATGATTGCAAACAAATTTCAATTATTAAGGTGCCAGTATGCAGAGAGAGGAACAATAATACTCTCTCTATCCCGAAATGATCTTTTTTGTTTAATACGAATATATTTTAAGCAATAATTTTAGATTAATTTAATTATCCTAATAAATATCTAAAACTGATTATTGATATATTTATAATGGTTTGTCAATAACAAGTTTTAAAATTTCATTATGAAAATAAAATTATCGTAAATTTACTGTTTAAAGTACATTTGCATTAACAATTAAAAAAGTGGAAGATTATTTTGGGAAGGAAGGAGTACATTGTTAAGGTGTTTTAATTAATAACATAATTCAAATTAAGACTAACATATAAACATTCAAAATCAGGTCCAAGTTAACCCTAACTTTATCATTGAAAATAATTTATGAAGAATCAAAGTGAAAAGGGTTTACCTTCACAATGGAAGTGATGAATCGTACGGAGCAGTGAGTCGCGTGAGGGAGATGCTCTAATCCAGCCGTTTCTCGGCCTCTTGTTCGCGCTCGCCGCCTTCATTGCCGCGCCATGTCCGGCAGCTGATTTGTCGGCAGAAGTAAGTTGCTAGGGCTGGAGAGATCGATAGAGATGATTTTAGCGACGGCCGACGGGCTAGAGTGGTTGAGGGAGGAGGGGTGGCCGGAGGTGGGGAGGGTAGAGAGAGAAAGTGTGTGTGTGTGTGTGAGAGAGAGAGTTAGCTTTGTGTGTCTTAAGGTAAATACTAAATACACGGCCCGAAAAATACAGAGAACGAAATATTCCAATTTTGCCCTTCCGTCTCGTGTGATTCTACACGATATCAATGCCTTTATCCCGTGTATATTCACACGACACACCTCGCAGAAAAATTTCAATCGTTCACCATGGACACTGCGAACGATATCATCATCAACAACGAAGCAGGTCTCCAATGGTTGATAGGTTCTCCCTTCGTCTCTCCCATCACATTAATATCCACCTTCAAGTGCATTCACACCCACCCCTCCGACCCCTTTTCACCCGATTTCGTCAGAGAATCAGGTAACCCTAACTCCCAATCATCTGATTCTTTGTTTGCCTGTGCGTTTGTGATTGATTTAGTTGAATTTTTTCCGTGCAGATGATTTGAGGACACTTTTGTTGAAAGGGTTTGAAGTAATTGGAGCATTGATTGTTGGAAAAGGAGGTTCTGATTTTAAAGGAATTGTTAGTGACACCATTGATGCGTCCAGTAGAGGAACTCTCTTTTCAGTTTATCTCGTGTGAACTCACACGAGAATAATCTCGTGTGATTTTACACGAGATTTATCTTCGTCCACCATTAAAAGGGCCCTTTCATTTGATTGAATATTCAGGTTTTGGTAATCGGTTGTTTAGTGTTGATGATGATGATGGTTGTTGCTGTTTTGGTAATGGGTTTCGCCTAATTCTTCACTCATCTCGCATGGATCCACACGAGATGTGTATCGTGTGGATATACACGAGATGTATATCGTGTGTATCAACACGAGATGTGTCTCGTGTGGATACATACGAGACACATAAAACCCTTTAATTGGCAAATATTTGTAACTCAATCTCCATTTGGATTTTGAGGAATCTCATGTAGATAAAAAACACTTTAAATGTCATCTAGAATGTAGAAAAAAATTAAAAAAAAATAAACGAGGTAGCCGTATACCATTTTTGGCAAGATCGGGACACGTAAAACCCTAAAAACCCTAAATAATGGCAAATATTTGTAACTCAATCTCCATTTGGATTTTGAGGAAACTCATGTAGATGAAAAACACTTTAAATGTCATTTAGAATCTAGAAAAAAAATTAAAAAAAAATAAACGAGGTAGCCGTATACCATTTTTGGCAAGATCGGGAAACGTAAAACCCTAAAAACCCTAAATAATGGCAAAAATTTGTAACTCAATATCCATTTGGATTTTGAGGAAACTCATGTAGATGAAAAACATTTTAAATGTCATTTACAATCTAGAAAAAAATTAAAAAAATTAAACGAGGTAGCCTTATACCATTTTTGGCAAGATCGGGATACATAAAACCCTAAATACCCTAAATAATGGCACATATTTGTAACTCAATCTCCATTTGGATTTTGAGGAAACTCATGTAGATGAAAAACATTTTAAATGTCATTTAGAATGTAGAAAAAAATTAAAAAAAAATAAACGAGGTAGCCGTATACCATTTTTGGCAAGATCGGGACACGTAAAACCCTAAAAACCCTAAATAATGGCAAATATTTGTAACTCAATCTCCATTTGGATTTTGAGAAAACTCATGTAGATAAAAAACACTTTAAATGTCATTTAGAATCTAGAAAAAAATTAAAAAAAAATAAACGAGGTAGCCGTATACCATTTTTGGCAAGATCGGGACACGTAAAACCCTAAAAACCCTAAATAATGGCAAATATTTGTAACTCAATCTCCATTTGGATTTTGAGAAAACTCATGTAGATGAAAAACACTTTAAATGTCATTTAGAATCTAGAAAAAAATAAAAAAAAATAAACGAGGTAGCCGTATACCATTTTTGACAAGATCGGGACACGTAAAACCCTAAAAACCTTAAATAATGGCAAAAATTTGTAACTCAATATCCATTTGGATTTTGAGGAAACTCATGTAGATAAAAACATTTTAAATGTCATTTAGAATCTATAAAAAAATAAAAAAAAATTAAACGAGGTAGGCGTATACCATTTTTGGCAAGATCGGGACACAGAAAACCCTAAAAACCCTAAATAATGGCAAAAATTTGTAACTCAATATCCATTTGGATTTTGAGGAAACTCATGTAGATGAAAAACACTTTAAATGTCATTTAGAATCTAGAAAAAAATAAAAAAAAAATAAACGAGGTAGCCGTATACCATTTTTGACAAGATCGGGACACGTAAAACCCTAAAAACCCTAAATAATGGCAAAAATTTGTAACTCAATATCCATTTGTATTTTGAGGAAACTCATGTAGATGAAAAACATTTTAAATGTCATTTAGAATCTATAAAAAAATAAAAAAAAATTAAACGAGGTAGGCGTATACCATTTTTGGCAAGATCGGGACACGTAAAACCCTAAAAACCCTAAATAATGGCAAAAATTTGTAACTCAATCTCCATTTGTATTTTGAGGAAACTCATGTAGATGAAAAACATTTTAAATGTCATTTAGAATGTAGAAAAAAATAAAAAAAAGATAAACAAGGTAGCCGTATACCATTTTTGGCAAGATCGGGACACGTAAAACCCTAAAAACCCTAAATAATGGCAAATATTTGTAACTCAATCTCCATTTGGATTTTGAGGAAACTCATGTAGATGAAAAACATTTTAAATGTCATTTAGAATGTAGAAAAAAATAAAAAAAAAGATAAACAAGGTAGCCGTATACAATTTTTGGCAAGATCGGGACACGTAAAACCCTAAAAACCCTAAATAATGGCAAATATTTGTAACTCAATCTCCATTTGGATTTTGAGAAAACTCATGTAGATGAAAAACACTTTAAATGTCATTTAGAATCTAGAAAAAAATAAAAAAAAATAAACGAGGTAGCCGTATACCATTTTTGACAAGATCGGGACACGTAAAACCCTAAAAACCCTAAATAATGGCAAAAATTTGTAACTCAATATCCATTTGGATTATGAGGAAACTCATGTAGATGAAAAACATTTTAAATGTCATTTAGAATCTAGAAAAAAATTAAAAAAAATTAAACGAGGTAGGCGTATACCATTTTTGGCAAGATCGGGACACAGAAAACCCTAAAAACCCTAAATAATGGCAAAAATTTGTAACTCAATATCCATTTGGATTTTGAGGAAACTCATGTAGATGAAAAACATTTTAAATGTCATTTAGAATCTATAAAAAAATTAAAAAAAAATAAACGAGGTAGGCGTATACCATTTTTGGCAAGATCGGGACACAGAAAACCCTAAAAACCCTAAATAATGGCAAAAATTTGTAACTCAATATCCATTTGATTTTGAGGAAACTCATGTAGATGAAAAACACTTTAAATGTCATTTAGAATCTAGAAAAAAATTAAAAAAAATAAACGAGGTAGCCGTATACCATTTTTGGCAAGATCGGGACACGTAAAACCCTAAAAACCCTAAATAATGGCAAATATTTGTAACTCATTCTCCATTTGGATTTTGAGGAAACTCATGTAGATGAAAAACATTTTAAATGTCATTTAAAATCTAGAAAAAAATTAAAAAAAATTAAACGAGGTAGCCTTATACCATTTTTGGCAAGATCGGGACACAGAAAACCCTAAAAACCCTAAATAATGGCAAAAATTTGTAACTCAATATCCATTTGGATTTTGAGGAAACTCATGTAGATGAAAAACATTTTAAATGTCATTTAGAATCTAGAAAAAAATTAAAAAAAATTAAACGAGGTACGCGTATACCATTTTTGGCAAGATCGGGACACAGAAAACCCTAAAAACCCTAAATAATGGCAAAAATTTGTAACTCAATATCCATTTGGATTTTGAGGAAACTCATTTAGATGAAAAACACTTTAAATGTCATTTAGAATCTAGAAAAAAATAAAAAAAAATTAAACGAGGTAGGCGTATACCATTTTTGGCAAGATCGGGACACAGAAAACCCTAAAAACCCTAAATAATGGCAAAAATTTGTAACTCAATATCCATTTGGATTTTGAGGAAACTCATGTAGATGAAAAACACTTTAAATGTCATTTAGAATGTAGAAAAAAATAAAAAAAAAGATAAACAAGGTAGCCGTATACCATTTTTGGCAAGATCGGGACACGTAAAACCCTAAAAACCCTAAATAATGGCAAATATTTGTAACTCAATCTCCATTTGGATTTTGAGAAAACTCATGTAGATGAAAAACACTTTAAATGTCATTTAGAATCTAGAAAAAAACAAAAAAAAATAAACGAGGTAGCCGTATACCATTTTTGACAAGATCGGGACACGTAAAACCCTAAAAACCCTAAATAATGGCAAAAATTTGTAACTCAATATCCATTTGGATTTTGAGGAAACTCATGTAGATGAAAAACATTTTAAATGTCATTTAGAATCTAGAAAAAAATAAAAAAAAATTAAACGAGGTAGGCGTATACCATTTTTGGCAAGATCGGGACACAGAAAACCCTAAAAACCCTAAATAATGGCAAAAATTTGTAACTCAATCTCCATTTGTATTTTGAGGAAACTCATGTAGATGAAAAACATTTTAAATGTCATCTAGAATGTAGAAAAAAATAAAAAAAAGATAAACAAGGTAGCCGTATACCATTTTTGGCAAGATCGGGACACGTAAAACCCTAAAAACCCTAAATAATGGCAAATATTTGTAACTCAATCTCCATTTGGATTTTGAGGAAACTCATGTAGATGAAAAACATTTTAAATGTCATTTAGAATGTAGAAAAAAATAAAAAAAAAGATAAACAAGGTAGCCGTATACAATTTTTGGCAAGATCGGGACACGTAAAACCCTAAAAACCCTAAATAATGGCAAATATTTGTAACTCAATCTCCATTTGGATTTTGAGAAAACTCATGTAGATGAAAAACACTTTAAATGTCATTTAGAATCTAGAAAAAAATAAAAAAAAATAAACGAGGTAGCCGTATACCATTTTTGACAAGATCGGGACACGTAAAACCCTAAAAACCCTAAATAATGGCAAAAATTTGTAACTCAATATCCATTTGGATTTTGAGGAAACTCATGTAGATGAAAACATTTTAAATGTCATTTAGAATCTATAAAAAAATAAAAAAAAATTAAACGAGGTAGGCGTATACCATTTTTGGCAAGATCGGGACACAGAAAACCCTAAAAACCCTAAATAATGGCAAAATTTGTAACTCAATATCCATTTGGATTTTGAGGAAACTCATGTAGATGAAAAACATTTTAAATGTCATTTAGAATCTAGAAAAAATTAAAAAAAAATAAACGAGGTAGGCGTATACCATTTTTGGCAAGATCGGGACACAGAAAACCCTAAAAACCCTAAATAATGGCAAAAATTTGTAACTCAATCTCTATTTGGATTTTGAGAAAACTCATGTAGATGAAAAACATTTTAAATGTCATTTAGAATCTAGAAAAAAATTAAAAAAAAATAAACGAGGTAGCCGTATACCATTTTTGGCAAGATCGGGACACGTAAAACCCTAAAAACCCTAAATAATGGCAAAAATTTGTAACTCAATCTCCATTTGGATTTTGAGGAAACTCATGTAGATTAAAAACATTTTAAATGTCATTTCGAATCTAGAAAAAAATTAAAAAAAATTAAACGAGGTAGCCTTATACCATTTTTGGCAAGATCGGGACACGTAAAACCCTAAAAACCCTAAATAATGGCAAATATTTGTAACTCAATCTCTATTTGGATTTTGAGAAAACTCATGTAGATGAAAAACATTTTAAATGTCATTTAGAATCTAGCAAAAAATTAAAAAAAATAAACGAGGTAGCCGTATACCATTTTTGGCAAGATCGGGACACGTAAAACCCTAAATAATGGCACATATTTGTAACTCAATTTCCATTTGGATTTTGAGTATTTTCATAGAGATGAAAAACACTTTAAATGACATTTAGAATGTAGAAAAAAATTAAAAAAAAATAAATAGGCAGCCATTTATAATTTATACATTTCGTGTAAAACACACGAAATATATGCTTCTATCTCGTGTTGATCTACACGAGAGGTTTAAAATCCCGTAACCCTTCAAAACGAGCCGCGTTGAATTCGCCGTTTATAATTCCTTAAAACACACCTATTCCGAATAAAACCATAAACCCCATTATTATTCAAAATCAATCTCTAAGTTCATAGCATGGATTCCTCACAAAATTCTCCCCAACATTCTCCAAGTTTCAATGATCATAGCATGGATTCTTATGAGTATATTAACCTTGATGATATAGAATTTGTCCTTGATGAAGAAGAAGGAATCTCACCAAATTATCCTCCACATGAACATTCTCCAAGTTTCAATGATCCAAGCTTCTATGATCATAGCATGGATTCTTATGAGAATATTAACCTTGATGATATAGAATTTGTCCTTGATGAAGAAGAAGGAATCTCACCAAATTCTCCTCCACATCAACATTCTCCAAGTCTTAATGATCCAAGCTTCTATGAAGTAAGTTCTTAATCTTTTGTTTTGTATTGTGATCAAAATCGAAATCAAAATTCCATCTTGGACGGAGATAATTTCGTGTAAAAATACACGGCATAGTTGCTACATATCGTGTACACTAACACGAGATGTATCGATTTATGTCGTGTATTTATACACGAAATATATACTTACCGGAGCTTTGAAACCGACCGGTACCGTATTTTGCAGGTCCATTTCCTGGATATCGATGATGAATTCACGACATCGAATTATTTCCAAACAGGATGCGCTTCTTGCACATGTACGGGAAATCGCGAGGCGTCGAAATATACACCTTGTTATACGTAACTCGAAGAATAGAATTGGAAATAAACTAGCTTATGCGATGATAATATGTCATTTTGGTGGATATCACAGTCCTAAGATCTAAGAATATAAAGAAGAGTAGTAGCAAGAAGAGAGAGTGTAGTTTTAAACTATATGCCAAAGAAAGGAGGGATGATGGGTTATGGGGTTATGTTGTAAGGAATGGTATACATAATCATGACTTTCCTTTGTATCCGGAAGGTTTTCCTCTCGGGAAATTGACAGGTGCCGAATATGACGTTGTGTGTAGGGCAAGTGAATGTTCATTGCGTCCAAATGACATAGTTGCAATGTTAAAGATGAACGATGAGAAGAATGTGAGCACTCCGATGCACGTCCGCAATGCCATCACAAAATATAGAGAAAAAGAACGACAAGGAAGGACCCCGCTACAACAATTCCTTAAATTACTCGTAGATCATGAATATACATACTACACGAGGGAAGACGCTGAGAGTGGCATGATCGGCGATATATTCTTCTCTCACCCATTAGCAATGAAGATGCTAAACTGTTTTCCATATGTTGTACAAGGTGATTGCACTTACAACACCAATCGCTATGGATCGTACTTCTTGCAGCTTTGTAGGATTTACTTCCACCGGGCATAATTTCACAATAGCGTATGCGTTCCTCAAGTATCGAGTGCGGATGATTACAAATGGGCATTGGACAATTTGCACACTCGTTTACACCTCCCAGTTGCCAGCTTTTGTCACCGATCGTGAATTGGGTTTTATCGCTCTCCGTACAGCTTTTTCCCGACACCGCACACTTCTTGTGTCTGAGGCATATCGAAGTCAATGTTAGAAGGCATGGGTTGAGTCATACGGGTATTTATTTATTTACTTATTTACTTATTTATTGATTTTCTTTGTTTATAATATATATAATTACTTAAATTACAGTAGCGAGGATTTGCGTAATCATTCATGAGGAGTTTCAATTATGCAATCTCGCCCCTACCTCTCCGGCGAATGGGACGAACGTTGGCAAGGGCTTTGTGACCGTTTCATATCTTATCTGTATTATTGGATTACCTCCGCGATACATGGATTACTCCATACTCTCGTAATATTCTGTCCACGCACACGGATGTGTTACCACACTGGGACCCATACCACAAACAGGATCGAGGGTGAGCATAACGAGGTTGAAGAAGGCATTGGGAGTGCTTCTTCTACTTTTGACACAATCTTCAAAAAGGCTCATAAGATCTTCGATATCCAACTAAAAAATATCAAACAGGGTATGAATAGATCAAAGACCGTAACTCCAATTGATTTGAGGACCCGTAATATGTATCACAACATATTGACTAAAGTGTCAACTAAGCTTTGCGCATTATCGACAAGAGCGGGGTCGACTCTAAAATCAAGCGGGGTCGTAATGGGGGTAATGTCATCACCGAGGATGCCTGCGGGTGTTACTACGGTGCGAACACATGGACTTCCATGTAGTCACGAGATTGCAAGGATAGAGGACTGTGGGGACGGATTGAGCCGGCCTCGATTCATGATTCTTGGAAGAAGTTGGATATTGAAGTAGACAACCCTCCATCCGAGCCTTCAATAAATAAAGACAATTTTCAAGCTATGTTGAATAAATTTGAGAAAGCACCCGAACCGGTAAGGAGAAAGTTATTCAAAACGATGGAAGAAGGGCTAAATCACCAAACAAGAGATGCTTACGAGCCGATCATATTTCAAAGGCGAATAAACCCCGGACCGGAAGTTCCATAGAACCGTCGAGATTGGGAGCATACTAACAACTTTTTTCGAGTCCCCGTTACACCATCCTCGACTAGCAAAGGGTATAGATCTTCATTCATTTGTGGCTCACATTTCAATTAAGTTCTTGATGTATTTGATTTGCATGTTGATAGTATGAATGCTTCTCACTCTTTTCTTTGCCCTATTTCAGGTCTAGATCTGCATTCATTGCATCAACCCAAGCGAGTTCGGAGTCCACGCACAAATGGAAATCAGCTTCAGAACCCACACCATCTACCCCTGCTAGTACTCCTACGTCTCATCCACCACTAGCTGCTTCCGGTCGTGGGAGAGGACGGGGTCGAGGGCGAGGTCGAGGACGAGGACGGGATCAGGGTCAGGGTCGTGGAGAGGGAAATGGACAGCCCAATCACACTAGTATATACAGCTCTAAGTATTTGAGGTCTTTTCCACCTTTCATTATCCCATATATTGGAGGCATCACAGATGTGGCATCTGATGGACATTGTGGCTATAGAGCCGTAGCAGACACGTATATTCTGGGAGATGAGGAGATGTGGGCTCAAGTGCGCTCGGACTCGTTACCATGAGGTGAATGCTCGCCAAGACCTTTATCAAAGAGTTCTAACTTGGATAAATGTAGATGAACTCTTACGTAGGATTGCTTGCTATGTCTGGCCGACGCCGGACGCTACTTATTGGATGGACCTTCCAGATCTTGGGCACATCATTGCCACGAGGTATAATGTGGCATTCATTTCGTACTCGGCTAGCGGCGGCAGCTTATGTCTTCCAAATGATCGTACTGGAAGGAGTAGGACCACCGATAAACACACGCTTGTGGTGGGACAAGTGAGAAACCATTTTATATTGGTATGATACTTAACTGTCTCATCTATATTTTTAATATTTAAGTGTCTTACTTAAATTCGTTGTATTTAATCGTTATTACTTTTGCAGCTGCACATGTCGTGCAATGATTACCCAATTCCACCACCACCGAACACTTGGAGGGAACACGGTGATCCAAGCGCAAGTCAACTGATCCTCCAATACCGAGATAGGATAGCAGCATTTAATAAACTCTATGATCAGGATACCCATGCAAGAAGAGAAAGATTACGTAGGGGATAGTATATGTGTAATGGTTTTTGAATTATATGCTTATCCTTGTTAACACTTTTATGAATGTTTGGATGTTTGAATTATATGCTTATCCTTGTTAACACTTTTATTTCGTATACAATTTTTCATCGTATGGTGTCGTTGTTGTTACTGATGTGTCTCGTGTATATCCACACGAGACACATCTCGTGTGGATTTACACGAGATGTGTCTCGTGTGGATCTACACGAGATGTGTTTCGTGTGGATCCATACGAGACACATCAAAGAACAAAGACCAAAGACCAAGTAAACAACAACACCAAATAAACAACAAAGAACAACACAATCGTACACACAACAAAGAACTATCCATTTCATACTCGCATCTCGTCAATACCAAATAAACAACACCAAATAAACAACAAAGAACAAATCCATAACTCCATATTCGCACTACAAATCCATAACTCCATAAACAACAACAATACAATCGCATACCATTACAACAACAACTATCCATTTCCTACGTAAAATAAATCCAACTCCATAATCGCACTACAAATATACCAAAACTCCATAATCAACAATACATAAATGCGACCTCCTACATGAGACGACCTAAACCCTCGTGTGCCCGTCTAAGTATATCTCTCGGCGTACTCGGGAGACTCGCATCCGTCACTAATGGAAGTATGAGATCTCGCGATCGCCGTAACCCCAGCCGCGGTGGAACATCAACTCGGGGGAGGTGGGGAGGTGGAATGTCAACGGGAGGATCGTGTATCGGATTAGATATCCGAACATGACTCCTAGCCGAAACCACTCCATATAATCATCATCACGGGAGAAGATGTAGTATCTAGTGGTGGCCCCCATCGGGAACGGGCCCGAACTCACGCATGTCGAACAACACCCACCCGTCCCAAAATCATCATCTCCGTCACCATACTCCTTTTGGTATCCCTTCGACCTTTTGACAAAATACATCTCGTGGGAGTCACGGGGCCGTCTGGGATCCTCTCGTCGGTACCCGAACCGCCCGGTAACACGATCGAGCATATACGCCGCTGACGTCACAAAAGCGTATAACCCCGAAGTGTGAAACCGGCAGAATCCGAGTCCGCTCCGATACCATAAGGAGTCCAAACAACCCGTGAGTAGACTTTGTTAGGCATAGTCTACATAATAACAGAGTGATTGTAACAATTTGAAACAGCTTTTAATATGAATAACTCACCCTATCAACATGCATCCCGTCAAGAGTGCGGCGATACCGCACTAGATGATCTAATCCCCTCCCACCAGTATCAAGACGTGACCATCTACGGGCTCTCGGCTGCCCCCGCCGCTGCGGGTCGAAAGTCGCCGGAAATCCGGAAGTACTCGTATATCCACCCCGAGATGTATGTAAAAAAGTATTAAATACTAATCAAATGCAACATGTAATTACAGTGGGGAGTCGTGAGTAAAAAAGTGAGTAGAGTAAGATGTACCTCTAGCAGTTGTCGCACAACCACCCATCTCGTTGCATCCGGATCCGGACGCCTTCCCAACTCTCGGTATAAATAAGCCAATGTAGCTGATCCCTGTGAGAGAGTGGGGAGTCTCTCAAGATCCATGCATAAAGGAAGGTAGTCAGTAGCACCTTATCTCGACTCTTGTCCACGAACATCGTGGAACCCAAGAGGTGCAGATATACGCAGAAGCACGCCGGGCATCGCCATGTGCGGTATACGGGAAGAAAAGAGACGCCGGACATCCTTTAATAAGTACCCGGTGCCACCCAAAACGAGGTGTCTAGAGATGCCTGATAGGTCGTGCATCGGATCCGGATATCGAACAGTGCACCTACACACCGATACCGTAAATTGAAGATGAAATAACACATTTTAGTACAAGAGATGAATGTAGATAGTTAATATAGTCTTGAAATTGATAATATATAACAACATACCTGTGATATGAGATACGTCGTGTAACGTAATGGTCATCTCCCCACGGCATGTGGAACGAGTTAGTCTCGTGAGACCACCGTTCCAAAATGCCGTCATCGCCGCATGGTTAGGCCTCGAATGGTGGCATCGTGCGCCGCTGGATGCCCGATGCATCAACGAGGGTCGCCTGTGCTCTATCGCAGCCTCCAGATCAGCACGCTTGAACCTGTTTATTCCAAACAAAAAATATAATCAATACTCGAGATCGAGAAAAGTACGAGATGTATAATTAATGGAATATTTAGAGTGTGTGCCAAACAACTTCAAGATTTTAATAAATTCACATAAATGATTATCTTACTTTTGCAGATGCTGCAGTCTCGTATGAAAAGTCACCACTGACTCACTAGTGGCGTCCCTCCAAATCTCTCGGCTCGTGGATCACCAAACCCGTATATAAGTGAAACATTCTCTGGGCCGCCACCTGGGTCACTCTGAATCTTCCATGATGGTGGCTCCTCCTCACCCGCACCCTGCCTCCTCCCCCGTCCCTGCCCTCTAGCCACATCCCTCCCCCTCCCCTTCCCATGCCTCAAAGGTCTAACATCATGTATCTCCTCCTCCTCCTCATCATCATCAGCATCATCCCTCCCCTCCTCCTCCTCCTCATCATCATCAGCATCATCCCTCCCCTCCTCCTCCTCATCCTCCTCACCACTATCACCAGAATCAGTGGATGCCTCATCACCTCCTACATCCTCCTCATCACTATCATCGAATCAATATCGCCCGCTCGCCCGCTCGCCCGCTTCGCCTCAAGATCGCCCCCACGCACGATAGTCCTATCATGTATACTTTTGCTGCGTTTATCTACCGTAGCCGCCGTCTCGGCCTTCCTCTTTCTATCGACGCGGTCATACGTTCACGTGCCTACAAAAAATCAAATAAGATACAATAAATTAGCTATTTAGCATTTATAACTGACTATGAACGATGCAAAGGAAAAAGAGTGGACACTGGGCACTTCTCGTGTGAACTCACACGAGATTCATCTCGTGTGAACTCACACGAGAAGAATCTCGTGTGAACTCACACGAGATGCATCTCGTGTGAACTCACACGAGAATAATCTCGTGTGAACTCACACGAGATGCATCTCATGTGAGTTTACACGAGAATCTCTCCAGTTTGGTTATTATCAAAGAAAGAACGTCGAAATCAATTGAAGAAACCAGTTCATGAAAGACGTCCAAATCAATTGAATCAATCAAGCAAAAATTAGACATTGGGAATGTAAAATTAGGTTTAAATTACGTTCAAGTTGCATTACCTTCTTCACGGGCAAGGTGGTAGAAGTGGAGGCGGCGGCGATGGCAGTGGTGGTAGCGGCGGCGAAGCTCCAGCAGGACGGCCGGAATTTTTACTCGAGCCATTCTTCTTCGTCGTCGTGGTGTGTACTGAGAGAGAGAGAGATAGAGAGCGAGGGAGAGGAAAAGCCTGTGTTTGATTGAATTTGAAATGAAAAAAAATATATATATAAATGGGTAATTTGGTAAATTGCGTTGACCGTGTATTTTGAGGGGCCGTGAGGGGCCGTGTATTTATGTATATCCGTGTCTTAAGGAAGGGGAGGGGTTTTGTTTTTGGGTAATAGGGTATTTTTGTCATTTTGAAAGATTATAGATTTATCCAGGGACTATTTAGGCATAATAGTTCCATCGTGGGCAAGTTCAACAATGGGTATCAAATTTAGAATTTGATACCCATAAGAAGGTATTAGTAACTCCAACAACTAAAAGGATTGGTATCAAAATTTGAGTGAGTATTAACAAAGGTAGCAAATATGCTACCTTGCTTAATACTATGAACCGGGCACACACGCGCGAGTGGAGGCCTCCTTATCCAAATTTCTTCCCTCTGCCAACTCACTTGTATTTGTCCCCCTTGTCTAGTCCCATCAACTTTGGTCAAAATTTTAACCAATATCTAATTATATATTCATATTTAATCAAATAAAATATTTAATATCCTAAGTTATATATGTTTATCACCTTACCTTTTTAAAAAAAAAAATGTAGACTTTCATTTGATTTATTTTAACTTTTGATTTATTTAAAATTTTATATAATAATTTATAAAATTAATATTTTAATTTAAAAATAATTAAAACATAGTCATAGTTTAAAATAATTAATAATATTGCATTAATAAATTTAACAAATAAAAAAAATATACTTTGATACATAAATTTGATACCTATTGTTGTTGGAGATTAAATTTTTGATACCTCATAAATAGTGATAAGTTGGAATCAAATTTTGAATTTGATCCCATCGAGCTAATACCTTGTTGGAGTTGCCCTTATGAGACTGTGAAAATTGAATAACTAGGTTGCGAGACCTTAAAGGCGCGACCATCAACTCTTTGATAATTATCAACCGTGAAATTTTGGAATAAATCTAATATTTCAAACTCCATCCTCATATTCGTAATACACCCAAGAAGGGTGAAAAATTGTATTCGCCCATATCAATCTCTTATACCAATCATATTAATTTTAATGGGTAAAAAGTCGATATATCAAACTTTCGATATGGTAGTACCGTATCAATTGTATCTAATTGATTGGTACATGATATATGATATTGACTTCGATTGATATATTGTATACTAACATTATTAATAAAAATCAAAAAATTATAAATTATGTACTACCTCCGTCCCAATCTAAATGTCCCGAAATGGGTTTGGCACGGGAATTAAGGAATCTATAGTATAAATGGGAACCCTCCCATGAACAATTGAATGAACAGTACCAAAGGGCGAATTTCCCATTTTGCCCTCACTAAGTTGTCCCTTTCCTATTTTGCCCTTTAAAAAAAAAAGATAGAGGCAGTGGATTACGTGTGGATGCCGATCAGAGGACCGAGAAGGAGGGTGGCGCTGATCCAGTTATCAGTAATCTTGTGTGAGATCTTCCCCGGCAGATCCTTCCAGAGTCCGGGCATCACCTTCTGCTAAAACGGCGATAGAGCGTAGACCACCGCTTTCATCTTTATCGGTATCTTTCCCATCTCTTCACGCGCGCGTTTCTTAACCGGAACTTCTTGATCGGAAAATCTCTTCGGACTAGGGTTTGGCGATTGCGAAATCGGCAGAATAATGAGCAGATAGATAGCGGGGCAATTTTGACTGAGTTTTTTGGCTATTGGCTTAAAAAGACTGATTCATATCAAGGCCCATTTGAAATGTGAAAAACACGTGTCCTAGGACACGGGCTTGCTCTAGTAAATCATATCATATATAATATATATAGCAAAACTATTTAGAGGCTCCAGAAAAGGCCACGTCAAAGGCCACGTCAGCAATTCAATTTCCAACTCATTTTTATTCCAAGTAAGACTTGATTAAGGACATTATTGTAATATTATTAGTTAAAGTTAAATTGCAATTTAAAATAAAAAATCCCTCTTAATTAGAAGTTGATTGATTTAATCAGTTTTGAAATTTTGAAAACTAATGGTTACCTAAATTTAAGCACAATTTTTGAATAATTCAAACTCTTTAGGTGATAATTGTGGAGATATAATTATTAGTAATTTTTGAAATTTAAAATAATTAGTAATTTTTGAAATTAAAAATAGATACCAGACTAAATTTCAATTTAACCATAAATTCCAATTTAAAATAATTAGTAATTTTCGAAATTTAAAAGACATGCCAGAATAAATTTCAATTTAACCATAAATTTCGTATACAGTTTCTAGAAATCAATAGAAATTCGAAATTTAAAATAATTAGTAATTTTCAAAAATTTAAAATAATTAGTAATTTTCGAAATTTAAAAGAGATGCCAGAATAAATTAAAATTTAACCATAAATTTCGTATACAGTTTCTAGAAATCAATAGAAAGTCGAATTATTTGAAAATAAAAAGTATTATTCATTTATGGAGATCCGCATGCAAGGCACGTGATCACAAACCCCAACAGGAAACAAATCTATGCATAAACGTAAATTTTAGCAACCGAATTTCCCTCCCAAAATGGTACCACGGGAACGCGAATTTAAAAGTATTGGCATCTAGCACGTCTGGTGAGTTGATAACGGAGTCGTTAAGTTACGCAGCAGGGAAACTGAGGGAAGCTAACGAGAGAGTAACAGAAGATTACGTGAAATCCGCATTGGATTATATAAATAAATACCCAGACTTGAACGATTTGAGAACTTCTCCGACGATGGATTCTCCGAGAGGGATGTTTTTCGGAAACCCAAATATTTTAATCACTAGTTGGTTGAGGATACCGCTTTCTGGTACGGATTTTGGGTGGGGAAAGGAGATTTATATGGGGCCTGGAAGCCTTAATTCGGATGGGAAATGTTTTATTTTGCCGGGTCAAGGCGAAATAGGGTCACTGTTAGTTACATTGAGACTGCAGGTATCTTATGCTGAGAAATTCAAAGAATTTTTCAATGAAGAAATATATATGTAATGCATGCATGTGATGTTTTACATTCACTAATCCAATTATCAAGCAGTGTTAGTGTTCATACCTCTGAGCTGCGTGAGAGATAGTCCCAAAGGCTGCAAAACTGTATATCTAAGTATAGCAGAATCATCTTTACCCTGTTTTCATTGAAGATCAATATTAGTAATGTGAAAGAGTGAGAATCCTCCTGGAATTCCAACTCTCAAAATCGTGTGGTAAAAATATGAAAAGTAGGATTTTTGACTTTCCTCACAGATTTAGAGTTTATGTTTTGGTAAGGATATTGTATAGTTGATGTATATCTTTTAGTTATGTAAATATTAAGAAAAATTCTCCTACTCCCTACCCAGATTTTATTTATTTTAAAGAAAACCTTTTTGTAAATCTCAAATAATTAGTTCTCCCCAAATTATAATTCCCCAGATTTTAGAGGCTTTGACCAATTAGTCCCGCAGCCAAATAAAAACTACCTTTTAAGGACTATCATTATCAAAACTCACCAAAAAGTCCCCGAATACTTTCTGGACCAAACTGCCCTTGCTTCCACCCACTCACACGCGCCCACCACTCACACGCACACTTTTCACTCTCTCTCTCTATCTCTCTCTCTCTCTCTCTCTCTCTCCTTATTTTACGTTTTCTTCTTATCTACTTTAGTTTTCTCTCTTCATTTTTTTTTCTTAAATTTTTAAAATGCAATATCTCAAAATCTAAAAGTCGAAAAAATAATCCGAAACCACTGTTTTAATCACATCGCCAAGACGAATCAAACAAGTTTACACATCATATATTTCAAAATTTATAAATAAAATAATTATTTCACTTGTAAAAATCTGAGAAAAACATTTATAAACTGAGAAGTCTATTTTACTGTTTTGATGTAAAAAACTGTATAATGGTTTTCACATTTATAAACTGAGAAGTTTATTTCACAGTTTTGATGCAAATAACTGTATAATGATTTTCACATTTGTAAACTGAGAATTCTATTTCACAGTTATATAAAAATGTGAATGATTTTGACATGTATATGAGCTTAATAAGCTGTATTGAAATAATATGTGTATTTCACGCTTATTTTGGTTAGAGTTTGAAGTCTATTTCACCGTTTTGAAGTCTATTTCACCGCGTCGTCCCCGCAACGGCCGGCCGTATCTTCTCCGACCACCGTCACTGGCGGCGGCAAAGGACTGATTTTTGATCCTCCGAAGAATTGTATTTTCCCACCGTGTTTCCAAATCAACGGAGATCGCAGGAATTGAAATTGCACATAGAAGAAGGGATTGTGCATAGAGAGAGAAAGAGAATGAGTAGGGGCAGTTTGGCCATTTAAATTGTTATAAATAGGGTCAGGGACTCTACGGTCGTTTTGATTTCAACTCTTGGATCCTAAGGTAGTATTCGAAATGTACTGTTTTTATTGGTAAATTCCACCCTATCACAAGGTCTTACTGGTAAAAATCCCATCATTTTATTCCTCACTTTCTCCGTCTAAACACACACACACACAAAGTAAATCTCTCTTTATTTCTCTCTCTCTCTATATATATATATATATCTCCTTATCTTTACACATTAACGCCGCCACCATAGCACCTCAATACTACCATCACCATCATAAAACCGTCATCATCATCGCTACGAACATCATTACCCATCACTACGTAATTGTAATAAAACCATGAAAATAGAAAAAAAAATGTACCTTTACGATGATGCCGATAGAAACTTGAAACTTGAATCTGCAATCCACTACGCCACCACCACCACACCTTAAATCGTCACCACCATTACTCCGTGAGCATCATCACGATTACCGTCAATACTAACATCACCACAACAAACATCAATCTCACACTAACTTCACCTCTTCTAATTTTTTTCTTGAATCTAAGTTGAGAGAGATGGGTCAAAACAAATGCCATAGAATACGAGTATAGAAATAGAGAATGTGCACCTTACCATACCTAGAGGATCTTGAATCCGCAAATCACGCAGACTCTTGGGAACATCTGCTTTTATTTAAACCTACTCAAGCCAAGCTTTTCTACAAAAAATAAAAGAGAGAGTGAGTCTTTGCTTTATGCGTGTGGTTTTCGAGTGTAAAGAGAAGATGAGATAAACCATAATTCAACAGTGGGTGGCAAGGATCCCTAGATAGTTTTGAAAACCATTTGCTAAAACCGCCTGCTTCATTTAATATTCAAAATTTGACAACTATTTTGGCTTAATAGTGAATTTCTTATACTTCATAATAAGAAGTAAAATTGTCTTATAATTCAATTATAAGAGATGATTTGGTCATATAATTAAGCTATAAGAGTTGTAATATGTAAATTATGAGATTAATTCATTGTAATTATTGAACTTTTTAATTATTTTGGTTGAAAGAATATTGTCTTATAAGTCAATTATAAGAGATGAAGTAGTTATAAGAGGCAAGTTGGTCTTATAATTCAGCTATAAGAGTTGTAATGTGTAAATGAGATTAATTTGTTGTTATTATTAAAAATTCTGATTTTTTTCGTTGAAAAAAATTGTCTTCTATGTCAATATAAAAGACAAATTTGTCTTATAAACAACTTATAAGAGATGAAGTAGTCTTATAAGTCAGTTACAAGAGCTAATTGTTGTTTGGCTGAATATAAGAGTCAACATTAATAAAATATTAAAAAATTATTTTATTTTTGTGAAAAAAAGTGAAGGGAAAAAGGACATCTACGACTCGCTCGTATGAGGGATAAGAGGACAGGAGATATTGGGACGGTTAAATGTGTGAAGGATGTAGACCAAAGAGTTCTAGTCGAAGATAAAGAGAGAAAAGATAGATGGAGTTCGAACTTTGATACCTTGTTCAATGGCGGTCAAGAGCAGGATATTGGAGATTTAAATATCTCTTCGAGTATGGTTAATCGAGATTTTATGCGAAGAATTCAAAAGAGTGAAGTGGAAATGGCAATGAAAAAGAGGAGATTGAAGAAAGTCAGTAGGACCTGGATGGTATACCAATCGAGGTTTGGAGATGTTTCGGGAGAGGGGAATAGATTGGTTAACAACGCTATTTAACAAGATATGGAGAAATAACATAATGCCATTGGAGTGGCGAAAGAGTACTCTGATCCCTTTGTATAAGAACAAAGGTGATGTCCAAGATTGTGTCAACTATCGGAGGATCAAACTAATGAGTCATACTATGAAACTTTGGGAAAGAGTGATTGCACAAAGGCTGAGAAAAATTGTGGATATTTCGGATAACCAATTTGGGTTGATGCCGAGAAGATCGACTATGGAGGCAATATATCTTATGAGACAAACCATGGAGAAATATCGGGATCAAAAGAAAGATTTGCATATGATTTTCATTGATTTGGAGTAGGCGTATGATAAAGTGCCAAGAGAGGTACTTTAGTGGGCATTAGCAAAGAAGGGTGTTTCAAAGAAATATATTGACATTATCAAGGATATGTATAATGAAGTTAGTACTTGTGTACGTACTAGTGTTGGAAAGATCAAGAGTTCCCTATAAAGATTGGAGTGCATCAAGGTTCCGCACTTAGCCCCTTTCTTTTGCTTTGATAATGAACGAATTGACGAGGTCAGTCCAAGATGATTTACCAAGGTGTATGTTGTTCGCAGATGATATTGTGTTGATTGATGAGATAAGAGAGGGTGTTGAAAGTAAATTGGAGTTGTGGAGACACACTTTGGAATCTCGAGGTTTTCGACTAAGCAGAAGCAAGACTAAATATTTGGAGTATAAGTTTAGC
Source organism: Adenophora triphylla var. japonica (assembly GCA_022495995.1). Taxonomy (NCBI): domain Eukaryota; kingdom Viridiplantae; phylum Streptophyta; class Magnoliopsida; order Asterales; family Campanulaceae; genus Adenophora; species Adenophora triphylla. The sequence continues at coordinate 116,559 of JAFEMH010002514.1, read as the reverse complement.
GAGTTGGAAGTAGGGAGGCAGGGGCGGTCATATTTGATGAAAATATTGTCCAAACTTCTAAGATTTTTCGCTATCTTGGATCTATTATCCAAAAGGATGGAGAATTAGATGGGGATGTGGCTCATAGGATTAAAGCAGGTTGGTTGAAGTGGAAGAGTGCCACAGGGTTTCTATGTGATCGCGACATGCCCAATATATTAAAGGGAAAATTCTATCGCACGGCAATTAGGCTGGCATTGCTTTACCAAGACCGAATGTTGGGCCGTGAAACAGCTGTCACGTGCATAAGATGAATGTGGCGGAAATGCGTATGCTTCGATGGATGTGCGGTCATACAAGAAAGGATCGATTGGGAAATGAGGTGATCAGAGGTAAAGTAGGAGTTGCGCCCATTGAGGATAAAATGAGGGAAAATCGTCTAGGTGGTTTGGACATGTGAAAAGGAGACCGAGTGATGCACCGGTTAGGAGGCCGGAACAGTGGAGAAATGATAAAATGGTGAGGGGTAGGGAAAGACCCAAACAAACTTAGATTAGAGTGATTGAAAATGATATGAGTTTACTTGGAGTGGATGAAAGTATGGTGTTGAAAAGGCCGGAGTGGAGGGCAAAATTCCATGTGGGGGGTTGATTTTGTTTTATTATTATTATTTTTTATTATTATTATTATTTTTAATTTATTTATTTATTTTATTTTATTTTATTTTATTTTTATTTTTTTCCAACAACATTTTTACACGATGACATATGAGGATTCATGTTAGCCGACCTCAAATTATTTTGGGACTAAGGCTTTGTTGTTGTTGTTGTTGTGAAAAAAAAGTGAATCTTATACTTTAATTATAAGAGGTGAATCGGTCTTATATGTCGAGGTATAAGAGCTGACCGGGATTTTTGATAGGAGGGCAGTTTAGTCTTTTGGCAGCGAGAGGTGTTTATGGTATTTTGAATCTGGTGTGTCCTGCATTGGGTTTAAATCTCGCCTGAGGGCCCTAGAGGAAGTGGCCCTAAATATTATGTTGATAGCTAACTTTTAGGAAACTAACAATACTAATTGATTTATATTCTTTTAGTGTCAATCTCTTCTATTTCTTGTAGGATACTTCGCACCGTTCAAGGAAAAGATTGATCTATGAACTCAGCAGCTCACCTATGTAAGAAGACTTTTCACCAACAAAGTTCCTTACGCATTCAAGAGCACTTTTGAGAGCAAAAGTCTTCATTAGTTGTTCGACTCAAAGAGTGCTTTAGGTTGTGTGGGAAGTTGTGTTTTACATCTGAACACGCATCTATGTTTCTTAGAAGTTCTATATTTTCAGTTCAGTTAGATTCACTTTCCTTAAACAAGGAAGTTTATTCTTTGATCAGTAGTTGGTTAGGACTTGCTAGAGCGTTTTCATCTTTGTTATTTCTATAATCAGATTTTTTGATAGTGAAATGGTAAGTCGCAACTTCACACCGAAACAGGACACACCTATGTAGATCATGCATATTATTGCAACTAGGAACTGTGAGGATCTCCGTAGATATTATCTACAGAGATCAAACGACATTCTGACTGTAATAATAGATATCAAATTAACAAAATTTTGCACTTGAAAACTGTAGTATCATTAAGATCAAACCGTATTCTGACCGTAAAGTGTGGTTTGTGGAGAAACAAAACTAGATATACAACCTGACCTGCAAAAAGATTACACAGCCTCTTTGGTCACTCAACTAATTTCTCTTTGAAACCTGACCAAATTCAACCAAAAAATGGAGCAAATATCTTCAACAACTATTCTAATAGAACCTGTTTCTCAATGGAGAAAATGGAAATTACTAAAGAGAAAAAGTACATCTGTAAAGTATTTCATCGTCACTCTCATCTTCCTCGTCAGATACCATCTCGCTCCCAGGTAACTCCAACTTTCAACCCATTACAAATGAGGGACCCACAGTCTCTGTCTCGATGTAATCAGCATATAATCTCTCTTCAAATCTCTGGTCACTACAGTTGAGGAACCAAGCCAGTAAACTTCTTATCCCCTTACTCTGTAATTTCTGATACGTAGACTTGATTCTTGATTCCAAACTATAGATGAAGTATTCTTCATTATACAGAGATCAAACGACATTTCACAACTACCTTTGCCACATCCTGTGCTGGAATACCCCGTCCAAGAAGAAACTCAATGGGTTTCTTAATCATATTTTGTTTAAGGCTAACAATCTGAGGCATTCTCAATTAAATGAGGAAATCCTTCCGGGTCAATCTTGATTTTAAGTTGAAGAAATATTGCTGCGTTGAAAATTTAGCTTTCGGAGGGAGCCCAAGAATTTGTGGGAATTGCGCAATAATCGAAGCTAATGCTTCTCTTCGAATCTCAAAGCTAACCAAACAATCGTTATTTGGTTTAACCGTTTCCTCAAGATCATAACCAAGTATATATACCCTTTTCTCGAACATCTTCGCTAATACTTTCTGTGGCAAACCTAAACTGATTAAATAATCGACAAGCAGTTTAATCAATAGTTAACTCTATTTTCCTCACACTACAACCAAGCATTAAAGGGTACTCATTTATATCATCAATTCTTAACCCTATTTTCTGCAAAAACTCCATGCGTTCGCGCATTACTTCAACGGTCAAGGGTAATTCAAAGTTGTTGGCATGGTGAAATGGGAATTGGATTTTTGAGGATTAGGTAGTCGGAATGTTTTCTTCATAAAAACGAGGTCATTTTTTAAATATAAAGAAACTATAATGGGGATTTTGTAATTGTTCGCAAGAAATGAATTAAATCAAAGTTCTAAAGATTTATTATTGAATTAAAATCATGTAGGTAGAGATGGCTGGTACAAAGGGATACCTCAGGGACAGAGGTGGAGCTCGAGGGATGCGGCCATGGCGTCAGAACTGGACAGGGACGGAGGGAGGTGTATGTGTGTGTGTGTGTTTGGGCTAACTCCTTTGTTGGCCCAGGATTTAACTAACCAAGATATGAAATTTAAAGGATTTTGATTTAACTAAATATGGTCGTAAGGCCCAATACACTTTGATATTCCAAAGATCTCGGGTTCGAGCTGTTATTGTATATGTAGCAAAAATTAACTTTATAAAGGTATTTGTTTCAGCACCCAACACCTGCCACGAGGTACTATTCTACACTGGAAATGTTCAACAGGTAGGCCTGGCCCGTTTGATGTATGCCTCACGGGTTTAGGGTTCAGCCCAGCCCAGGGTTGGAGTTCCTGGTCCGCAGGGTTTCGGTTTTGACTGGACCTGTTGACCAAACCAGTTTTGTTTTTTGTTTTTTGTAGATTTCATTTTCATTTATTTTTGAAATCCAGTTTAAGAATGCAGCTGTTGAACTTGGAGGTAGATGCTTGTCTCCTGCTCCATATATATCAAGGAAAATAAGCTTTGTATATGATTTTGTGTACAAAATTATACATAAAATGTCCTACAGTTTTATACCATGTAATATTTCAATGTATTGAGATGTTGTATCCCACAACAGTTTAAAACAATTTTTAAATAATCTTGCATATCTAGCAGTACTGAAGACAAACACACTATATTTAAGATATTGAAAATGAAGCAGGAAGAACACAACTAAGTCAGTCAGTCTACTCCTAACCGAGTTGTGAAATCACCAGCCTTCATATACTGCTCCATATACCGTTCATATGCCTACAGACTCTGTACCCCCACTCCCTCTACACAGCCATAGGTTGGTACTTAAATGCTATACCTCTGTCTCAAAATAATTGTCGTGTTTGACGTGTCAAAACTTTTTAGGGATATGATGAACAATTTTCTTTTACGGAAACACGACAATCTTTTTTTGGGTAGACAAAAAAAGAAAACGCAACAATTATTTTAGGATGGAGGGAGTATATTTTAACAGTAGAGCAATTCAAGAACCAAATAAACTTACCGCTAATGTTGACATCTGTTTTCTCCTCTCTAAATTCTGTTAATGAGAATGTCACCAGACATAGTGTTAGTTGATTACCTTAGAAAGATACCCCAGGGCCATCTGCCTATATCTGTAAGAGTGAGACCCTTCTGTGTAGCCGGCCTGTTCTTCACCTAGCAAACTGCAAAGGCAACACATGGTACAAATAGATCATATACTTGTTCTTTATGTTTCCTATAAGGCTATATGAGTTACAGATTCAATCAAATCAACTACTAAAGAAGTGGGCCTATCTTTACGGGACGGAGGGAGCATACATTAGGAAAAGTTAACGTATTGTTTTAGAAATTTCTTCATTTATTTGACCATGAATATAATTTCTAGAGCTCAAGCCAAAAAGCTTCTAAAAATGGATAGCTAAAGTGTTTTCTCAGGGAATATGTTAGCCAAGCACAAAATATTAAAGCAAATTCTTGTAGGTTCAGAATAACAATGTATTGCTTCCCATGTCCCATACTCCCAACCGCTCTTAAGCATTCTTACATTTAAAATTTTGAGTTTTACTACTTCTGATGACTGACCAAGTGTTTTTAAGTGGCAAGTTCAAGAACTCATCTCACTTAGGCGTGTGTGTGAATCTCAATCAATGCACTCCAAGAATAATCTTGTTGGGGAATGCTTACAGTTTTGATTGAGTTGTGCACGAGTGTATGTTCTAATAAGTGTCTAATGATTTTCTGGACTTGAATGTTTGAGCTTCATTGAATGCATCAAGCTATTTCTTTTCAATGCAACAACCAACCCTCAACAATGCTCTGAGGTCTTCTATTTATACTAGGAAGGAGTAGAGCGAGTTGTGTTTGAAGGGGTAGTTGGGAATTTTAATTTCAAGGCTGGTAGGTGAGGATCAATAAATGCCGTATCTTTGCATTTAATGAAGGAGATACGAGGTAAGGGCATCTCTGCATAGTTCAGCGGGTAAAGACCCCTTTGTCCCAACCGGTCACCTGCCAAAGCAGACAAAGGACAAAGTAGAGCTAAAAATAGCTCCTGTGTCAGAACTAGCAGAATGGAGGTAGCAGAAAGATATAACTATTTTCAGCAAACAAGTACGATCAAGGGATAGGTATATGACCGTTGCCACCGGCAGATCGTCTTTGGAAGAATATCTCTGAGAGTACTGGTCACCTATCTTGCTGAGAGATGTTGCTGGATGAGATATTCATGCTGATGAAGAACTTCTTGCTTGTTGAAGTCTGGATCGGCATGAAGTAATTTCTATTGCTGGTTACCATATTGATCTCACCAGCAAGTCTTCAACCTGGAAAATTTGATACACTGGCACAAAAGGCATCAGCAAGAGAATCAAATATAAAATCTAATCAAATTAGGGATCTCTAACTAGCCACATGATTGGGATTAAGCAATTCTAAGTCTATACATATATTTGACCTAACAATCTCCTCCTAATTGCTTAAGTCCAATTACCCTAAACAGAATCATCTTCTTAGCATAGTTAAGAGAATGTGTTGAGGATTTAGATTTTATTTATCATCCCCTAATCTAATGACAACTGATGACCATAAAGGTAAATTTTTTTTTTTATTTAAAAAAAATTGATAAGAGAATTTGCCCAAGTCTTCACATCGGCAAGGAGGAAGTACGTGCAAGAAGGTTAGATTTGCAGATATATGAACATAATGTGAATAAGCAAAAGACACATAATGGAGAGAGAAAACAAAATGTTAGCATAGGATATATTCTTTGAAGCTTCAAGAGAGGATATCTATATCATCGGTTACAAGACTAGAGATCAGCAAGGTCAGCAACACTAGCACCAGCATCAGTCTTGGACTTCTTCACCTTCTTTGATTCTATTCTCTCTGCCTTCCTCTTCTTGCTGGATTTGTACCGGAGATCAACAAAATGTTAGCATATGGCTTTTATTCAAAGTTCTTCCTCCACAAACACTATTCTTCCATTTTTTGATGGAGAAGGTTATGACCATTGGAAGACAAAAATGAAGACCGTTTTGCGAGCAGAAAACTTATGGAGTATTGTTGATGATGGCTTTAATGAACCGGAGAACGAGAATGGACTTTCGCAAGAACAAAAAAAGGCACTTGAAGTCATAAGATGCAAAGATGCAAGTGCGTTGAATAAGATTCAGATGGGTATTTGAAGGTCCCTTTTTTCAAGGATTTCAAGAGCGGAAACCGCCAAAGAAGCTTAGGATATTCTTGAAGCTGAATTTCATGGTGATGAGAAGGTATGGAGTATTAATCTTCAATCTCTTAAAAAGAGATTTTCAGAATTTAAAGAAGAAAGATTCTGAAAATGTTCAAGATTTTCATACTCGAGCTATGGAGATTGTTAATCAAATGAGAACTTATGGTGAAGCTGTTAGTGATCAGCAAGTAGTGGAGAAAATTTTAATTAGTTTGACAGATAAGTATGAGTATATTGTTGCTGTGATTGAAGAGACGAAAGATCTCACCACTTTGTCCGTCAAAGATTTGATGGGTTCTCTTAAAGCTCATGAGAAGAGAAGATTCAAGCAGGCCGAAAAGTCGAGCGAGAATGCGTTTCAATCCAAGGCAAAACTGGTGAAACAACAAGAAGACTCAAAAAAGGGAGGCAATAGTCAAGACCAAAAGAAGTAGGATTGGAGGAAGAAGAAAGATGAAGGTTCGGAGAATAAAAGCTGGGGGAATAATGAGAAAGGTACGACTTCTTTTAAATCAAAATTCTTCTGCAATGTGTGCAAAAAGACTAGTCATACTGTTGAAAAATATTGGTTTAAAGGAAAACCCCAATGTCGTTTTTGTAATAGATTTGGGCATATTGAGAAAGATTGTAGATTTAAGAAAATGGAAAATGCTATTTTTTTTGAAAAGCAAGAGGAAAGAAAAGAAACTTTATTTTATGTATGCCGGTCAGTCGGCCCGTCATGAAAAGGAGAATGTTTGGTATCTAGATAGTGGTTATAGTAATCATGTGTAGAAATGAAGAAGTTTTTGTCAACTTAGATATCAAGTCAAGTCGAAGGTCGCAATGGGTAATGGGGTTGTTGTTGATGTTAAAGGTAAAGGTACCATTGGTGTTAATACCAAAAGAGGTCTCAAGTACATTCATGATGTCCTCTTAGTTCCAGATTTAAAAGAGAATTTGTTAAGTGTTGGTCGGTTGTTTGGAGCAGGGCTATCATCTTGTTTTCAAAGATAGTGCATGTAAAATATTTGACAAGAGAACCTGAATAATCCCATTGCTGAGGTGAAGATGGAGAGTAATAGGAATTTTCCTATTCATTTTCACTACAATGCATTCTAGTCGAAGTTGTTGATGACTCTTGGCTTTGGCACAAAAGATTTTGCCATTTAAACTTTCAAGGATTGAAGCTTCTCAAGAAAAAGAACATGGTGAGCAGCCTTCCAGAGATTCAATCAAAGATGGATCCGTGTGAAAGTTGCATAATGGGGAAGCATGAAAAAAAGGCCATTTCCGATAGAAAAGTTGTGGAGAGCAAGGAGACCATTGGAACTTGTCCATACAGATATATGTGGAGCAATGAAGACATTGTATTTGGGCAAACAAAGGTACTTTTTGACTTTTATTGACGATTTTTCTAGATTGACTTGGGTTTATTTTTTTGAGTGAGAAGTCATAAACATAAACATTTCTGGTGTTTAAAAGATTTAAAGCACTTGTGGAAAAATAAAGTGAGGAGAATATACTTCTCGCGAGTTTGAAGAATATTGCAAAGATGAGGGTATTTGGAAGCAACTCACAGCCGGATATAATCCGCAACAGAATGGAGTTTCGGAGCGGAAAAATAGAACAATTGTGGAGATGGCTAGATCAATGATAGACGAGAAGCACCTGCCAAAGAAATTTTGGGCTGAAGATGTGAATACAACTGTGTACATCCTCAATAGGTGTCCAACAAAAGCAGTGAGAAATATAACACCAATTGAAGCTTGGAGCGGAGCAAAGCCTTCTGTAAGTCATTTCAAAAATTTTGGGTGTGTTTGTTATGCCCATGTACCAGCTAAAAAAAGGACTAAACTTGATGAAAAAAGTGAAAAATATATTTTTCTTGGATATAGTCTTGAAGCTAAAGGCTATAGATTATTTAATGTCAATACTAACAAGTTGATTGTCAGTAGAAGAGATGTTATTTTTTATGAAAAAGCAGCCTGAAAATGGAAGGAAAAAGAAGTGGAAGACATTGTTGTAGTCCAAGTTCCAAGTTCTTCACATGCCGAAGAAGAAGAACACGCTCCCCCAAGAGAAGACAATTTTGAAATAGAGGATAACGGAGAATCTCCTCCCGGCAAGAACGAGAAGATCGAGTGATATGTATACAACATGCAATTTTGTTGTTATTGAACCTCAATGTTTTGAAAAAGCTATCGGGGATAAAGAATGGCAGCAAGCAATGGAAGAAGAAATATACATGATCGAGAAAAATAATACTTGGGAGCTGGTGGACAGACCTATGGGACGGGAAATTGTTGGGCTAAAGTGGATCTACAAGATCAAGTTAAATCAAGATGGAGAGATTCAGCGGCATAAGGCAAGACTCGTTGCAAAGGGGTTCACACAAAAGCCCGGTATTGATTTTTTTGAAACTTTCTCACCCGTTGCTAGATTGGAAACTATAAGAACTTTAATTGCTATTGCTGCACAAAAGAAATGGCAGATTTTTCAACTTGATGTGAAGTCTGCGTTTTGAATGGAAAACTTGAAGAGGAGATATATGTTGAGCAACCACAAGGATTCTTGGTGGAAGGGGGAGAAAGTAAAGTTTACAAGCCGAAGAAAGCGTTGTATGGGTTGAAGCAGGCGCCCAGAGCTTGGTACAATGAGATTGACTCATACTTTCTCAAAAATGGTTTTGAGCGGACTAAAAGTGAGGCAACACTATATGTGAAGAATAAAGGGGGTAACATACTTGTTGTTTGTCTTTATGTGGATGATCTGATTTCTATGCGCAGTGATTCCAAGATGTTGCAAGAATTCAAGGAAGACATGATGAAGGCATATGAGATGAGCGACTTGGGGCTGCTTCATTATTTTTTGGGCATAGAAGTCTCTCAGGTGAAGGAAGGGATTTTTATATCTCAACAAAGGTATGCGAGAGGAATTCTTGAGAAGTTTAATTTGGCGAATTGCAGGCCCGCACTACTCCATTAGTTACAAATGAGGAGCTAATGAAAGATGATGGAGCTAAGAAAGTTGACAACTCTCTTTATAGAAGTTTGATTGGGAGCTTATCAGATCTTTTACAAAGAACAAGGCCGTGACGTTATGTTCGCTGCAAGTCTGCTCTCACGGTTTATGCAAGAACCAAGTCAAGTTCACTTTGGTGCTGCCAAGAGGGTGTTAAGATACTTGCAAGGAACGTTTGATTATGGCATATGTTACAAGGCAACAAAAGGCCCACTTTTGACTGCATATTCAGATAGTGATTGGACTGGAAGTATCGATGACATGACAAGTACTTCTGGCTATGCTTTTCTCGTGGGTTCAAGTATTTGCTCTTGGTTGTCGAAGAAGTAAAATGTTGCCGCACAATCAACTGCAGTAAGCGGAGTATGTAGTTGCAGCTATGGCAACATCCCAAGCTATTTGGTTAAGGAGAATTCTTAAAGATGTTGGAGAAAGACAAGTAGAAGGAACCACACTCTACTATGACAATCAATCGGCCATTGCCATTGCAAAAAAATCCAATCAATCATGAGCGAACAAAGCATATAGCCATCAAGTATCATTTTATTCGTGAAGCAATTGAAGGAGGTGAGATTCTGAAGTATTGCAAGTCACAAGAGCGGCTTGCGGATATCTTCACCAAGTCACTTCCAAGAGAAAGGTTTTGTTATCTTCGTGAGCTCATTAGAGTTGTCAAGCAAGTGCATTAAGGGGGAGTGTTGGAAGTTAATGCACTTTCTCATACATTGTTCATTTATCTAGTTCATGAACCATGTTTCATTTTAGTTCATGAACATTCTAGTCCTACTTTATCTAGATAACATCTTAATTAATTAGTCTAGATAAGTCTCGAATTAATGTATTCTAGAGTCATCTCTTGGCAAGTATAAATAGCCATGTATTCATGATTTGGAAGATCAATCAGAAAAGCAATAACCAATTACGAGTACATATTGTTTTCTTTTCAAATTCAAAACTGCTTTCCTACATCTTTAACATACATTTCCCACATAATCAAATGCTAAAAGCAATTTTGAATCCAGGGCAAAAATAACCTTCAATCTTCAAAAATTATCGAAATTAATTAATCACATACACTTAAATTTGAATTAAATAAATATCCGACCACAAATCAATGTCAAAAACATTTTCTCGTACAGGGAAACCAATTTCAAATGCCAATGATTGCAAACAAATTTCAATTATTAAGGTGCCGGTATGCAGAGAGAGGAACAATAATACTCTCTCTATCCCGAAATGATCTTTTTTGTCGTTAACACGAATGTATTTTAAACAATAATTTTGATTAATTTAATTATCTTAATTAACATCTAAAAATTATTAATAGTATTTATAATGATTTATCCAAAACATGTTTTAAAATTTCATTATGAAAATAAAATTATCGTAAATTCTTGTTTAAAGTACATTTGCATTAACAATTAAAAAGTGGAAGATTATTTTGGGAAGGAAGGAGTACATTGTTAAGGTGTTTTAATTAATAACATAATTCAAATTAAGACTAACATATAAACATTCAAAATCAGGTCCAAGTTAACCCTAACTTTATCATTGAAAATAATTTATGAAGAATCAAAGTGAAAAGGGTTTACCTTCACAATGGAAGTGATGAATCGTACGGAGCAGTGAGTCGCGTGAGGGAGATGCTCTAATCCAGCCGTTTCTCGGCCTCTTGTTCGCGCTCGCCGCCTTCATTGCCGCGCCATGTCCGGCAGCTGATTTGTCGGCAGAAGTAAGTTGCTAGGGCTGGAGAGATCGATAGAGATGATTTTAGCGACGGCCGACGGGCTAGAGTGGTTGAGGGAGGAGGGGTGGCCGGAGGTGGGGAGGGTAGAGAGAGAAAGTGTGTGTATGTGTGTGAGAGAGAGAGTTAGCTTTGTGTGTCTTAAGGTAAATACTAAATACACGGCCCGAAAAATACAGAGAACGAAATATTCCAATTTTGCCCTTCCGTCTCGTGTGATTCTACACGATATCAATGCCTTTATCCCGTGTATATTCACACGACACACCTCGCAGAAAAATTTCAATCGTTCACCATGGACACTGCGAACGATATCATCATCAACAACGAAGGTGTCTCCAATGGTTGATAGGTTCTCCCTTCGTCTCTCCCATCACATTAATATCCACCTTCAAGTGCATTCACACCCACCCCTCCGACCCCTTTTCACCCGATTTCGTCAGAGAATCAGGTAACCCTAACTCCCAATCATCTGATTCTTTGTTTGCCTGTGCGTTTGTGATTGATTTAGTTGAATTTTTTCCGTGCAGATGATTTGAGGACACTTTTGTTGAAAGGGTTTGAAGTAATTGGAGCATTGATTGTTGGAAAAGGAGGTTCTGATTTTAAAGGAATTGTTAGTGACGCCATTGATGCGTCCAGTAGAGGAACTCTCTTTTCAGTTTATCTCGTGTGAACTCACACGAGAATAATCTCGTGTGATTTTACACGAGATTTATCTTCGTCCACCATTAAAAGGGCCCTTTCATTTGATTGAATATTCAGGTTTTGGTAATCGGTTGTTTAGTGTTGATGATGATGATGGTTGTTGCTGTTTTGGTAATGGGTTTCGCCTAATTCTTCACTCATCTCGCATGGATCCACACGAGATGTGTATCGTGTGGATATACACGAGATGTATATCGTGTGTATCAACACGAGATGTGTCTCGTGTGGATACATACGAGACACATAAAACCCTTTAATTGGCAAATATTTGTAACTCAATCTCCATTTGGATTTTGAGGAATCTCATGTAGATAAAATAGACTTTAAATGTCATCTAGAATGTAGAAAAAATTAAAAAAATAAACGAGGTAGCCGTATACCATTTTTGGCAAGATCGGACACGTAAAACCCTAAAAACCCTAAATAATGGCAAATATTTGTAACTCAATCTCCATTTGGATTTTGAGGAAACTCATGTAGATGAAAAACACTTTAAATGTCATTTAGAATCTAGAAAAAAAATAAAAAAAATAAACGAGGTAGCCGTATACCATTTTTGGCAAGATCGGGAAACGTAAAACCCTAAAAACCCTAAATAATGGCAAAAATTTGTAACTCAATATCCATTTGGATTTTGAGGAAACTCATGTAGATGAAAAACATTTTAAATGTCATTTACAATCTAGAAAAAAATTAAAAAAAATTAAACGAGGTAGCCTTATACCATTTTTGGCAAGATCGGGATACATAAAACCCTAAATACCCTAAATAATGGCACATATTTGTAACTCAATCTCCATTTGGATTTTGAGGAAACTCATGTAGATGAAAAACATTTTAAATGTCATTTAGAATGTATAAAAAAATTAAAAAAAATAAACGAGGTAGCCGTATACCATTTTTGGCAAGATCGGGACACGTAAAACCCTAAAAACCCTAAATAATGGCAAATATTTGTAACTCAATCTCCATTTGGATTTTGAGAAAACTCATGTAGATAAAAAACACTTTAAATGTCATTTAGAATCTAGAAAAAAATTAAAAAAAAATAAACGAGGTAGCCGTATACCATTTTTGGCAAGATCGGGACACGTAAAACCCTAAAAACCCTAAATAATGGCAAATATTTGTAACTCAATCTCCATTTGGATTTTGAGAAAACTCATGTAGATGAAAAACACTTTAAATGTCATTTAGAATCTAGAAAAAATAAAAAAAATAAACGAGGTAGCCGTATACCATTTTTGACAAGATCGGGACACGTAAAACCCTAAAAACCTTAAATAATGGCAAAATTTGTAACTCAATATCCATTTGGATTTTGAGGAAACTCATGTAGATAAAAACATTTTAAATGTCATTTAGAATCTATAAAAAATAAAAAAAATTAAACGAGGTAGGCGTATACCATTTTTGGCAAGATCGGGACACGTAAAACCCTAAAAACCCTAAATAATGGCAAAAATTTGTAACTCAATATCCATTTGGATTTTGAGGAAACTCATGTAGATGAAAAACACTTTAAATGTCATTTAGAATCTAGAAAAAAATAAAAAAAAATAAACGAGGTAGCCGTATACCATTTTTGACAAGATCGGGACACGTAAAACCCTAAAAACCCTAAATAATGGCAAAAATTTGTAACTCAATATCCATTTGTATTTTGAGGAAACTCATGTAGATGAAAAACATTTTAAATGTCATTTAGAATCTATAAAAAAATAAAAAAAAATTAAACGAGGTAGGCGTATACCATTTTTGGCAAGATCGGGACACGTAAAACCCTAAAAACCCTAAATAATGGCAAAAATTTGTAACTCAATATCCATTTGGATTTTGAGGAAACTCATGCAGATGAAAAACATTTTAAATGTCATTTAGAATCTATAAAAAAATTAAAAAAAAATAAACGAGGTAGGCGTATACCATTTTTGGCAAGATCGGGACACAGAAAACCCTAAAAACCCTAAATAATGGCAAAAATTTGTAACTCAATCTCTATTTGGATTTTGAGAAAACTCATGTAGATGAAAAACATTTTAAATGTCATTTAGAATCTAGAAAAAAATTAAAAAAAAATAAACGAGGTAGCCGTATACCATTTTTGGCAAGATCGGGACACGTAAAACCCTAAAAACCCTAAATAATGGCAAAAATTTGTAACTCAATCTCCATTTTGTTAATGTTAGATCATGTGTTGTCATGAATGTCATCCCAAGTGTTGCAAACCAGTGTTGCCACTGGTGTTGCCAAAAGTGTTGCCATTTGGAATTGGCAACACTGAGTTAGTTACTGTATTTTTCACAAATATTAATGGGTAAATTAATGTTTATATAACAGTAGTTAGTCACCTTAAAATGAGCTTGAAATCAGCAACAGAATATGCCCAGGCGAGAATTACGAAGAGGAGGAATTAACAAATAAACATGTGTTTATTTGTTTAATTTATGACCAAGCAAAGAGATATTTTATTCAAATTATTCGGGGGAGAACAAGTCGAGTACAAGGCAATCAAAGCTAAGAGGTACAAGCATGAGAAGCAAGAGAAGACTAGGTCTCCTACAATGAAGGCGAGAAGGCATAAAATGAGGAAACAAACCCAAGGCTGTTAGCTGATCATTTGAGTAGGCTCCAAGACTTTGTGGCCTATAAATAGTGCAGTGGATCTTCATTGAAGATCATCCACCCGTAAAACGCAAATCCGCACAAGAAAAGTAGAATTCTCGCTCTCAAGTGTTGCCATTCAAATGTCGGCAACACTTTGTCCAACACTCGAATATTTCATATAGATTTTTATATTTTTGTGAGGTTTTTTGAGTGTTTATTTATCCGAGAGAATTCGTGTATGTTGTTCCTTATATTAGGGTTCGTTTATCATTAAGGAACAACCTCGACCTTGTATTGAATTCATATTATTAATAGAAAGGTCTTGCCTTTTAGGCACCCATCAAGTTATATATTTATATAACTTGATAAAAATTATATTCTTGTGTATTGCTTTAATTCTTCCGCTGCAAATTATATTTATTTCTATTGATTTGTGCTTTTTCTAGAATTGGTGAATGTGTTGTTGTTAGTGTCATCAACACTAAGAACAACACTGTGAGTTTTATCTCACCTTGTGAGTTTCGTCTCATCAGTTCTTAGCCATAGACAATTTCAATTGGTATCGTAGCCTAGCACTTGATATACTAAGTGTTTAGATCCTTTTGTCATGGTTTATGATCCCGCAAACCCTAATCAAAAGAGATTACCGGTTTTAGACGGATCTAATTATGCTTATTGGAAGATTCGCCTACGCTCGCATATCAAATCAATTGATCTTCGGGCTTGGCGATCTATTTTAAATGGTTATTCTGTTCCAATGCTTCCTCCGGATGACGATGGTGACGTTCAAGTCAAACCTGAATTTGAGTGGACAATTGAAGAGAATAATCTTGCTAGTTTCAATGAAAAGGCACTGAATGCCATCTATGAATGGGTTGACATGCATATGTTCAAACTCATTCAAAATAGTCCCTCTCGCAAAAGATGCTTGGGATACTTTACAAAGATTTTGTGAAGGAGATGGCAGTGTCCGAGAAACAAAGCTAGAGGTCTCACTAGTAGATTTGAAAGATTAAGAATGGGTGAAAACGAAGACATCTCGTCTTATTTTGAAAAGTTGATTGATATTTCAAATGCTTGTCAAGTATTAGGGGAGCCTTTTACAAATAAACAACTTGTTTCAAAAGCTATTCGTACTCTTCCCGAACGTTTTAATATTAAAGTTTCAGCTATTGAAGAGGCCCATAATCTTTCAACAATGGACATCAACTCCTTAATGAGTATTTTGAAAAACTTTGAGTTGAATCTCAATGAACAAACGGAGGCTTCTAAAGGCAAAAATATTGCCTTAAAAGTCGAATCTTCGGACACATGTGTGGACGATGAAGATGAAGTCTTCGAGGAGTTAGATGAAAATACTAGTGTAGCTTTACTTGCAAAGAGATATAATTCTATGGTTAGAAAATTTAACAAAGTGCAGGTAAAGGCTAAGGACCAAACGGCCAAAACCTCTAGTTTTGTGCCAAGGAGAAGTCCTCCTTCAAATCAAAAGGATATCCCACCAAGGCGTGCATCCTCGGAAAAGATCCGGTCCGATCCAAAGTACATTGAATCTATTCAATGTCATGCTTGTTCCGGTTGGGGTCACTATGCCAATGAATGTGCTAACACCTTGAGAAAGGCGGGCAAAAACTTGTGGGTATCTCTTAGTGATGGAGAGGAGGAAGGAACGGAGAAAGAAGAACAGACGGAGCAAGTAGTCATGATGGCCACGGTAGAGGAGCTACCTTCGACTGAGAGTGTTACTTCAAGTGTCGTTACAGATTTGACAACACTTGACACAACATTGGTGACTTCTTCAGAAAGTGTTGTCCCAAGTGTCGTCCAGGAATTGGCAACACTTGGCACAACACTCAGCAGGTATGATTCTTTAAATGATCTTAATTTGCATGGTTCAACAGATTTAAATTCAGAAGAGATTATAGAGGATGATCTTGATAAAGATGAACTTATTTGTGAATTAAAAAACCTCTATAAATCTCTCCTCGTGGAATGGAAAAAGGAGAATAAGATGGTGGTTTTCTTGAAAAAGGAAAATCAGGATCTTAAGAACTCCTTGACTCGGCTAGAAGCTCAACTCAGTAGGAGAGAATTGGATCTTGATAAAATCAAGGCCAAACTCAACCTAGCCGAATCCACCTTCAAAAAACTCAACACGAGTTCATCCAAATTGGATGAAATACTCAAATTGAGTAAGCCTTTGAAAGCTGGTCTTGGGTTCCAAGAATCACTTGAAAGTATTACCTCTTCCTTGTTTGATGTTGAAACTAAAAATTGTTTTGTAAAAGAGCGTGTCAAGGAAAAGGGTAGCACTTCTAGTGATTCCTCCGATCAATCCAATGAGTGTGGATACCGTCACAAAGCCGGACATTTAAAACCGCATTGCATTTTCCTACAAAAGAAAATGTCCAGTTTCAAGTGTCGCCTCAAGTGTCGCCAGCTTCAGTGGCAACACTTATGGCAACACCGGTGAACAAAATCCAGATTTTCAAAAAGGGTTGGTTACCCAAGGAAAACCGAAATGCTATGTTGTTTATACAGCCTTAAGGACTAACATTGCAGAACTTGGTACTTTGATAGTGGTTGTTCACGTCATATGACTCGGTACAAAATCATTCCTAACAGAGTACCAACCTATTCAAGGAGGCTCAGTGACTTATGGTGGTGGAGGCAAGAGTGAAATTGTTGGTAAAGGAACACTGGATATTGTTGGTTTTCCTCCTTTGAAAAATGTCTTGCACGTAGATGGTTTACTTGCTAATTTAATTAGCATTAGCCAACTATGTGATGACAATTTGGAGGTAAAATTCAATAAAAATACCTGTGAAGTGTTTGATAACACTAACTTTTGTGTCATGACCGGAATAAGATCAAGTGATAATTGCTATCTCGGTTGGTAATAAATCGTGTGCAATTTGACAAAACTTGATGATATTAGGTTATGGCATCAAAAGTTAGGTCATTCTCATTATAGGTATCTTGAGAAGATTATCAAACATAATGCCGTCAAAGGTGTTCCTAAACTAGACCTCAAAAACACCGTGATGTGTGGTGACCGTCAAAAGGGTAAGCAAACTCGTGTTGCTCACAGTGTTGAACAACACAATGAGCAACACTCGTGAACAACACATTGTTTTCAGCTTCTTCTACATATGGACTTGATGGGTCCTATTGAGGTAGAAAGCTTGGGAGGTAAGAAGTATGTTTATGTGATAGTTGATGATTTTTCTAGGTTTACATGGGTGTATTTCTTAAGAGAAAATCAAACTTTTGATAAATTTACTCACTTAGTCTCTAAAATCAAAAACATGTTTTGTTCTCCTATTTTTCGAATAAGATCAGTATCATGGTAGAGAATTTGAAAACATCTCCTTTTCTACTTTTTGTAGTAAAAAGGATACACCATGAAGTTTTCAAAGACTCCAAAACACCACAACAAAATGGTGTTACGAAAGGAAAAATAGGACTTTAATGGAAATGGCTCGTGTTATGCTAATTGCTAGAAATATTTCTAAAGGTTTTTGGGCCGAAGCATTAAACACAAACTTTGTCACACTACAAATAGAGTTTTCTTAAGACCCGGTACAACTATGACACCTTATGAGATTTTAAATGGAAAGAAACCTACGGTTCACTATTTTCATGTGTTTGGGTGTTTGTGTTACATTTTAAATGACCGGGAATACTTAGGTAAACTTGATTCTAAGAGTGACAAAGCCATCTTTCTTGGGTACTCTCAAAACAGTCATGCTTATCGTGTCTATAATTTGAGGTTAAAAGTAATTCAAGAATCGGTAAATATTGAATTTAACGATTACTTGAGTGCCACAGAGAACCAAATGATGATATACCTCCGACTTTACTAGAAGAAGTCGAACAAAGGGTCGGAACAGACCGATTCACCATTGCAGCCACAGATTCAAGTGTTGCTCCAAGTGTCGCCCGAAATGGCAACACCCGAGGCAACACAGAGAACAGAACAGTGGCTGGAAATTCCGAGAGCGTGACTCAAAGCGAGAAGATGGATTTGTGTACCATCAAGGCAGAGAGATCCCCAGCTCGAATTAGAAATTATCATCCCATTACTCAAGTAATTGGTGATGTTAATGAAGGGGTTAGAACAAGGAACAAGGAGCCGCTTGATTACAGAGATATGGTTAGGTATGTGTGTATGTCCTCCACATACTCGTGTAAAACACTCCCGTTTCGTTTCCTCCGTTGAACCAAAAATGTGATTTGAGGCCTTAAATGATAAATTCGGATTCAAGCTATGCAAGAAGAGCTTGAACAATTTACCCGTAACGAGGTTTGGTGTTTAGTTCCACGTCCTTTAAATACTAACATTATTGGAACTAAATGGATTTACAAAAACAAATCGATGAATTGGGTAATATTGTTCGTAATAAAGCTCGTCTTGTGGCTCAAGGCTATACACAAGTGGAAGGAATCGACTTTGACGAGACCTTTGCACTCGTGGCTAGAATTGAGTCAATAAGACTTCTTCTTGCTATAGCTGTTATCTCAAAATCACATTGCACCAAATGGATGTCAAAGCGGCTTTCTTGAATGGGTACTTAGATAAAGAGATCTATGTTGAGCAACCCAAAGGGTTTGAAGACCCATTCCACCTGCACCATGTATACGTACTTGATAAGGCCTTATATGGCTTAAAACAAGCTCCTCGTGCATGGTATGGGCGTCTAACAAGCTTCCTTCTTGAATATGGATTTGTTAGAGGAGAAGCCGATAGGACATTATTTATTCTTAGGGAAAATAAAGAGCTTGTCATTGCTCAAATCTATGTTGATGACATAGTTTATGGTTCCACATCTAAAATATGTTTACAAAATTTTGTGGAAGCTATGACATCTACATTTGAGATGAGCATGATAGGAGAACTTAATTATTTCCTAGGATTGCAGGTGAAACAATCGAATGATGGAGTCTTCATCACTCGTGAGCAAGTATGCTAAGAGTCCGGTGAAAAGATTTGGATTGAGAGTGCCAAGAGCTCTAAAATACCTATGGGATCATCTCTTAAGGTAACCAAAGATCGTGCAGGGGAGGATGTTGACCCAACTCGTATAGATCCATGATAGGTAGTCTTCTTTATCTTACCGCGCCGTCCCGATATAATGTTCAGCATAGGTGTTTGTGCTAGATATCAATCTGCTCCTAAAATTTCTCACCTAAATGTCACAAGAAAATCATCAAGTATGTGTCCGGGACAAGTGAATTGGGAATCGGTTCACCAAAGACACTAATACCAACTTAGTTGGTTTTAGTGACTCGACAAGGTGGGATATAGATGACAGAAAGAGTACTAGTGGGGGTTGTTTTTCTTGGGTAATAATCTAGTGTCATGGTACGCCGCAAGCAAAACCGTGTTTCTCTCTCGACCGCCGACCGAATATGTGGCGCAGGGAGTTGTTGTTCACAACTAATATGGTTAAAACACATTCTTGATGACTATGGTCTTGATAGTAATATCTTGACCATGTATTGTGACAACTGAGTGCTATAAATATTTCCAAAAACCCCGTACAACACTCACGCACTAAGCACATTGATATCCGCCATCATTTTTTAAGAGATTTAGTAGAAAATGAATTGATCCAAATAGAGCATATTGATACAAAACATCAACTTGCCGATATTTTGACCAAAGCCTTGGACCATGAGAGATTTTCAAGTTTGAAAAATCTCTTGGTCTATGTTTTCTATAAATCTGTTAGTGTTGCCGCTGTTACCAACACCGTCGCAACACTTTGTATGAGTTGTACATTATCTTTAAAATTTAAAAAAATATATATATATATAGTTGTTTAATCCCAAATGGGGGCATTTATCGACCTTTCTGTTCTAGTATGTGTACATTCTTAAGGTTAACATTTTTTTTATAAAATACCCCTTTGTGCTAAAAAGTGACAAAGTCACTCATATTGTTGTTGATATTGAAAAAGGCAAAGCTTGTGGAAATTCCCAAAGGGAATATAATGTAGTGTTTTATACTAAGTATTAGGGGCATGGAGCTCGCTACTACAACAGTGTACCCTACTTGAAAGGTATAAAACTTACTAATTGTAGCTTTACACTTTAATAAAAACTCGGGGCACGGAGCTCGCTACTACGATGCTTCCTTGTAAATAAAGAAAGTGTAAAGTGTGCTTATAAATTGCCTAAGGAATGATAAGTTATATATGTTGAGAAATATCAAGGGGATTTTATTTAAAAATGTTGCCTTGTGTCACGCAACATTGCTAGTAACACATTAGTAGATGCTACATTAATTTTTTATTTTCTTGTTTTTGTTTTTGTTAATTAAATTTTAAATTTTCAAAAGTCTATTTGCTTATATTTAGAGTTTGTGAAATTTAAAAGGTTTCTAGCAAAAATTTTTATTTTTGTCAATCTAAGTGTAATTTTGTAATATCTATTTTTTTAAAATTCATCTCTTTGAATTTTGAAAAACACAATTTTATGGATATTACTAAAATTATGTTTAGTTATTATTAAAAATTATAAAAATTAAAAAAAAAAAAAAATTTTAAAAAAAAAAAAAAAATGTCTGATATCGACACTTGAGTTTGTTGGGATTTTTGAGAGATAAGTGGAGATTTAATTAATTTGACATTGTCAAATCAATTAAATCCTACCACTATTCACTCATTAAAACCTCTCTAAACCCTCACTCTCTCTCTTCTCGTTGTTCTCTCTCTCTCTAGGCGGTGAACCGAAACCCTTGCCCTGTTCTTCGTCTTCCTCGTTCTTCTTCAATCTTCCATGGCAAGCACCAAAAATTCACCCCAAATTTCATCACCCATGGAAATTTCGCCTCTAGCTCCCGCTATTGTTGCCTCAAATGTAGCCGTTCCAATGGAGATATCCCCTGCGACACTTTCGGCCACACCCTCAACCACACCCTCATTAGACATTGTCGTCTATGATCCTTCCAAAATTCCCATTCCTATTAATCTTCCGTAAGCTACCCTCCATAGAGCTCACCTTCGCCCCTCAAAAGAAGACCAAGAAGAGAAAGGCGGTTGATGCCTCTTCGTCTTTTAGGGGTGGAGTGCGTAGACAACTGAGAGGATCAAAACCTTGTTCAGTCCAAGATTCCTTCCAACACGGCCGATGATCCAAGAATGTGGAGGATAGCTCGAGTTCTTCTCTCAACATTTCGTCCGAGGAAGGTTCTGACCCACTTTTAAAGAGACAAAGGAGCCCTCATCATCTTCTCGATGAGGATGAAGAAGCTTGGTTGGAAGATGAAGAAACCCTTGTCAAGCTCACCCAAGTTGAAGAAGAAATGTAAAATTTCATGGTGTCGCCCCAAGTGTTGCCGATGAAATGGCAACACCCGAAGCAACACTCCGCCGCCAAGACCAAAGCACAATCGAGTTCTCCTTCGTATTCTCCTATTTCATGGCCCGAGGTACACTCTCCTAATCCCTCTCAGGATACAAAGTCGATTATGAGTCCTTTGGATTTTATGAACGTCCTTTTCTTTCGGATGAATTTTATGGTGAAACAAATTTAGACAAGTTTGTTGAAGATTCTCGAGAAGAAAATTCTGAATGAAAAGAATATGTATGTGACTCAATTCAAGGAGTTAGGTGTGTATCGCTTTTGGAGGATAGGATGTTTTTGCCTACGGTGACTAAAGTGTCATCGTACATTGAAAGTGTGGTTAGGAATTTCTATGCTCATCTTAGGGATAATATTGATGATAGGAATACCCCTCATTATGGAAAGATTTTTGTTAGGGCAATATCTATGATTTTAATCCCTTGATCATCAACAAGGCATTCGGCCTCCCTAATGTCGAAGATGAGAGTTTGGAATATGATCCTAATGCCTTAGCCACCTTTTAACTCTGGAGGGAGAATCACCATTTGGTCCGATCACTTTAGGTCTACTCCATCTCACTTCTTTGTTTAGCGTGCTCCACAAGATTTGTATAACAAATTGGCTTCCTACGGCAAACGAGAACACGGTCACTTTTGAGCAAGCTAATTTGTTGTACAAACTAGGCAAGAAACAAAGAGTTAACTTTGGGAGACTTGTATTTGCTCACCTTGCCGCATGGGCTAAGAAGAAAAGACCTCCTCCTTCATTTTTCCTTCCCTTATTTTCCAAGTCCTAATGTACCAAAACCTTAAGCCTTGGAATGGTGATAATATCTCTCGAAAAGCCTCGTTTATTACGTAATTACCAAACACTTTATCAAGGTGATAGGCACAGTGGATTTACCTTGGGTTTTGGTTACAAATGCTCCTCCGCCAAGCTCGCTACTGGTGTCGCCCCAAGTGTCGCCCGAAACCGGCAACACTTCCGGCAACACCGCTCCCGTAATGGTTGATGCCGCTATGGTACTTAATTTTTTCAATAGTCGTCAAGCACATTGACTCGCAATTCAGGGGTGGTTGGACATGCGCACCGACATGATGAAAATGGTGGATTTGATTTCTTCCAAAATAGGGGAGATAAGCCACCAAGGCGTGATGATGATGATGGAGTCGGAAATGGTGCCGGGCCAAGTGGGACAAAGCAGAGGGAGGTGAAGGAGCCGGAAATGCGCTTTAAAGATGGTTGGTTTGAATGGTGGTTGATTTTGGTGGTTTGGAACAAAAACAATTTTATTTGTTTTATTTTGGTTTGTAATGCTTAAACAAATTTTATTTCGTTTATTTTTTCTACCGGAATTTTCTTCAAACTTGGATGGATGTTTTTTGTTGAATGGTGGAATGGTTGGTTTAAGATTTTAATAATTATTTTGGTTAGTTATTAATTTCGTATTAAGGGGAGATTTTTTGTAAAGATTTTGATACTTCATTTACTTAATGGTTGATGTTTTGGATTGAAAAATATTTCAAAACATTGCCTGAAGGTTTATGTTGCCGCTATCAAAATCTCGTGGCATTTTTTGTGGTTTTAGTTAAGTTTGACTAACTCGTTTTTGAAAAGATCATCACATTGGTATTTTGTGAAGAAATCAAGAACTATGGGGGAGATTGTTAATGTTAGATCATGTGTTGTCATGAATGTCATCCCAAGTGTTGCAAACCAGTGTTGCCACCGGTGTTGCCAAAAGTGTTGCCATTTGGAATTGGCAACACCGAGTTAGTTACCGTATTTTTCACAAATATTAATGGGTAAATTAATGTTTATATAACGTAGTTAGTCACCTTAAAATGAGCTTGAAATCGCAATGAATATGCCCAGCGAGAATTACGAAGAGGAGGAATTAACAAATAAACATGTGTTTATTTGTTTAATTTATGACCAAGCAAAGAGATATTTTATTCAGCCTATTTGGGGAGAACAAGTCGAGTACAAGGCAATCAAAGCTAAGAGGTACAAGCATGAGAAGCAAGAGAAGACTAGGTCTCCTACAATGAAGGCGAGAAGGCATAAAATGAGGAAACAAACCCAAGGCCGTTAGCCGATCATTTGAGTAGGCTCCAAGACTTTGTGGCCTATAAATAGTGCATGGATCTTCATTGAAGATCATCCAATTCGTAAAACGCAAATCCGCACAAGAAAAGTAGAATTCGCTCTCAAGTGTTGCCATTCATGTCGGCAACACTTTGTCCAACACTCGAATATTTCATATAGATTTTTATATTTTTGTGAGGTTTTTGAGTGTTTATTTATCGAGAGAATTCGTGTATGTTGTTCCTTATATCGTGGTTCGTTTATCATTAAGGAACAACCTCGACCTTGTATTGAATTCATATTATTAATAGAAAGGTCTTGCCTTTTAGGCACCCATCAAGTTATATATTTATATAACTTGATAAAAATTATATTCTTGTGTATTGCTTTAATTCTTCCGCTGCAAATTATATTTATTTCTATTGATTTGTGCTTTTTCTAGAATTGGTGAATGTGTTGTTGTTAGTGTCATCAACACTAAGAACAACACCTGTGAGTTTTATCTCACCTTGTGAGTTTCGTCTCATAAGTTCTTAGCCATAGACAATTTCACATTTGGATTTTGAGGAAACTCATGTAGATTAAAAACATTTTAAATGTCATTTCGAATCTAGAAAAAAATTAAAAAAAATTAAACGAGGTAGCCTTATACCATTTTTGGCAAGATCGGGACACGTAAAACCCTAAAAACCCTAAATAATGGCAAATATTTGTAACTCAATCTCTATTTGGATTTTGAGAAAACTCATGTAGATGAAAAACATTTTAAATGTCATTTAGAATCTAGAAAAAAATTAAAAAAAATAAACGAGGTAGCCGTATACCATTTTTGGCAAGATCGGGACACGTAAAACCCTAAATAATGGCACATATTTGTAACTCAATTTCCATTTGGATTTTGAGTATTTTCATAGAGATGAAAAACACTTTAAATGACATTTAGAATGTAGAAAAAAATTAAAAAAAAATAAATAGGCAGCCATTTATAATTTATACATTTCGTGTAAAAACACACGAAATATATGCTTCTATCTCGTGTTGATCTACACGAGAGGTTTAAAATCCTGTAACCCTTCAAAACGAGCTGCGTTGAATTCGCCGTTTATAATTCCTTAAAACACACCTATTCTCGAATGTAAACCATAAACCCCATTATTATTCAAAAATCAATCTCTAAGTTCATAGCATGGATTCCTCACAAAATTCTCCCCAACATTCTCCAAGTTTCAATGATCATAGCATGGATTCTTATGAGTATATTAACCTTGATGATATAGAATTTGTCCTTGATGAAGAAGAAGGAATCTCACCAAATTATCCTCCACATGAACATTCTCCAAGTTTCAATGATCCAAGCTTCTATGATCATAGCATGGATTCTTATGAGAATATTAACCTTGATGATATAGAATTTGTCCTTGATGAAGAAGAAGGAATCTCACCAAATTCTCCTCCACATCAACATTCTCCAAGTCTTAATGATCCAAGCTTCTATGAAGTAAGTTCTTAATCTTTTGTTTTGTATTGTGATCAAAATCGAAATCAAAATTCCATCTTGGACGGAGATAATTTCGTGTAAAAATACACGGCATAGTTGCTTACATATCGTGTACACTAACACGAGATGTACGATTTATGTCGTGTATTTATACACGAAATATATACTTACCGGAGCTTTGAAACCGACCGGTACCGTATTTTGCAGGTCCATTTCCTGGATATCGTTGATGAATTCACGACATCGAATTATTTCCAAACAGGGATGCGCTTCTTGCACATGTACGGGAAATCGCGAGGCGTCGAAATATACACCTTGTTATACAGAACTCGAAGAATAGAATTGGAAATAAACTAGCTTATGCGATGATAATATGTCATTTTGGTGGATATCACAGTCCTAAGATCTAAGAATATAAAGAAGAGTAGTAGCAAGAAGAGAGAGTGTAGTTTTAAACTATATGCCAAAGAAAGGAGGGATGATGGGTTATGGGGTTATGTTGTAAGGAATGGTATACATAATCATGACTTTCCTTTGTATCCGGAAGGTTTTCCTCTCAGGGAAATTGACAGTGCCGAATATGATGTTGTGTGTAGGGCAAGTGAATGTTCATTGCGTCCAAATGACATAGTTGCAATGTTAAAGATGAACGATGAGAAGAATGTGAGCACTCCGATGCACGTCCGCAATGCCATCACAAAATATAGAGAAAAAGAACGACAAGGAAGGACCCCGCTACAACAATTCCTTAAATTACTCGTAGATCATGAATATACATACTACACGAGGGAAGACGCTGAGAGTGGCATGATCGGCGATATATTCTTCTCTCACCCATTAGCAATGAAGATGCTAAACCGTTTTCCATATGTTGTACAAGGTGATTGCACTTACAACACCAATCGCTATGGACTCGTACTTCTTGCAGCTTGTAGGATTTACTTCCACCGGGCATAATTTCACAATAGCGTATGCTGCTCCTCAAGTATCGAGAGTGCGGATGATTACAAATGGGCATTGGACAATTTGCACACCGTTTACACCTCCCCGCTGCCAACAGCTTTTGTCACCGATCGTGAATTGGGTTTTATCGCCGCTCTCCGTACAGCTTTTTCCCGACACCGCACACTTCTTGTGCCTGAGGCATATCGAAGTCAATGTTAGAAGGCAATGGGTTGAGTCATACAGGTATTTATTTATTTACTTATTTACTTATTTATTGATTTTCTTTGTTTATAATATATATAATTACTTAAATTACAGGTAGCGAGGATTTGCGTAATCATTCATGAGGAGTTTCAATTATGCAATCTCTCGCCCCTACCTCCGGCGAATGGGACGAACGTCGGCAAGGGCTTCTGTGACCGTTTCATATCTTATCCCGTATTATTGGATTACCTCCGCGATACATGGATTACTCCATACTCGTAATATTCTGTCCATGCACACGGATGTGTTACCACACTTTGGGACCCATACCACAAACAGACCGAGGGTGAGCATAACAAAGTCAAGAAGGCATTGGGAGTGCTTCTTCTACTTTTGACACAATCTTCAAAAAGGCTCATAAGATCTTCGATATCCAACTAAAAATATCAAACAGGGTATGAATAGATCAAAGACCGTAACTCCAATTGATTTGAGGACCCGTAATATGTATCACAACATATTGACTAAAGTGTCAACTAAGCTTTGCGCATTATCGACAAGAGCGGGGTCGACTTCGTAAAATCAAGCGGGTCAGAATGGGGGTAATGTCATCACCGAGGATGCCTCAAGGGTGTTACTATTGTGCGAACACATGGACTTCCATGTAGTCACGAGATTGCAAGGATAGAGGACTCGTGGGGGACGGATTGAGCCGGCCTCGATTCATGATTCTTGGAAGAAGTTGGATATTGAAGTAGACAACCCTCCATCTCGAGCCTTCAATAAATAAAGACAATTTTCAAGCTATGTTGAATAAATTTGAGAAAGCACTGAACCGGTAAGGAGAAAGTTATTCAAAACGATGGAAGAAGGGCTAAATCACCAAACAAGAGATGCTTACGAGCCGATCATATTTCAAAGGCGAATAAACCCCTGACCGGAAGTTCCAGAGAACCATCGATTGGGAGCATACTAACAACTTTTTCGAGTCCCCGTTACACCATCCTCGACTAGCAAAGGGTATAGATCTTCATTCATTTGTGGCTCACATTTCAATTAAGTTCTTGATGTATTTGATTTGCATGTTGATAGTATGAATGCTTCTCACTCTTTTCTTTGCCCTATTTCAGTCTAGATCTCGCATTCATTGCATCAACCCAAGCGAGTTCTGAGTCCACGCACAAATGGAAATCGGCTTCGTAACCCACACCATCTACCCTCGCTAGTACTCCTACGTCTCATCCACCACTAGCCGCTTCCTGGCCGTGGGAGAGGACGGGGTCGAGGGCGAGGTCGAGGACGAGGACGGGATCGTGGTCGTGGTCGTGGAGAGGGAAATGGACAGCCCAATCACACTAGTATATACAAATTTCTAAGTATTTGAGGTCTTTTCCACCTTTCATTATCCCATATATTGGAGGCATCACAGTATGTGGCATCCGATGGACATTGTGGCTATAGAGCCGTAAGAAGCACGTATATTCTGAGATGAGGAGATGTGGGCTCAAGTGCGCTGCATCGTTACCATGAGGTGAATGCTCGCCAAGACCTTTATCAAAGAGTTCTAACTTGGATAAATGTAGATGAACTCTTACGTAGGATTGCTTGCTATGTCCGGCCGACGCCGGACGCTACTTATTGGATGGACCTTCCAGCATCTTGGGCACATCATTGCCACGAGGTATAATGTGGCATTCATTTCGTACTCGGCTAGGCGGCAGCCTTTATGTCTTCCAAAGGACTGCACTAAGGAGTAGGACCACCGATAAACACAGCTTGTGGTGGGACAAGTGAGAAACCATTTTATATTGGTATGATACTTAACCTGCCTCATCTATATTTGTAATATTTAAGTGTCTTACTTAAATTCGTTGTATTTAACTGTTATTACTTTTGCACCGCACATGTCGTGCAATGATTACCCAATTCCACCACCACCGAACACTTGGAGGGAACACTGTGATCCAAGCGCAAGTCAACCGATCCTCCAATACCGAGATAGGATAGCAAAGCATTTAATAAACTCTATGATCGTGGATACCCATGCAAGAAGAGAAAGATTACGTAGGGGATAGTATATGTGTAATGGTTTTTGAATTATATGCTTATCCTTGTTAACACTTTTATGAATGTTTGGATGTTTGAATTATATGCTTATCCTTGTTAACACTTTTATTTCGTATACAATTTTTCATCGGTATGATTTGTGTTGTTGTTATCGATGTGTCTCGTATATCCACACGAGACACATCTCGTGTGGATTTACACGAGATGTGTCTCGTGTGGATCTACACGAGATGTGTTTCGTGTGGATCCATACGAGACACATCAGAACAAAGACCAAAGACCAAGTAAACAACAACACCAAATAAACAACAAAGAACAACACAATCGTACACAACAAAGAACTATCCATTTCATACTCGCATCTCACAATACCAAATAAACAACACCAAATAAACAACAAAGAACAAATCCATAACTCCATATTCAAGACTACAAATCCATAACTCCATAAACAACAACAATACAATCGGTATACCATTACAACAACAACTATCCATTTCCTACGTAAAATAAATCCAACTCCATAATCGCACTACAAATATACCAAAACTCCATAATCAACAATACATAAATGCGACCTCCTACATGAGACGACCTAAACCCTCGTGTGCCCGTCTAAGTATATCTCCGGCGTACTCGGGAGACTCGCATCCGTCACTAATGGAAGTATGAGATCCGCGATCGCCGCAACCCCAGCCGCGGTGGAACATCAACTCGGGGGAGGTGGGGGAGGTGGAATGTCAACGGGAGGATCGTGTATCGGATTAGATATCCGAACATGACTCCTAGCCGAAAACCACTCCATATAATCATCGATCACGGAGAAGATGTAGTATCTAGTGGTGGCCCCCATCGGGAACGGGCCTGAACTCATGCATGTCGAACAACACCCACCCGTCCCAAAATCATCTCCGTCACCATACTCCTTTTGGTATCCCTTCCGACCTTTGACAAAATACATCTCGTGGGAGTCACGGGGGCCGTGCAGGGATCCTCTCTGGTACCCGAACCGCCCGGGTAACACGATCGGGCATATACGCCTCGGTGACGTCACAAAGCGTATAACCCCCCGAAGTGTGAAACCGGCGGAATCGAGTCCGCTCCGATACCATAAGGAGTCCAAACAACTTTGTGAGTAGACTTTGTTAGGCATAGTCTACATAATAACAGAGTGATTGTAACAATTTGAAACAGTTTTAATATGAATAACTCACCCTATCAACATGCATCCTGTCAAGAGTGCGGCGATATCGCACTAGATGATCTAATCCCCTCCCATTTGTATCGCACGTGACCATCTACGGGCTCTCGGCTGCCCTGCCGGTGCGGGTCGAAAGTCGCCGGAAATCCGGGAAGTACTCGTATATCCACCCCCGAGATGTATGTAAAAAAGTATTAAATACTAATCAAATGCAACATGTAATTACGGGGAGTCGACGAGTAAAAAAAGTGAGTAGAGTAAGATGTACCTCTAGCGGTGTCGCACAACCACTCCATCCGGCATCCGGATCCGGACGCCTTCCCCAACTCTCGGTATAAATAAGCCAATGTAGCTGATCCCCGGGAGAGAGTGGGAGTCTCTCAAGATCCATGCATAAAGGAAGGTAGGGCTGCAGGCACCTTATCTCGACTCTTGTCCACGAACATCGTGGAACCCAAGAGGTGCAGGATATACGCAGAAGCACGCTGGGCATCAGTCATGTGCGGTATACGGGAAGAAAAGAGACGCCGGACATCCTTTAATAAGTACCCAGTGCCACCCAAAACGAGGTGTCTAGAGATGCCGGATAGGTCAGGCACTGGATCCGGATATCGAACAGGTGCACCTACACAGCTGATACCTGTAAATTGAAGATGAAATAACACATTTTAGTACAAGAGATGAATGTAGATAGTTAATATAGTCTTGAAATTGATAATATATAACAACATACCCAGGATATGAGATACGTCGTGTAACGTAATGGTCATCTCCCCCCACGGCATGTGGAACGAGTTAGTCTCAGGAGACCACCGTTCCAAAAATGCCGTCATCAGCGCATGGTTAGGCCTCTGAATGGTGGCATCGTGCAGCTGCTGGATGCCCGATGCATCAACGAGGGTCAGCCAGGCTCTATCAGTAGCCTCCAGATCAGCACGCTTGAACCTGTTTATTCCAAACAAAAATATAATCAATACTCGAGATCGAGAAAAGTACGAGATGTATAATTAATGGAATATTTAGAGTGTGTGCCAAACAACTTCAAGATTTTAATAAATTCACATAAATGATTATCTTACTTTTGCAGATGCTGCAGTCTCGTATGAAAAGTCACCACTGACTCACTAGTGGCGTCCCTCCAAATCTCTCGGGCTCTGTGATCACCAAACCCGTATATAAGTGAAACATTCTCTGGGCCGCCACCTGGGTCACTCTGAATCTTCCATGATGGTGGCTCCTCCTCACCCGCACCCTGCCTCCTCCCCCGTCCCTGCCCTCTAGCCACATCCCTCCCCCTCCCCTTCCCATGCCTCAAAGGTCTAACATCATGTATCTCCTCCTCCTCCTCCTCATCATCATCAGCATCATCCCTCCCCTCCTCCTCCTCCTCATCATCATCAGCATCATCCCTCCCCTCCTCCTCCTCATCCTCCTCACCACTATCACCAGAATCAGTGGATGCCTCATCACCTCCTACATCCTCCTCATCACTATCATCAGAATCAATATCAGTCTGCTCAGTCTGCTCAGTCTGCTCAGTCTCAAGATCAGCCCCACGCACGATAGTCCTATCATGTATACTTTTGCTGCGTTTATCTACCGTAACTGCCGTCTCGGCCTTCCTCTTTCTATTGGACGCGGTCATACGTTCACGTGCCTACAAAAAATCAAATAAGATACAATAAATTAGCTATTTAGCATTTATAACTGACTATGAACGATGCAAAGGAAAAAGAGTGGACACTGGGCACTTCTCGTGTGAACTCACACGAGATTCATCTCGTGTGAACTCACACGAGAAGAATCTCGTGTGAACTCACACGAGATGCATCTCGTGTGAACTCACACGAGAATAATCTCGTGTGAACTCACACGAGATGCATCTCATGTGAGTTTACACGAGAATCTCTCCAGTTTGGTTATTATCAAAGAAAGAACGTCGAAATCAATTGAAGAAACCAGTTCATGAAAGACGTCCAAATCAATTGAATCAATCAAGCAAAAATTAGACATTGGGAATGTAAAATTAGGTTTAAATTACGTTCAAATTGCATTACCTTCTTCACGGGCAAGGTGGTAGAAGTGGAGGCGGCGGCGATGGCAGTGGTGGTAGCGGCGGCGGAAGCTCCAGCAGGGACGGCCGGAATTTTTACTCGAGCCATTCTTCTTCGTCGTCGTGGTGTGTACTGAGAGAGAGAGAG
Organism: Adenophora triphylla var. japonica; assembly: GCA_022495995.1. Lineage (NCBI taxonomy): Eukaryota > Viridiplantae > Streptophyta > Magnoliopsida > Asterales > Campanulaceae > Adenophora > Adenophora triphylla. Next base: position 84,806 of record JAFEMH010002514.1, on the reverse strand, counting down.
AGAGAGCGAGGGAGAGGAAGAGCCTGTGTTTGATTGAATTTGAAATGAAAAAAAAAAATTATATATAAATGGGTAATTTGGTAAATCGCGTTGGCCGTGTATTTTGAGGGGCCGTGAGGGGCCGTGTATTTATGTATATCCGTGTCTTAAGGAAGGGGAGGGGTTTTGTTTTTGGGTAATAGGGTATTTTTGTCATTTTGAAAGATTATAGATTTATCCAGGGACTATTTAGGCATAATAGTTCCATCAGGGCAAGTCCAACAATGGGTATCAAATTTAGAATTTGATACCCATAAGAAGGTATTAGTAACTCCAACAACTAAAAGGATTGGTATCAAAATTTGAGTGAGTATTAACAAAGGTAGCAAATATGCTACCTTGCTTAATACTATGAACTGGGCACACACGCGCGAGTGGAGGCCTCCTTATCCAAATTTCTTCCCTCTGCCAACTCACTTGTATTTGTCCCCCTTGTCTAGTCCCATCAACTTTGGTCAAAATTTTAACCAATATCTAATTATATATTCATATTTAATCAAATAAAATATTTAATATCCGGTTATATATGTTTATCACCTTACCTTTTTAAAAAAAAAAATGTAGACTTTCATTTGATTTATTTTAACTTTTAATTTATTTAAAATTTTATATAATAATTTATAAAATTAATATTTTAATTTAAAAATAATTAAATCAATAGGCATAGTTTAAAAAAATAATTGGTAATATTGAAAGCATTAATAAACTTAACAAATAAAAAAAATATACTTTTATACCATGAATTTGATACCTATTGTTGGAGATGAAATTTTTGATACCTCATAAATAGTGATAAGTAGGGATCAAATTTTGAGTTTGATCCCTATCTAGCTAATACCTTGTTGGAGTTGCCCTTATGAGACTGTGAAAATTGAATAACTAGGTTGCAGACCTTAAAGGCGCGACCATCAACTCTTTTGATAATTATCAACCGTGAAATTTTGGAATAAATCTAATATTTCAAACTCCATCCTCATATTCAGAATACACCCAAGAAGGGTGAAAAATTGTATTCGCCCATATCAATCTCTTATACCAATCATATTAATTTTAATGGGTAAAAAAAGTCGATATATCAAACTTTCGATATGGTAGTACCGTATCAATTGTATCTAATTGATTGGTACATGATATATGATATTGACTTCGATTGATATATTGTATACTAACATTATTAATAAAAATCAAAAAATTATAAATTATGTACTACCTCCGTCCCAATCTAAATGTCCCGAAATGGGTTTGGCACGGGAATTAAGGAATCTATAGTATAAATGGGAACCCTCCCATGAACAATTGAATGAACAGTACCAAAGGGCGAATTTCCCATTTTGCCCTCACTAAGTTGTCCCTTTCCTATTTTGCCCTTTAAAAAAAAAAGATAGAGGCAGTGGATTACGTGTGGATGCCGATCAGAGGACCGAGAAGGAGGGTGGCACTGATCCAGTTATCAGTAATCTTGTGTGAGATCTTCCCCGGCAGATCCTTCCAGAGTCCGGGCATCACCTTCTGCTAAAACGGCGATAGAGCGTAGACCACCGCTTTCATCTTTATCGGTATCTTTCCCATCTCTTCACGCGCGCGTTTCTTAACCGGAACTTCTTGATCGGAAAATCTCTTCGGACTAGGGTTTGGCGATTGCGAAATCGGCAGAATAATGAGCAGATAGATAGCGGGGCAATTTTGACTGAGTTTTTTGGCTATTGGCTTAAAAAGACTGATTCATATCAAGGCCCATTTGAAATGTGAAAAACACGTGTCCTAGGACACGGGCTTGCTCTAGTAAATCATATCATATATAATATATATAGCAAAACTATTTAGAGGCTCCAGAAAAGGCCACGTCAAAGGCCACGTCAGCAATTCAATTTCCAACTCATTTTTATTCCAAGTAAGACTTGATTAAGGACATTATTGTAATATTATTAGTTAAAGTTAAATTGCAATTTAAAATAAAAAATCCCTCTTAATTAGAAGTTGATTGATTTAATCAGTTTTGAAATTTTGAAAACTAATGGTTACCTAAATTTAAGCACAATTTTTGAATAATTCAAACTCTTTAGGTGATAATTGTGGAGATATAATTATTAGTAATTTTTGAAATTTAAAATAATTAGTAATTTTTGAAATTAAAAATAGATACCAGACTAAATTTCAATTTAACCATAAATTCCAATTTAAAATAATTAGTAATTTTCGAAATTTAAAAGACATGCCAGAATAAATTTCAATTTAACCATAAATTTCGTATACAGTTTCTAGAAATCAATAGAAATTCGAAATTTAAAATAATTAGTAATTTTCAAAAATTTAAAATAATTAGTAATTTTCGAAATTTAAAAGAGATGCCAGAATAAATTAAAATTTAACCATAAATTTCGTATACAGTTTCTAGAAATCAATAGAAAGTCGAATTATTTGAAAATAAAAAGTATTATTCATTTAACTTCTATCTAAAATTCAAACTTGGATGGATAAGTGATGATTTTAAATTCATCTATCTTAAAAACTGATAAGAGATAATTTGACAATGTATTATCGGTTAAGGATACAATTCATATCCTACTAAATATACATAAATATTCGAAATTATCCACTGTTGAAAATCAGTCCCTGCTTTACCTGCGCCAATATCATTGTGTCATCAGCACATATTTTCTTTCCTCGCCATCTGATTCAATCTTCTGTGCAGCCGACTCATATATATATATATTATATATATATATATATATATATATATATATATATATATATATATATATATATATATGTATAGTATTAAGTCCAACCATAATTAATGTTATTTTAACAAAAATACTCTTAATTAAATATTCATTTTCAATGACAAGCAAACATTTATTATACATTGAATATCGGGATATGTTAGCAATTTTATACATTTTCATTATAAAAATAAAACAATTAACTAATTTAACTCCATGAATCAAAACAATTCAGGCTTGATCCACATAAGCCCATAACAAAAAATAACCCAATTCAATCCATGCTTGATCAACCTAGACCCAATTAAATTATAAGAATGCATGATTTTATATTTATTTTTTTACTATCATTTTAAATGAGTTTATTTTTATTTTTAGTGAACTTATCATCGGGTAGTCATTTGATTTCACCGAGTAATTATCAAATTTGTATTACGGCTCAAGGTAATATGTTATTGAATTTTGTCAATTTTGAAGTATTTTCATTATAAAGACAAATTCTAAAAAAAAAATTGTTTATATATATATATATATATATACAATGTGATTTTTTTATATAAATTTGTTAATTAATTTAGATCTAAGATAATAATACTTGATATACAGGTATTGGTGTGAACCATACAAATGAAAATCTTACTCCTAATTCAAGTCACGACCGTGGATCTATATGTATGATTTTCTTTGTTAATTTACAATATTTTTCCTATTTTATTTTTATTTTTAATTTCTTAATAATCTTTTATTAAAGAATAATTATTTTTCTTATTCAGCTAAATTTACGAGCATAGCATCAAGTGTACATAACACTTTCCACGGCACGCTCCTTGAACCAAAAAAAATTGGACGACCGAGAAAAACTATTTCTTCTTCTTTGGATTCTATTACGACAAATCTGTTAAAAGACGGTGAGAAAAAAAAATCGGAAGACCAAGAAAGGTAGATGCTTCTATTTTGGAATCTTCAAAGATAAATTTAGATGTTGATGGATTCAGTTCTGCAATTGAAGTTGAATTAATGAAAAACAGTCCTATATCTGGTAAGTTATATGTTTGATTTATTAGTCAACTATATATTTTAAAGAGCTAAAATAAATATATTAATCGTTCTCAATATTCTTTTGACATTGTAGGAACAGATAATGTAACAGTAGCAAATAATACAACATTATTATCTCCTACTGTGAATTTAGGTAATGATTTTTTTAATTGTTCAACATTCGATATTTTTAAATAAAACTATTTATTATTACAAATTATTATTCAATAGTTTATGATAAAATATTTCATTAATACTAAGTCATATATTTCATTTGTATACAGAATCCACGTTAATAAATAATTCTCGCATGCATGCGACAACAAGTGAGTTAATAAATCAGAAGGAAAAATCCAAGAAAGTTCGCGTCGGTAGAAAGCAAAAAGATTCGGACGAACAATATAATACAGGTGTTTATTTTTTTTTCTCAAGTATATATTATATTATTATTTTCTCTGTATAGCCAATGAATTACTAACATAATTTAAATATTTATCAATATATTGTAGTTTATGGGGATATAGGCGATCCGGAGTACGAATGTGCGAAATGTGGTGTGATGTTCTGGTATGATGAAAGGTTAAAAAGTACGCAAGCATCAACACAGCCTAAATTTTCATTATGCTGCATGAATGGAAAAGTTCAGATTGACCCATTAGTGCAGCCACCTAAGTTATTGAGTGATCTCTTAGAGAACAAGCATGAAAAGAGTAAAAATTATAAAGACAATATTCGAGCGTACAATTCTATGTTCGCATTCACTTCAATGACCGGTGCAGTTGACCATGGCATAAACAATGGGCGTGGTCCTTATTCGTTTAAATTGAAAGGAAAGAATGAGCATATGATAGGTTCTTTATTGCCTAATGACGGCCACCCCCCCCCCATTTTTCTCAGCTTTATATCTATGACACGGATAATGAAGTTAAAAATAGAATTAATGCTTTCAGGTACGTTTTTATTTAATTATTCGAGAATTATAATGTATATTACATATATTGTATGACTATCTTCTATTTATATGTCTGATTCTTTCACACAAGCAGGAAAGATAAAGATAAGCCTTCTCCATTCGATGAGTCAATTGTTGTTGATTTGAAAAATATGATAGATGTGCATAACCCTTATGCACAGACGTACAGAATGGCCAGAGCACATATTGGAATGAATAAAGATATTAAATTGAGGCTTATAGGAAAGCGGGTTAGAGATGGAAAACTGTTTAATATGCCGACAAATTTCGAGGTCGCCGCTATAATTGAAGGTGATATTGATGATTCGGGTGATGTCGGGGACATTGTTATTGAAAAGCGAGAATGGGGCTCACGAAACATATTCATGAATTTGATAAATCTTACCTTCCTCTAAATTATCCTCTGTTATTTGTATACGGTGAAGATGGATATTTCACAGACATTTCGAGAAATAAACCTCCCGGGACAAAGTGATCAAGTTTGTCAATAAAAGAGTTTTTTATCTTTTCGACTTCAGGAGAGGATAATAGAAGGATCACAGCTTATGAGAAGCGGTCGGTTGCTGCAGCAATTTATGGTTGATGCATATGTTATGATGGATACACAGAGGCTTCAATGGATACGTTATAATCAGCCTACTCTTCGGATGGAAACTTATAAAAATCTATCGGATGCATCGGTAAGGGGAGATACCGGCGAAGCATCTGGGAGACGAGTTATATTGCCATCCTCTTATACCGGCGGGCAGCGGTGGATGACTCAAAATTACCAGGATTCTCTCGCTATATGTAAATGGACTGGGTATCCGTCACTTTTCATAACATTTACGTGTAATCCTAAATGGCCGGAGATTACGAGATTCTGTAAAAAATATGGCATTAGGCCTGAGGATAGGCCTGATGTATTAAACAGGGTATTTAGAATGAAGCTTAATCAGATGATTGCAGATTTCAAGGAAGGCAAAGTATTTGGCACCCCAAAAGCAAGTAAGTAAATCTTTAAATATTATTTGTTTTTCTCTTATTGTTTTGTCATTTATATTTTTTTATTAGCATGTTCCTCTTATTTTGTTAATTGATTCATGCAGTTATATACACGGTGGAGTTTCAGGTGGGGCGTATTTATCATGTTCCAATGAATTGCGGAGAATTGTATTACCTCAGGATAATGTTGAATCATGTAGCAGGTCCCATGGAATTCAAGGATTTGAGAACTGTAAATCGCGTTGTTCATCCCAATTTCAAATCTGCATGTTACGCTCTGGGATTATTAGATGATGACAAGGAATATGTTGATGGAATTATAGAAGCGAGTCATTGGAGGTTGCCCGATAGTCTGAGAAGACTATTTTCTATGTTGCTACTATCTAATAGTATGTCGAATCCGGGAGAGTTATGGGAGAAGACTTGGCACTTATTATCTGATGATATAGAGTACAAGTATCGGAGGATGCACGATAATCCGGGTATTCCGTCCCATGTTTACATATTTGTTTTACAATAAATATCAATTATGATTTTATTTCTAATTTACAGTTATACAATATGATTCTATATATTTATCTATATTAATATATTTATTTTGTTTTTTATAATTTCAGGTTTGAAATTAATTAATGAACAGGTCCAGAATCTTGCTTTGGCGGAAATTGAGAAGTTACTGATCGAGAATTGCAGCAGTCTCCATAAATTTAAAGATATGCCTAAACCGGTGGGCAATGTCATTGGTGATGCAATAAATAAGCTCATTCTAGATGAGACATCTTATGACATTGATGAGATGAAAGTTGAGCACTTCAGATTACATCCTCATTTAACAGCCGAGCAAAAGAGTGTTTATGATAAGATTATGTCGGCTGTTGATCGAGAAAACGGTGGTGTGTTTTTCCTCTATGGTTATGGTGGTACGGGAAAGACCTTCTTATGGAAAACACTGTGTTCTGCATTAAGGAGCAGGAGAGATATTGTTCTTCCTGTTGCTTCCAGTGGCATAGCTTTATTGCTCCTTCCGAAAGGTAGGACCGCGCATTCTAGGTTCGGTATCCCGATACAGGTAAACGAGAGCTCAACTTGCAGTAAACTAAAGTCGGGTACGGATGAGGCAGCACTTCTACAGAAAACAAAACTAATTATACGGGACGAAGCTCCAATGGCTCATAAACATTGTTTTGAGGCTCTCGATCTTAGCCTCCGAGATATTATTCGTACACCCGAGGGGAGATATTCCAATAAACCATTTGGTGGTTTAGTTATTGTATTCGGTGGTGACTTCAGACAGATTTTACCTGTTGTTCCTAAAGGGAGTAGGCATGATATTGTGCATGCTACACTCTGTTCATCCAAAATATGGAATGACTGTGAGGTTCTCAGATTGACGCATAATATGAGATTACAGGTAATTCTTAAATAGCCTTTATTTATCTACTTAAATATTTTTATTTCAATTTAAGTAATTTGTATATATTTAATTTAATGTAGAGTGATTCTACTTGTCATAATTCCGAAGAGATAAGAGATTTCGCTCAGTGGCTCTTGAGTGTCGGAGATGGGATTGCCGGTGGAGATAAACACGGGGAAATTGACATTAACCTTCCTAATGATATATTGATTCGTGAGGCTTCAGATCCTATTGCAAAAATAGTCGAATCTATATATCCTGACTTATTGCAAAATAAGGATGTCGAAGGATTCTTTCAGACTAGAGCTGTGCTTGCTCCAACAAATGAGATTGTCGATAACATAAATGATTATGTCATGTCACTCTTTTCGGGAGACGAAGTTGAATATATGAGTTCTGATGCCATTTGTAAGGATGATGAAAATGGTGTTGAAGATATATTCTCACGTGAATTTCTAAACACTATCAAGTGTTCTGGATTGGCAAATCACATTATTAAGCTGAAGGTTGGGTGCATAGTAATGCTTTTGAGAAATCTTGATCAAGCTGCTGAATTGTGTAACGACACCAGAATGATTGTCACTCAATTAGGTAAATACATTAATTTTTTATTTTTTATATACATATAATTTAATACTTAATTTTGTTACATATATGTAGGTAAGCACGTAGTCGAAGTCAAGATGCTTTCGGTAAAGAATGCTGGCATGAAGGTGCTTATTCCTAGAATGATAATGTCTCCGTCAGATGTGACAAAATTTCCGGTTAGAATCCAAAGAAGGCAATTTCCACTTACCGTTTCTTTTGCTATGGCAATCAACAAGAGTCGGGGACAATCTCTTTCCCATGTAGGACTATATCTTTCACAACCTGTTTTCAGTCACGGACAACTTTATGTAGCATTTCCAGAGTAACCAGCAAGAGAGGACTTAAAGTTATTATTTGTGATTCAGATGCTCAAACATATGACAAGACGCTGAATGTAGTCTACAAGGAAGTTTTCGACAGACTCTGAAAATTTATGTCGCACAATTTGTGGTTAAACAAAAGTATTGCAATTTCTTATTATTTTCTTTGTTTTTATTTTATTTTTCTTTAAATATATAGGAGATGGAAGAGATTATGTTGACACTTAGGCACACACTATTAAACTCACGCTATTGTAACCATATCTCTTCATCTTCCAAAATTGTAACACTAAAATCTTAATAACGTTTTTTGGTTAGGCAGGGACCTAACCTCCCGTGGTTTTGTGCCGACGAGATAGTTGTCTCAAGGGCTTTCCGCGTTACATCATGTGTCAACATCTTTTTTCTGTATTAATTATACTCCTAATATCCGCTACATTGATTATCAATTTCGATTTATATTGTTACTTAAAAATTAATTATAACACATAAATAATTATTTACTTAATCAAAAAAAAAAATTATTCACCGTCGGGTACCGACGGGTTACTGACTAGTATAATATATATAGCAAAACTATTTAGAGGCTCCAGAAAAGGCCACGTCAAAGGCCACGTCAGCAATTCAATTTCCAACTCATTTTTATTCCAAGTAAGACTTGATTAAGGGCATTATTGTAATATTATTAGTTAAAGTTAATTTCCAATTTAAAATAAAAATTCCTTCTTAATTAGAAGTTGATTGATTTAATCAGTTTTGAAATTTTGAAAACTAATGGTTACCTAAATTTAAGTACAATTTTTGAATAATTCAAACTCTTTAGGTGATAATTGTGGAGATATAATTATTAGTAATTTTTAAAATTTAAAATAATTAGTAATTTTTGAAATTAAAAATAGATACCATACTAAATTTCAATTTAACCATAAATTTCAATTTAACCATAAATTTCAATTTAAAATAATTAGTAATTTTCGAAATTTAAAAGACATGCCAGAATAAATTTCAATTTAACCATAAATTTCGTATACAGTTTCTAGAAATCAATAGAAATTCGAAATTTAAAATAATTAGTAATTTTCAAAAATTTAAAATAATTAGTAATTTTCGAAATTTAAAAGAGATGCCAGAATAAATTACAATTTAACCATAAATTTCGTATACAGTTTCTAGAAATCAATAGAAAATCGAATTATTTGAAAATAAAAAGTACTCCCTCTTTCCCAAAATGTTTGTCCCATTTGACTTTTTAGCTGAACTTTGACTACAAATATATGACAATTTAATTATGTTCATGAAATTCTAAAAATTCCTATTGATTCACCATTAATAATATTATCAACAACAACTTTTAAAATTTCATGAATATGATTAATCTCTCATAAATTTGTGGTCAAAGTTCAACAAAAAAGTCAAATGGAACAAACATTTTGGGACGGAGGGAGTATTATTCATTTAACTTCTATCTAAAATTCAAACTTGGATGTATAAGTGATGATTTTAAATTCATCTATCTTAAAAACTGATAAGAGATAATTTGGCAATGTATTATCGGTTAAGGATACAATTCATATCCTACTAAATATACATAAATATTCGAAATTATCCACTGTTGAAAATCGCCCCCGCTTTACTCGCGCCAATATCATTGTGTCATCAGCACATATTTTCTTTCCTCACCATCTGATTCAATCTTCTGTGCAGCCGACTCATCCAAGGTAATTTTCATATGTTTGTTGTGCTTCTAGGTTCATATGTGTGTTGTCCCTCTTTTATTTGTGTCATTCAAGAATGTATAAAACCAAGAAGGAGAAAATGAAAGTATAGAGTAGATTAGCAACAGGCCACTTAAATCATTTGCATGCTTTAAACAATCCTCAGCCATCTCTAACTAAATTTCTGAATAATATAATTCAAGAAGCGAGTTTATCAGAACCCATGTTTTGTTAATATAAATCCACAGATAAAAAGAGACGTATGTACGACTATAAAGATTAGTTAACTCCCCAGCAGAAATCAGCAAATCCAACCTTGGACATTCCTCTGCTTTTCAAGTCAGCCAATAGTATTTTCGCGTCATCAAAATCGTTTTCCTACAAAGATAACATATTTAAATTCATGTTGACTGAAAATAATAATTTGCATCAGGTTTCGACTATGTAGAGAGTAAAGAGGTAGTTAATTACGGGAGTATGGTCTTTGAGCCAAGCATCTTTAGGCCTTTGTGTATTGTTAGGGTCAAATGGTTCTCCACGGAAGAAGGTGTAGTATCCTGCTGCTGCAACTTTATCGGCAATCAGCCTTCGTGATTGAAAGTCAATTATGTTAGCGTAGCATCATAATCTTTTTCATCAAAAATAAAACAGTTGACCATGTAATTGACCAAGAGAGGATCGTAGAGATGAAGTTGTTAGTTTGTCTTACCTCAGTTTTGGAACTTCAAATCATGCCCAACAGATAAAACCCTTATAATAGTTAGAACTTGACATTAAGTCTGGTTTTTTATAAAGAAAGATGATGTTAAATCTAAATAATACTATCAAATACTGATTGCAGAATTTTTACCAACTTTGTCCCAAAATGAATTGGTCATTTTTATTTTATTTATTTTTTTGATGCAAAAAAACGTATTTATTCGGAGATAAGATTCAGTAGGCACTCCACATTAGTCTTAATCGGAGAACCATTTCACCCCAACAAATAATGAAGAAAATGCCTAAATCTTTGATCCCTAATATGTATCCTTCCACTGATTCTCAAATAGTGACCTTAATCTTAGACAAACAACATCAAAATATATTCTAAACACGATAGTAGGGATTTAAGATCTTCAAGAAATACCCACTTTGGGCAGGACCCTAATAAGCAGGAAAACCTTGGAGTACCCAATAAAGCACATACCTGAAGGGAATTTCTAGCAGAAACTGCACTTTGGCGCTGTTGATACTAGATAAGAGCCTCGAAAACTGCAGAAGTTTTGCACATGCGATTATATAAAGAAACGTAAGAATATAAAGGTTTATGCAAAATTTTCTGAAGGTGTTTATACATATTTTACAAATTAAATTTTGAAACCATTCTCAAAGAAAAATCAGGAACAGGGAACATACTGTGTTACACTTACACCTATATTGCCTGTTAAAAAATAAAAGCAGCAACATACTGGTCGAGAGAACATGTTCATATCAAGGAATGTGAGTGTTCAAAAGCAATGCTAAACCTTTACATAATAATAACAGTGCATAGTATGAAATAGAGAAAAGAGAGAGAGAGAGAGAGAGAGAGAGAGAGAGAGAGAGAGAGAGAGAGAGAGAGAGAGAAAGAGTGAGAGAATAAAAGGTGTAATTTATCAAATTTCACATACATTAGATTGTTAATTAATTTCTTGCCCATTGAATAAAGCTGCCAAAAACATAACCCAAAATTGCCACGAACCATCAAAATGATGCCAAAAACCAGCAAAAAATTGATTCCTTGTTAAGAACAAAGAAAGCAACCACCGCACCACGACAACAAACATCTACCTACCGAGAATAAAAGGTGTAATTTATCAAATTTCACATACATTAGATTGCTAATTAATTTCCTTTTTTCCCCAACCAAAGATATTCTTATGTTAAAAACAAATAAACTCAAACATTACCCACTAGCACAAAGATTTGAGGGAAATATGCCCCCATCACTTCAGAAGACACGCATAATCTAAACAATCAAACACAATCAAAATCACATGTGACACTACATCAACCATTTTCCAACAAAACAAATATACCAAAACTGGAAACAACTCGATATTTTAACAACGAGAATCATCTAAATTAAACGATGCCGGCACAATCAAATTAAACATTAAGCAAATAACGAAAAAAATACAGCAAGAATAAGAACTTACAGTGATAGTGATGATATTGGGATGATAGAGGCGGAAAATTAACACAACCTCAAAAGTAAACTGCTTCTCCAACAAAGCAGCCAAATCTCCATCTTCCTGAGGTTGACTAATAAGCTTAACTGCAACATCATTCTGTTTGTACACCCCTCTGTATATCCTACTATGCTTTCCCGAAGCAAATTTATTGTCGATAAGCAACTACACAATTGAATGAGATTAATAATTCAGGAAGCCTATGAGAAATTTAAATGATATAAATGAAATCCTCTTTGATATCATATGATCATTACCTGCTTGAAGAATCAGAGGTCAGTATCTGAATATGTATAATATTGTGCTTATTCACAGGACGAGTTAAGATTAACATTCACTTTGTTAAAATAATACTCAAAGTTCTTACTAACATCACGATTCCCTAGCTGATTAAACTGATAAGATCCGTGCAAGCGCAACAATTTCACCTGCAAAATAGAAATCAGACTATTGTTATGTTTTCAAAACATAGAATTGAAATATTTCAGGTTATGTTTTCAATGTCGCTCAGTGGCTCTTGAATGTCGGAGATGGGATTGCCGGTGGAGATAATGATGGGGAAATTGACATTAGCCTTCCTGATGATATATTGATTCGTGAGGCTTCAGATCCTATTGCAAAAATAGTCGAATCTATATATCCTGACTTATTGCAAAATAAGGATGTCGAAGGATTCTTCCAGACTAGAGCTGTGCTTGCTCTAACAAATGAGATTGTCGATAACATAAATGATTATGTCAAGTCACTCTTTTCGGGAGACGAAGTTGAATATATGAGTTCTGATGTCATTTGTAAGGATGAGGATGATGAAAATGGTGCTGAAGATATATTCTCACCTGAATTTCTAAACACTATCAAGTGTTCTAGATTGGCAAATCACATTATTAAGCTGAAGGTTGGGTGCATAGTAATGCTTTTGAGAAATCTTGATCAAGCTGCTGAATTGTGTAACGGCACCAGAATGATTGTCACTCAATTAGGTAAATACAATAATTTTTTATTTTTTATATACATATAATTTAATACTACCTCCGTCCCACCTCAATTGATTCACTTTCCTTTTTGGGACGTCCCACCTCAATTGATCCATTCCTTAAATGGAAAGTTTTTCATATATTTATACCCTTATCATCTCCATATATTTACAAAAAAATCATTCATTATACCCTTATAAATTTAACATATTTACAAAAAAACCAATCATTAACTTACTATTCCTCCCACTCATTCTCTCTCCTATTAAATATTTTTAACTTTTACATTCTCTATCCTATTCCCTACCACACATTTAAATTTTACATTCTCTCTCCTCTAATTTTTACCCACTTTATTCATTTTTCTTAAAAATCGTAAAATAAACCAAGGGACCAATTGAGCCGGGACGGAGGGAGTGCTTAATTTTGTTACATATAAGTAGGTAAGCACGTAGTCGAAGCCAAGATGCTTTCGGGAAAGAATACTGGCATGAAGGTGCTTATTCCTAGAATGATAATGTCTTCGTCAGATGTAACAAAATTTTCGGTAAGATTCCAAAGAAGGCAATTTCCACTTGCCGTTTCTTTTGCTATGACAATCAACAAGAGTCAGAGACAATCTCTTTCCCATGTAGGACTATCTCTTTCCCATGTAGGACTATATCTTTCACAACCTGTTTCCAGTCGCGGACAACTTTATGTAGCATTTCCCAGAGTAACCAGCAAGAGAGGACTTAAAGTTATTATTTGTGATTCAGATGCTCAAACATATGACAAGACGCTGAATGTAGTCTACAAGAAAGTTTTCGACGGACTCTGAGAATTTATGTCGCACAATTTGTGGTTAAACAAAAGTATTGCAATTTCTTATTATTTTCTTTGTTTTTATTTTGTTTTTCTTTAAATATATAGGAGATGGAAGAGATTATGTTGACACTTAGGCACACACTATTAAACTCACGCTATTGTAACCATATCTCTTCATCTTCCAAGTTGTAACACTAAAATCTTAATAATGTTTTTTGGTTAGGCATGGACCTAACCTCCCGTGGTTTTGTGTCGGCGAGATAGTTGTCTCAAGGGTTTTCCACGTTACATCATGTGTCAACATCTTTTTTCTGTATTAATTATACTCCTAATATCCGCTATATTGATTATCAATTTCGATTTATATTATTACTTAAAAATCAATTAAAACACATAAATAATTATTTACTTAATCAAAAAAAAAATTATTCACCTTCGGGTACCGACGGGTTACTGACTAGTATAAGTATAATGTAAAAAGTGTATAGTGAAATAAATGTTGTGAGTATGAAAGTGATGTAGAAAAGAGAAAGTGAGGTAGGAAATAGTTAGTGGATATTTATTGTGAGTATGACAAGTGGGTCCCACAAATAAAAAAGTATTAAAAAATTTTCCTTTTTTGGGTTGGGTCATTTTAAATGGGGCACCCAAAAAGGAAAGTTGGGGCATTTAGATTGGAACGGAGGGAGTATATAAATATATACTCTCTCCGTCCCATAAAATCTTACCCATTTTGCTATTTTTGGGGTCCCACTTTAAAGTGACACTTTCCTAAAAAGAAAACTTTTTAATACTTCTTTATTCATGGGACCCACTTGTTATACTCACAACAACTATCCACTTACAATTCTCTACCCCACTTTCTCTCTCCTACACACTCACAACTCCTACTTTAATAACATTATATATATTCACTCCTTATTTTCCGTTTTCAACAGTAAACGAATAAGGTAATGTGGGACGAAAGGAGTATATAATTTCAAAAAATATAGTTTTTTTTAATCTAACCCTAAAATCTAATTCAATCGCACGCTCTCTAAGGTACTAAGCAACAAGCAGATTTCTCTCCCTCTTTTGCGATTGCGATTTGCCTCTTTCTTTTCGTGACTTCACCCCTGACTGACATTGTTTAGTTTTCAAAACTTTTTTTGAACTATTTTTCTTTAGTTTTAAGAATTTATAATTTCTGTTTTGAGAGATTTTCTTATGTTATAATATATTAATCTTTATAATAGACAGAAAACAAAAAAAATGTATCTATAGTATAAATGGCAACGGTGGTGAACAGTTCTATGAACAGTTCCAATTAAATTTTTCCCATTTTGCCCCTCAAATTTTGCCAAGGTTCTTTATTTTCAGTTTTATCCTTAATTTTCAAAATAACTTTTCCCTCCTAAAATTTGAATTTTTATAAAAAGAGATCCACATGAATAGTTGTAGAATAGTGCCAAAAGTTTTTTTCCCATTTGAAAAGTGAATCTAATACAACAACAACAACAAAGCCTTAGTCCCAAAATAATTTGGGATGGCTAACATGAATCTAATTTTTTTTTTTAAAAAAAGTTGAATTAAGCTTTGACAAAAAATTAAAAAATAGTAAATACTCCAAATAAATTTTAAAACTTTTTATTGGAAAAAATCTTTTATAATAACTTACTAGTGTAACTCCCGTGCGATGCACGGATAGCTATTAACACATATTGACGAAAATTCATACAAATATAACAGGAAATAGAAATGTGTTGTGTACATTGTAAAATATTTTTTTAAAAAATATATTATTAGTACAAATATCAGATTAAAGGTCACAAAAAAAATATATATATATTTAAGGCATAGTTAGTTTGTAAGAAGCGCATTTTATACATAAATTCTCGTTCTATTCAATAATAATCACATTTGACATCCATTTTTCAATGCTATGGAATTGAACGCATATTTTTTATGTAAAACATATTTATTGTGTATTGAACGTGATATGTGCGTAATTTGCCCACAGTATCACTTAATTTCGACAACGATTGGGAAAGCGTAATAAATCTACTTATAAGTCTCCAAATCTTTCTATTCAACTGCAATTCTGAACTCTTGACTCTAGTGATTCTTCAAACTAACAAATTACATGAAATGAAAATTTTCAAATATCATCAATTTTTATTTTTGAGAAGTTATTTTGTTCTTGAACCGTATTCAACTTCTACATCCCCGTATGATTTTTACATATTTCTTTAATGTTATTGTTATATAATCACGTTTTTTTATATCGCAAGTAATTAAATTTAACATTAGGAAAAATTATTTCACTATCAAATAAATAAATGCTCCCTTCGTCCCATTTTAAACTGTCTTTTTTTTTAATAAAAGGTGTCCCATTTTAAGTTTCAAAAAAGTAAAATGAAAAAATTTTAATATTTTTATATTCAATGGTCTTATAAGTCATACTCACAACAACTATTCACTAATTACTTTGTACCCAACTTTTTATACTTTATAATAAAACCATTCATCTCTTTAATATCCTAACAATTTTTTAACGTTTAAAATAGGTCAAAAGTTGAAGAAAAAATTATGACTATTTCTATTATAAAATGCAATTTTTTCCCTTTATTTTCTTATAAATGTAGAGATTAATAATATGACATAGAAATATAAGAAAACACAATAAACAATAAACAAATAAGTATATAATAATATACAAATATTATCAATATTTAAAATTTATTATAAAAAAAGATGAATACTAAGCGGGTTCGGGTTAAATGGGACGGTTCGAGCTAATCTCAAATCCACCCCAATCCCACCCGATTGAAAAGAAAACATTTCCAAAAATTTTTCATTAGAAGCGGATCAATGCGGGTTTAGGAGGGATTCAAAAATTTTATCAACCCGTTTTTTACTTACAAAATTCTCTAAATAGGGCAATATCAATTTAAAGCACATACTAACACTGTTTTCCTAGAATTGGGTCAAAAAAAGTAATTTGATAACTCTACTGCAAAAATTTTAGTTACTTGAGACGAAAAATATAAATTTTCCCTTCTAGTTAAAGCACATAATAACGCAATTTTGTGGCAAAAAAAGTAGTATTATTTTTTTGTGATTTATTTTGAGCTGAAAGTAATATTCATTTTTGAAATGAAGAAAAATAATTGTTTTGTATAATGACATTTTTTAAAGTTGACTTGAGACGGAAAATATAATTTTCCCTTCTAGTTTTATTTATTTTAGTTTTCATTATTAAGAATTAATTTTTATTTTGCTAGTAATTAAATTTAACATTAGGATAAATTATTTCACTATCAAATAAATAAATGCTCCCTTCGTCCGATTTTAAACTTACTTTTTTTTTTATAAAAGGTGTCCCATTTTAAATTTAAAAAAATTACAATGAAAAAATTATAAAATTTCAATATTAAATGGTCTTATAAGTCATACTCACAACAACTATTCACTAATTACTTTGTACCCAATTTTTTATGCTTTATAATAAAACCATTCATCTCTTTAATATCCGAACCCATTTTTTAACGTTTAAAATAGGACAAAAGTTGAAGAAAAAATTATTCATAAATATTATATATAAAAAGACACAAATAAATGAAACCAAAATTAATAATCCATCAAATTTTGATAAAATAAAAATTAAAAACATAAATAGTTCTAATAATTATATTTGTAGCCAATAATAAGATTTTTAATTTTACTAATATACTTCAACTACTCTTTAAATTAAAAAATGTTATATCAAATGGCGTCCACATTTTTTATATCATTAATCTAAAGTTCTTTATTAATAACCCATCATTTTTTAAAAGAGATCAATAGGAATTGTTTCTTAAAAAAAAAAAAAAGAGAAAAAAAAAACTGAGGGAGAAGAACTTAATATAAAATGTTTTGTAAAAAAATAAACTCAATGAAAATTCATAATCATATATTTTTCATAATTTCTAAAGGACTTTTAAGGAAAGAAATTGTCCTTCAATTCAAAATTGAATATTTCTTTCATCCCATAATTAATACTACTTTCTATATCAAAAAAAAAAATAAAAAATTGCTTCCTTTACCTCAAGGAATTTACTTGTCCAAAAAATTAATATTTATTTTCTGAGACGAAGACACTAACATTATAAAAATTAATTTTTACAAAATAATACTACTTCAGCTAAAGAAAAAAAAAATACTATTTTCGTCCCAATGAATATTTTATAAAATATTACTTAATTTGTTTAAAAAATGAATGTCATATTTTGAAACAAAGGCACTAACACTACAACATTTCAAAAATGAATATTACTTTCGATTCAAAATGAATAACTCAAAGATAATACGACATTTTTTATCCAAAAAAATGAGCATTATTCCCTTCATCCCAATTAATATTTTAAAAACTAATACTACTTAATTCGCCTCTGCAATTAATGTTTGTAATGTTAGTGCATTCATCTCAAAATATGACATTAATTTTTTCGGCTAATATAGTAGTATTATTTTTTAAAATGTTCATTGAGCCAAAGGAAGCAATGTTAATTTTTTATTGGACATATAAAAATATTATATTTTTTAAGGAAAAAAATTTACTTCAATTCAAAAATGAATATTACGTTCGTCCCATAATTAATACTACTTTCCATATATGAAAAGAAAATTGCTTCCTTTCTCTCAAGGAATTTATTTGTCTCAAAAAATAATATTTATTTTTTGACACACGAAGACACAAACAATATGAAGATTAATTTTTACAAAATAATACTACTTCGGCTAAAAAAATAAAAAACCATCTTCATCCCAATGAATATTTTATAAAATATTACTTAAGTTGTTTAAAAAAGTAATGTCATATTTTGAAAGGAAGGCACTAATATTACAATATTTAAAAAATGAATATTACTTTCGATTCGAAATGATTAACCCAAAAATAATACTACATTTTTTTCAAAAAAAAAAAATTAGCATTATTCGTCTAAAAAATGAATATTACTTTCGATTCAAAATGAATAACCCAAAGATAATACGACATTTTTTATCCAAAAAAATGAGCATTATTCCCTTCATCCCAATTAATATTTTAAAAACTAATACTACTTAATTCGCCTCTGCAATTAATGTTTGTAATGTTAGTGCATTCGTCTCAAAATATGACATTAATTTTTTCGGCTAATATAGTAATATTATTTTTTAAAATGTTCATTGAGCCAAAGGAAGCAATGTTAATTTTTCTTGGACATATAAAAATATTATATTTTTTAAGGAAAAAAATTTACTTCAATTCAAAAATGAATATTACGTTCGTCCCATAATTAATACTACTTTCTATATATGAAAAGAAAATTGCTTCCTTTCTCTCAAGAAATTTATTTGTCTCAAAAAATAATATTTATTTTTTGACACACGAAGACACAAACAATATGAAGATTAATTTTTACAAAATAATACTACTTCGGCTAAAAAAATAAAAAACCATCTTCATCCCAATGAATATTTTATAAAATATTACTTAAGTTGTTTAAAAAAGTAATGTCATATTTTGAAAGGAAGGCACTAATATTACAATATTTAAAAAATGAATATTACTTTCGATTCGAAATGATTAACCCAAAAATAATACTACATTTTTTTTCAAAAAAAAAAATTAGCATTATTTCCTTCATCCCAATGAATATTTTAAAAAAATAATAATACTTCATTCGCCTCTGCAATTAATATTTGTAATGTTCGCGTCTTCGTCTCAAAATATTACATTAATTTTTTAGACGAATAAAATAGTATTATTTTTTAAAATGTTCATTGAGACGAAAGAAGCAATGTTAAATTTTTTTTGATATATAAAAAAATTCTACTTTGTAAGAAAAAAAAATTCCTTCAATTCAAAAATGAATATTACTTTCATCTCATAATTAATACTACTTTCTATATAAAAAAAATGCTTCCTTTGCCTCAATGAATTTACTTGTCTCAAAAATTAATATTTATTTTCTGACACGAAAACACGAACATTATAAACATTAATTTTTACAAAAGAATACTACTTCGGGTAAAAAAATAAATTATTATATTCGTCTCAAGGAATATTTTATACAATATTACTTAATATGTTTAAAAAAATAATGTCAAAATTGGAAACGAAGGAAGAAGTAACATTACAAACAATAATTTATATTTAAAAAGTAAAATTATGATTATTACTCCCTCCATCCCAAAATGTTTGTCCCATTTGATTTTTTTGTTGAACTTTGACCACAAATATATGACAATTTAATTATGTTCATAAATTCTAAAAATTCTTATTGATTCACCATTAATAATATTATCAACAACAACTTTTAGAATTTAATGAACATGATTAATCTCTCATAAATTTGTGGTCAAAGTTCAACAAAAAAGTTAAATGGGACAAACATTTTGAGACGGAGGGAGTATTATCATCATTTATAATAAAAAAAAAATATACTTCACACTTAATTAATTTTTACAAAAAAGATATTGAAAAATTAAAAAGAAAAATTAACAAAGGATAAGTAAGAAATTTATATTTAAAAAAGAGTATTTTTTTTTTGTGTCCAAATTAAATGAAAAAAGTCTCTAATTAAAGAGGAAAAAAAATTATGAATTTTGGTGTAAATTTTTTTAAATTTTTTTTTTTTTTTATAAAATAATTTGAGGTTGAAAAAAGGGGATGAAAAAAAAAATTCCGAAAATAAAATGCCCAATCAGAGTGATCCACGTGGCGTGATATTAAAAAAAAAAACAAAAATCCATGATTAAAAAAAAAAAACCAAAAATCCATGACGCGTACACGCGCCTTTGTCTGCGCGTGTATGCCACGCGCCCAATTAAATCGTCACACGTGTTCTCTCCGCCCTGTTAATTGCCAAATTGCCACCGTGTGAAATTACTAAACTACCCTTCGTTTTGGGGGGAAAACTTGACAATCCTGTTATTATATATAGATAGATATCGGGATTAATATATTAATATAAATTATTGTTCAAAATTCAATGAAGCTAACCACTAAATAAAAAGTTAAGACTACCTTTAATCAACATGACTGAAAGATAATACAGATTCTTCAGAGGCAGTAAAAGATTGATTTTACATCAGAATACATGATAAAAGACATAGTGATCAACACCCACAAATTATCCATTACCTACTGCACACAGCACCCATGAATGGGGAAAATTTTGCAACACTATGGTGGAACACTTCTTCACCATTATTTTCCAACCTTTATTGTAATGAATTTGCTGTATAAATATTAAGCTGCAAAAATCACGACGGAGAATATATAGGGGCCGGAAGGAAAGGGAATGGTGCAACTGATGCATACGCTACCGGTGGACGCCCACGACCACTAGGGGAAAAGCGTTTTACCTTCTTCTCCCCGTCTGTATTTTCAGTCTTTTCAAGAATGTTCGACAAATTCTCAGCTGAAATTGTGTGCTCATTGCTTGAAATTCGGTGAAACATAAGGCCTGACATGAATACAGGGAGATAGAGAAGGCTAGCATGGAACATTCTTCTAGCATCTTTTGTTGTTCGGTTCATATAGAATGATAAAGCTGTACCGGCGATTGCTAGTGCCAGAAGTGTGGATTCAATACAAAACCATCCAGATGTTATGCCCCCTGCAGAAATATGCAAAAATAAATAAGAATATTACTCCCTCTCCCTCCATCCCAAAATAAATGTCGCACCTTGACTTTTTTTTTTTTTAACTTGATTGAACTATGATCAAAGATAGATGAAATTTTAATAACGTTAAGAAATTCTAAAAATTGTTATTAAAGGGAGAATATTGCTTTATCTATATAGCAAAGGATCCATTTTTATTTTTCTTAATTTGTTCTTTATTCCCCTACAATGATTCAGTTCAGGGTTAAAAAACGGTAATTGATAGTCTAAAAGCATGTATTGAAACAGAGTACATAAGCATGTATTGGGAAAGCAATGGGAAGTTTAGCATCTTGCAAGTTCAGACCTAGACTAAGGATTTGCTTCTGAAGGCAATGGAAGTTTCAGATCTTGCGATACAGCTATTAAATTCAAAAATGACAGATGAAAATTGAGAATAATAAAGACAAAGCTGTTCAAGAAAAGTTCAAACGTTAAGTTTTATAGACAACACTTACAATCATAGGCCAAGTATCCCAGAGGAAGCAGGTAGATGCAGTTCCTCAAAGCCACCAAGGCTGTTCTCTGGCCAGATGGATCACCAAGAGATAACATCCTAAACCTGAAAAATAGTATATCCAAAAAATAAAATAAAAAATAAATATGAATGAACCATGATTTAGACTCTGCTTAAGGATACCAAGTATGAAGTGCATAAGCTAAGCTTATCACTGACCCCATGTACTGAGAAGGTATTTTAATCCAAACTAACTGCTGAACTCACTATGAGCCAGATATGATATACTTCCTCCGTCCCAATTAAATGTTGCACTTTCATTTTGGTTTGTCTCAAAATAAATGTCGCGTTTCTAAATAAGGAATTAGACTGGGAGCAAGTTTACCACTGTACAAGCAAAGCACTAACAAGTAAAGTACATTCCTTAAAAACATTGACAAGTCAAATGCGACATTTATTAGGGGATGGAGGGAGTAATGCACAACTCATCATGGTACATTGCACAAGATGTAAAACAAATGGAGCACGACCAGTGCTCCCAAATGAACATATCCCATACAAAGTCAAATGAAACTATCATGATTATAGCAGTTGAACCAAAAATTTAACTAGATTGAAATCTTTGATGAGAATTTAGAAGCTCATGGACTTACCCTCCGACTGCATAGTCATCACGACACATATATGCAAGAGCCATAAAATGGGGTAATTGCCAAAAATAAAGAGCAGCAGGTGGTAACATTCCATTGAGCGAAACCTCGCCAGATGCTGTAGCCCACCTTGAATAGGTATATGGCAGCAAGTCTAGAAGAGAACGGCCAATCCATGGTGCAGCCACTACACATTATTCAGCAAGGCATCTCATGCTGTACATGTAGACTGGTGTACCTGAAAACACAGATGGAATGTCTAAAGCAAAGGTAACAGTAAATCTCCAAAAAGAATAATAAAAATAATGATAATAAGTAAATAAATGCAGACTACGAAGAATGTAACATGCAATTTGAAAGAAATTGAGTAGCTAAGATCGACAAGTGAACAACAAAAGTACCGCGTGTGAGTCCTGGTGTGATAGCATCAGCACTAACACCAGTACTAAATCAGCGAAATAACAGTTTTAATCAAAGTAAAACACGGTTTTAAACACTTATCTACGGGAACTTGCTGTAGACAATAAAAAGCTTCTCTTATAAACTCAGTTGAATCACGATTACAAAGAAAACCCTAACAAGAGAAGAATAAAATACACTAAAATACCAAACAATCTCTCAAACTAAAAATACTTTAATCTTTTGGAATTTCAGAGATTTAAAGCACAAAAACCGTATCACTTAATGAGCCGTGCAACTCTAATATATAGTGAAAGAAGTCCTTGTTTGTAGGAGTTGATTTGCATGAGAAGATCTTCATTACTAGAAACTGGACAATCACAGACGGAAAAATCTGTCGGTAAACCTTAAAATCCGTCGGTAATAGTTGTTTACCGACGGACCCGACCCGTCGGATTCCGTTGGTGATACCGATGGAAATTTCCGTCGGTAAACGCTAATATATTGTCGAAAATTGTCCGTCGGTAAAGGTAGCCCGCCGGACCGGAGGTTGCCCGGCGTATCACCGGAGATATTTCCGACGAAAATGTCCGTCGGTATTTAATGCAGAATTTCCGATGGAATTTTCCGTCATTAAATCTATTATCATTTTTTAAAAGAAATTACTAAATTGCAAAGAATTTAAAAAAAAAAAAATACTGCATTAAAAAATACCAACTGCAACCTGTTCAAACAAATACCAAAATTTCCCATGTTTAAAACATACACCAAAAACATGATAAAATGCCACATGAAGTTTACAGGGGCCAAAAAGAGTGAAAAATAAACACAAAGCTTAATATAATCAACTCTCGCATATTATCCAAGTGAAGAATCAAACAAGAATTACCACCCACTTCCAGAAACTTTGAGGTTCCAAATAAAACTACATTATGTTATCTCTAGTCTCTCTATGAAAGCTCTTCCAGAACTAAGCTAACAGAATAATAAGTCATGCCCAGGCTTCATAGAATCACAGCTCACTCTCATCTGTGTTTCTCCATTTGATCCCTTTCTGTTCACTTCCACAAGCTCCATATTGAATATTAGTGTTGCCCGTCCTGTCTATATACATATGATCACAATTATCTTAATTTACATCAAAGTTAAATGAGATTTAGAGTTCTCGGCATTCATGTTTGAACTTTGAATCCAACATCTAGAAAAATCATCTTCAGTGGCGGAGCAATACACATCAGTGGCGGAGTGCAGGATTACTTTGAAATGGGGTCAAGATTATTTTTACTATAGAATATTATTGTGTAATACCTACATTTTGTTTAAATGGGGAGGGGGAAAAATTATAATATGTTGTTACATTTTCAAGGACGAAATTCATACCTTTGAGAGATTGGGCCTTCCTGGATGCAGAACATCAATGACCCGGAAAAAACAAAATCAAACACCATAAACACATCAATGTCCTAGAAACAATTATTCACTCCATCAAACATATCACTTGCTCCCGAAGAGTTTCTGGATTCCAACTTCAAATATTTTGTACAGGAATGAAAGAAAAGCATAAATGACCTCTCTTATTTCAAATTTGAAATGGTTCGATCCACATTAATGTGACATTATAACTTTTGATCACATCAAAAGATAATTCAAAATTTTACCTTAGTAACGAAAGGACCTTCAGGAAAGTCTATTTCCAAAATCCTCCGTCCCTAATAACACATAAATAAATAAAAAACAGAAATTAACAATCGTGACAATTAAATTACAAAAAAAATAAAAAAAAATCAAACAATTCAAACTGATGTAAAAACGTCACAAAATAAAGCCTAGTGAGAATATATGTTTGTAACAACATTAGTGATAACAAGATAAGATAGTCCAAAAAGATGGAAATGTAGGTTATACTTTTTCTTGGAAAGAAAATTTGGTTACAATAATACCTATCTGTGATAACAACTTTCTTCCTCATGGAACAGCTTGATCTGTCAAAACAAAAATGCTCAAGGTTGAGATGCATAGGATGAGAATAAAGAGTTCATCTAACTTTATTACCCAAGGGGTTTATAAGATGTTTCACTAAGGGGTCACTAGTTTCATTTTCGTTTGTTTTAAGAACTTCATCATCATGAACATCTCTTAGTAATGATGGTGTGAACCTACGGACAAGTAATCATTTGTAGAGAATATGACTAGCTTTGTGACCTGCTGAGGATCTCTACCGGTCTCTTTGAAACAATTCACATCATCTGAAATATAGATAGGTATCCCGATGGTTAAAGACAACCCATTTTAAACAAAATTTAGATAGATATCCCGATGGTTAAAGGTCAGGAATTCAATTTCCATCTTCCACTTTTTAATGTCACTATTATAATATATTAAATTAATAATTAATAAAAAAAAGTAATAGCGTGATTTCTAAACGGAATAACTAATGGTATATGCAATGTACTATGACATTATTTTCGTATAATGAAAACCACTTGCTAATGTTGTGTAGTATAACATACTTTTCAAACATTTTTCAAATAATGCAATGTAAAAAAATAACGGATGGCGTTAAATTTTATTAAGACCAACACCATTAAGATAACTTACACCGGTAAAAACCAACCCCAAACATTTCTTCTTTCACAGGAACCACCCACCCACCCCTACTCTCCAACTTTATCTTCTTCCTTAACCCAAATCCAATAATGTTTTTGAAATAAATTAACACATAAATCAAATAAAAACAGAAATTAACAATCGCAACACAATTAAATTACAAAAAAAAATAAAAAATCAAACAATTCAAACTGAATCTTAAAAAACAAATTTACTTCAAGCTCAGCTTGAATCTCCTCACGTTCGTGACCAGTAGCAATAGGCACTACATCCTCCGCTCTCTTCTTCGAAACAACATTCTCTGTCACCAAAATCTCAAAAAAAAAATCAATATAAATTATATCGAAATGCAATCAAAACCAACACATCTAATGGAGTATCAATTATCCACTAACCAAAGTAGGATTAGGATGGAATAAAAATTACCGGATTCTGAAGCGAAGTGGCGGTTGATAAGATGGAAGGATGGGCGGATGGCCGAGGAGGCAACAGGAGAAGAAGCGTCACCGCCGGCGGCTATGCAACGAGCGGGGAATCGGGCTTTTGAGAGAGCTTTGAGAGGAGTATGGAAGCGCCTCCACATGATTTAGAATCCTAGGGTTTGAGTGTTTAATCTCGTTCTCCTCATAATATTATTGTTGAGGAGAACGAAATTGAAAGTAAATTGGAGTTGTGGAGACACACTTTGGAATCTCGAGGTTTTCGATTAAGCAGAAGCAAGACTGAATATTTGGAGTGTAAGTTTAGCAGAGTTGGAAGTAGGGAGGCAGGGGCGGTCACATTTGATGGAAATATTATCCAAGCTTCTGAGTTTTTTCGCTATCTTGGATCCATTATCCAAAAGGATGGAGAATTAGATGGAGATGTGGCTCATAGGATTAAAGCAGGTTGGTTGAAGTGGAAGAGTGCCACAGGGTTTCTATGTGATCGCGGCATGCCCAATAGATTAAAGGGAAAATTCTACCGCACGGCAATTAGGCGGCATTGCTGCGGCACCGAATGTTGGGTCGTGAAACAGTGTCACGTGCATAAGATGAATGTGGCGGAGATGCGTATCTTTGCGATGGATGTGCGGTCATACAAGAAAGGATCGATTGGGGAATGAGGTGATCGTGGTAAAGTAGGAGTTGCGCCCATTGAGAATAAAATGAGGGAAAATCGTCTAAGGTGGTTTGGACATGTGAGAAGGAGACCGAGTGATGCACGGTTAGAGGCCGAAACAGTGGAGAAATGATAAAATGGCGAGGGTAGGGAAGACCCAAACAAACTTGGATTAGAGTAATTGAAAAGGATATGAGTTTACTTGGAGTGGATGAAAGTATGGTGTTGAAGAGGCGGAGTGGAGGGCAAAAATCCATGTGGGGGTTGATTTTTTCTTGATTTTTTTTTTTTTTTTTTTTTATTTTTTTTTTGATTTTTTGATTTTTTTTTATTTTGATTTGTATGTTTATTTATTTATATATTTATATATTTATTTTTATTTTTATTATTATTATTTATTTATTTATTATTTTTTTTTAATTTTTTTTTTATTTTTTTCACGATGACATATGAGAATTCATGTTAGCCGACCCTAAATTATTTTGGGACTAAGGCTTTGTTGTTGTTGTTGTTGGTAATCGTTGTTATTCCATCGGTATTACCTACGGAGCGCGTCCGTCGGTAAACAGCCACTTTCTAGTAGCACTTCTTCAAATAGACTTCTACCTTTCTTATTTAAAGCTCCGTCGGTAAACAGCCACTTTCTATTGGCGCTTCTTCAAATAGACTTCTACCTTTCTTATTTAACCAAAGCAATCCTTCCTTATCATGGACTCTTTCTTTGTGTGAGAGATACCTATAAAATAACCAAATATATACTACAAGATACCCAAGTTTTGGTTTGTAGTTTAGTATATAAAATGAACCTTAATTACAATATACTCCCTCCGTCCCGCTAATATTAGCACACTTTCCTTTTTGGGCGTCCCGCTAATATCCGCACACTCCCAAAAAGGAAACTTTATATTAATAAAATATTCACCCAACCCCACTCATTCTCTCTCCTACATTATTTTAATACTCACAACACCATTATAATTTATTACACCCTCCACTCATTCTCTCTCCACTCATTCTTTTACACTCACAACATTTTATTAAAATATCATATTCCTTAATTCCCGCGCAAACAGTGTTTGTGCTAATACTAATGGGACGGAGGGAGTATACAATATTTACCTATTTTAACTAATTTAAAGAAAGTAATAAACTAACTTAAGTTATCCTTTGACTTGTCAATCAATGTGTGTGTTACATCACACACTTTCACAACTGTTACCACCGCCGTAAATTAGGTATCTCCTTCTCTATAGATTGATACCAGTTCTTGTCTATCGATTACTTGTAAGAGAACATTATCCCCACATCGGGAAAACATATAATGATCCTGGACTACTCCCCTTAACACCAATTGATTTTAAGGTGGAACCTCAGACTTTATCATGGTATCAGAGCAGAGCTGGTCCATTACACGTGCAGGCTCAACGGCCCACGATGAATCCTCCGCGCCACCCACCATCCAGTCCACGTTGTAAGCCTTTGGCAAAGCCCGGCTACACGTGAGGGGGCGTGTAAGAAAACATTATCCCCACATCAACTTGGAGAATATAAATGATCCACTATATAAGGTTGGTTAACTTCACCCCTTAACAAGGCCTTTTAAGGGGATGAGGATCCAATTCTAATATGGTATCAGAGCTGACCCAAGTTGATGATGGACTTGTTATCCGTGTTGGGTTTGAGCCGATGATAATGCCGGCGTGTTAATGGTCACGTGTAGAGCCGATGGTCATGCCAGCCTACACGTGAGGGGGCATGTTAGAACCCCATTTATCCCACATCAACTTGGAGAATATAAATGATCCACTATATAAGGTTGGTTAACCTCACCCCTTAACAAGGCCTTTTAAGGGGATGAGGATCCAATTCTAATATTACTGAGGCTTGTTTATTATCGATGCACCTCACCACCATGAAATCAAAACCAATATTCTTTTAGATGAATGAAAAATTTAAACTACAGTGACATTCATGTTTTCATTTACATTTACAGGATAATTTTCTTGCAAATTTTGTTGTCGCATTCGACAAGTCAAACATAATTGTTACATATATTTGCATGCTTTTAAATTCTTCGAATAGTATTATTTCTACTATTGCCCCAATAGTATGTGTGCCTTCAATTTTTGTGATGCCTCTTAAAAAAATAGCATCTCTTAAAGGAAACATTTTTGTGACAACTTGACTCAACTTAAAACACTGCAGTCAGCAGGGAGCGATTCCAATTTGATTCATATTGTTTATTACTCCCCCAGTCCCAAAATACATACAGTTTTAGGAGAGATTTTTTGTCCCAAAATACTCGCAGTTTTAAAGTTTTTCATAAAACTTTGACACACTTTGCCTATACTACCCTTATTTACAATCAGGTAGTTGTCTTGTCATTGTAAAAGCATTTAATTGCCTGGTACTTGAAATATTTAAAGGGTAATTTAGTCTATTTGATATGTATTGATTGTTTTTCTTAATATGTGTGAAAAATTCTAGAACTACAACTATTTTGGGACAGAGGGAGTATATCTTGACCACACATCCCATTATAAATGAGATATGATCAAATTGTGGTTCAACACCTTCCAACAATATACGATTAGGCAGTAGAAGCAGCAGCAGAAACAAACAGAAACGAGATGGCATTAAATACTGAGAAGGACACAGATGATATTATTCCAAATTCCCATATTGCATTAATTACTGAAATATAAAAATTTGGAAGATATGCGCTCATCAATTATAGGGGACCGTTGTTAGGCAGGACATGACTACTAGTAATATATGCCCATCCCTTGTATAGTTAGTTGAAATTAAACCAGAACCACACAACTGAAGATGCCTTAATATTCATGTACTGAGTGAACATCATTTGTTCTCTTTATATAGTTATGTAACCAAAGAACAACACATGCACCTTATCTTCCCATCTTCCAATCCATATTGAATCTTGAAAAGATTAACTCACAAAAATGGAGATCACTTTGAAGAATTCCATAGTGATAAAGCCAGCAAAACCATCCCCAACTGATCCCATAATCTTTTCAGAATGTGATCTTGACAAGCCTCTAAATCATGTACCCACTGTCCATTTACAACCCCCCACAACCCTTTTCTTTTCCATTAGCCTCCCAAAGCCTCCAAACTTCCCTTGGCCAACTTTTGGTTCACTTCTACCCTCTCGCCGGACGTATCCTCTTAACCACCGGCGGCCGCCTCACCCATGAGTCAAACTCTGCCGGAGCTCTTTTCCGAGAAGCTGAGTTAAATGCGAAGATCGAAGATTTCAAAGACTTTGCTCCAACCCAAGACCTTGCTTTGCTCACTCCTTCTCTGGGTTTTGATATTGATATCAGTGAACGGCCGCTTGTTATGGTGCAGTTCACTCAGCTGAGTTGCGGTGGCATCTGCATCGGCTTAGCTATTGCTCATCCGATGGTTGATGGTGTCTCCGCCTCTCATTTTGTGAGAGAATGGGCCAACATCGTCCGTGGTGGCCCATTGGAGAATCAGCCATTTCTTGATCGATCTGTACTCCTATCGTCTGTCATGGGCCCTCCATCTCCGTTGTTGGCCCATCCATACACGTTCGGCCCACTACCCCTCTTGATGGGCCAATCGAACGATAAAGACGAACGTAAGAAAGAAACAACGTTAATAATACTACATCTTAGCCCGGCTCAAGTCCAAAAGCTAAAGGAGGTAGCCAACTCGGGCCGAGATACAAACATTCGGCCCTATACCCAAAATGAGGTCGTTGCAGGTCATATATGGAGATCCGCATGCAAGGCACGTGATCACAAACCCCAACAGGAAACAAATCTATGCATAAACGTAAATTTTAGCAACCGAATTTCCCTCCCAAAATGGTACCACGGGAACGCGAATTTAAAAGTATTGGCATCTAGCACGTCCAGTGAGTTGATAACGGAGTCGTTAAGTTACGCAGCAGGGAAACTGAGGGAAGCTAACGAGAGAGTAACAGAAGATTACGTGAAATCCGCATTGGATTATATAAATAAATACCCGGACTTGAACGATTTGAGAACTTCTCCGACGATGGATTCTCCGAGAGGGATGTTTTTCGGAAACCCAAATATTTTAATCACTAGTTGGTTGAGGATACCGCTTTCTGGTACGGATTTTGGGTGGGGAAAGGAGATTTATATGGGGCCTGGAAGCCTTAATTCGGATGGGAAATGTTTTATTTTGCCGGGTCAAGGCGAAATAGGGTCACTGTTAGTTACATTGAGACTGCAGGTATCTTATGCTGAGAAATTCAAAGAATTTTTCAATGAAGAAATATATATGTAATGCATGCATGTGATGTTTTACATTCACTAATCCAAATATCAAGCAGTGTTAGTGTTCATACCTCTGAGCTGCGTGAGAGATAGTCCCAAAGGCTGCAAAACTGTATATCTAAGTATAGCAGAATCATCTTTACCCTGTTTTCATTGAAGATTAAATATTAGTAATGTGAAAGAGTGAGAATCCTCATGGAATTCCAACTCTCAAAATCGTGTGGTAAAAATATGAAAAGTAGGATTTTTGACTTTCCTCACAGATTTAGAGTTTATGTTTTGGTAAGGATATTGTATAGTTGATGTATATATTTTAGTTATGTAAATATTAAGAAAAATCCTCCTACTCCCTACCCAGATTTTATTTATTTTAAAGAAAACCTTTTTGTAAATCTCAAATAATCAGTTCTCCCCAAATTATAATTCCCCAGATTTTAGAGGCTTTGAACAATTAGTCCCCCAGCCAAATAAAAACTACCTTTTAAGGACTAACATTATCAAAACTCGCCAAAAAGTCCCTGAATATTTTTTAGACCAAACTGCCCCTTCGTCCACCTACTCACTCGCGCCCACCACTCACACGCACAATTTTCACTCTCTCTCTCTTTCTCTCTTCTTTTTTTACATTTTCTTCTAATCTACTTTACTTTTCTCTCTCTTCATTTTTTTTCTTAAATTTTTAAAATGCAATATCTCAAAATCTAAAAGTCGAAAAAATAATCCGAAACCACTGTTTTAATCACATCGCCAAGACAAATCAAACAAGTTTACTCATCATATATTTCAAAAATTATAAATAAAATAATTATTTCACTTGTAAAAATCTGAGAAAATCATTTATAAACTGAGAAGTCTATTTTACTGTTTTGATGTAAAAAACTGTATAATGGTTTTCACATTTATAAACTGAGAAGTCTATTTCACAGTTTTGATGCAAATAACTGTATAATGGTTTTCACATTTGTAAACTGAGAATTCTATTTCACAGTTATATAAAAATGTGAATGATTTTGACATGTATATGAGCTTAATAACTGTGTATTGAAATAATATGTGTATTTCACAGTTATTTTGGTTAGAGTTTGAAGTCTATTTCACCGTTTTGAAGTCTATTTCACAGGTTTAATGTAAATAACTGTACAATAATTTTCACATTTATAAATCGAGAAGTCTATTACACAATTTTGATGTAAATAATTGTATAATGGTTTTCACATTTATAAACTGAGAATTCTATTTCACAGTTATATAAATATGTGAAATGATTTTAACATGTATATGAACTTAATAACTGTGTATTGAAATAACTGTGACGGGTAGTAAGGAAGAACGAGGGACTTCACTTCTTTATCAGTAATATGAGATTTACAAGCAAAGACAAGCTTCCTCCAAGAGAATGACCTGTAAGGCGATCCTCATCAGTGTCCCACGAAATCACACCAATAAAAAGCTTACCAAGATCTGGCTCCATCTTTTCTAAGATCTGGCTCCATCTTCTCTACAATCCCATGATGAATTGCCATAAAATTCAATAATCTCAACTTGATACAACAATCAAATTGGATACAGAAAACACTCAATTCAGCTGCAATTCAAAACATTAAATTAAACTAAAAATTTCCTATCTCCAGAAGAAGTAAATGAAAATCATCCAATAAAAGCATTTTATATGCATCAAACATGAACTTGAATTTTGATGGGTGAATTTCATAAATCACCCATAAAATTAAAACTTAATTCGTTACACAGCACAGTTCAACAGATCTAAATGTGGATAGAAAACGATTGAAACAAGTTAAACGAAGTACCTTATCTTGATAATTAGCAGCGGAGACAGTGATCCAATACTAAAGTGAGTAATCTGGGACTAAATCAAACAACATCGGATCCTTAAATCATCAATCAAAGCTCAATTCCATATCCCTGACAACCCACAATCCAATTTAGATCAGAATCAAAGAAGTTGGTAAAGATCAAAGGACGGAATTAGATTGAGAATTCATTGGAAGACTCACCATTTGAAGGGGTACCCGAATTCGGAAAATCGAAGGTAAGATCTAATTGAGAACAAAAAAACAGAGGATTTGTTTGTCTATTCCCTTGGCTTGCACGACTACCCGCTTTTCCTCAACGGAAACCGCGTCGTCCACCGCAACGGCGTCGTATCTTCTCCGACCACCGTCACTGGCGGCGGCGAAGGACTGATTTTTGATCCTCCGAAAAATTGTATTTTCCCACCGTGTTTCCAAATCAACGGAGATCGCAGGAATTGAAATTGCACATAGAAGAGGGGATTGCGCATAGAGAGAGAAAGAGAATGAGTAGGGGCAGTTTGGCCATTTAAGTTGTTATAAATAGGGTCAGGGACTCTACGGTCATTTTGATTTCAACTCTTGGATCCTAAGGTAGTATTCGAAATGTATTGTTTTTATTGGTAAATTCCACCCTATCGCAAGGTCTTATTGGTAAAAATCCCAGCATTTTATTCCTCACTTTCTCCGTCTAAACACACACACACAGAGAGTAAATCTCTCTTTCTTTCTCTCTCTCTCTCTCTCTCTATATATATATATCTCCTTATCTTTACACATTAACGCCGCCACCATAGCACCTCAATACTACCATCACCATCATAAAACCGTCATCATCATCGCTACGAACATCATTACCCATC
Source organism: Adenophora triphylla var. japonica (assembly GCA_022495995.1). Classification (NCBI taxonomy): domain Eukaryota; kingdom Viridiplantae; phylum Streptophyta; class Magnoliopsida; order Asterales; family Campanulaceae; genus Adenophora; species Adenophora triphylla. Next base: position 51,167 of record JAFEMH010002514.1, on the reverse strand, counting down.
ACTACGTAATTGTAATAAAACCATGAAAATAGAAAAAAATTGTACCTTTACGATGATGCCGATAGAAACTTGAATCTGCAATCCACTACGCCACCACTACCACACCTTAAAATCATCACCACCATTACTCCGTGAGCATCATCACGATTACCGTCAATACTAACATCACCACAACAAACATCAATCTCACACTAACTTCACCTCTTCTAATTTTTTTCTTGAATCTAAGATGAGAGAGATGGGTCAAAACAAATGCCATAGAATACGAGTATAGAAATAGAGAATGTGCACCTTACCATACCTAGAGGATCTTGAATCCGCAATTCACGCAGTCTCTTGGGAACATCTGCTTTTATTTAAACCTACTCAAGCCAAGCTTTTCTACAAAAAATAAAAGAGAGAGTGAGTCTTTGCTTTATGCGTGTGGTTTTCGAGTGTAAAGAGAAGATGAGATAAACCATAATTCAACAGTGGGTGGCAAGGATCCCTAGATAGTTTTGAAAACCATTTGCTAAAACCGCCTGCTTCATTTAATATTCAAAATTTGATAACTATTTTGGCTTAATAGTGAATTTCTTATACATCATAATAAGAAGTAAAAATTGTCTTATAATTCAATTATAAGAGATGATTTGGTCATATAATTAAGCTATAAGAGTTGTAATATGTAAATTAAGAGTTGTAATATGTAAATTATGAGATTAATTCATTGTTATTATTGAACTTTTTAATTATTTTGGTTGAAAGAATATTGTCTTATAAGTCAATTATAAGAGATGAAGTAGTTATAAGAGGCAAGTTGGTCTTATAATTCAGCTATAAGAGTTGTAATGTGTAAATGAGATTAATTTGTTGTTATTATTAAAAATTTTGATTTTTTTTCGTTGAAAAAAATTGTCTTATATGTCAATATTAGAGACAAATTAGTCTTATAAATAACTTATAAGAGATGAAGTAGTCTTATAAGTCAGTTACAAGAGCTAATTGTTGTTTGGCTGAATATGAGAGTCAACATTAATAAAATATTAAAAAATTATTTTATTTTTGTGAAAAAAAGTGAAGGGAAAAAGGACATCTACAGACTCGCTCGTATGAGGGATAAGAGGACACGAGATATTGGGACGGTTAAATGTGTGAAGGATGTAGACCAAAGAGTTCTGGTCGGGGATAAAGAGATAAAAGATAAATGGAGTTCGTACTTTGATATCTTGTTCAATGGTGGTCAAGAGCAGGATATTGGAGATTTAAATATCTCTTCGAGTATGGTTAATCGAGATTTTATGCGGAGAATTCAAAAGAGTGTAGTGGAAATGGCAATGAAAAAGATGATATTGAAGAAAGCAGTAGGACTGGATGGTATACCAATAGAGGTTTGGAGATGTTTCGGGGAGAGGGGAATAGATTGGTTAACAACGCTATTTAACAAGATATGGAGAATTAACATAATGCCATTGGAGTGGCGGAAGAGTACTCTGATCCCTTTGTATAAGAACAAAGGTGATGTCCAAGATTGTGCCAACTATCGGGGGATCAAACTAATGAGCCATACTATGAAATTTTGGGAAAGAGTGATTGCACAAAGGCAAAAATTGTGAATATTTCGGATAACCAATTTGAGTTTATGCCGGAAAGATCGACTATGGAGGCAATATATCTTATGAGACAAACCATGGAGAAATATCGAAATCAAAAGAAAGATTTGCATATGATTTTCATTGATTTGGAGTAGGCGTATGATAAAGTGCCAAGAGAGGTACTTTGGTGGGCATTAGCAAAGAAGGGTGTTTCAAAGAAATATATTGATATTATCAAGGATATGTATAATGGAGTTAGTACTTGTGTACATACTAGTGTTGGGAAGACTGAAGAGTTCCCTATAAAGATTGGAGTGCATCAAGGTTCCGCACTTTGCCCCTTTCTTTTTGCTTTGATAATGGACGAATTGACGAGGTCAGTCCAAGATGATTTACCAAGGTGTATGTTGTTCGTGCATGATGATATTGATTACGAGATGAAGATAAGAGGGTGTTGAAAGTAAATTGGAGTTGTGGAGACACTTTGGAATCTCGAGGTTTCGACTAAGCAGAAGCAAGACTGAATATTTTGAGTGCAAGTTTAGCAAAGTTGAAAGTAGGGAGGCAGGGGCGGTCACATTTGATGGAAATATTGTCCAAACTTCTGAGATTTTTCGCTATCTTGGATCCATTATCCAAAAGGATGGAGAATTAGATGGGGAGGTGGCTCATAGGATTAAAGCAGGTTGGTTGAAGTGGAAGAGTGCCACAGGGTTTCTATGTGATCGCGGCATGCCCAATATATTAAAGGAAAAATTCTACCGCACGGCAATTAGGCCGGCATTGCTTTACGGCACCGAATGTTGGGCCGTGAAACAGTATCACGTGCATAAGATGAATGTGGCGGAGATGCGTATGCTTCGATGGATGTGCGGTCATACAAGAAATGATCGATTAGGGAATGAGGTGATCAGAGGTAAGGTAGGAGTTGCGCCCATTGAGGATAAAATGAGGGAAAATCGTCTAAGGTGGTTTGGACATGTGAGAAGAAGACCGAGTGATGCACCGGTTAGGAGGCCGAAACAGTGGAGAAATGATAAAATGGCGAGGGGTAGGGAAAGACCCAAACAAACTTGGATTAGAGTGATTGAAAATGATATGAGTTTACTTGGAGTGGATGAAAGTATGGTGTCGAAGAGGCCGGAGTGGAGGGCAAAAATCCATGTGGGGGGTTGATTTTTTTTATTATTTTTTTTTTAATTTATTTATTTATTTATTATTTTTTTTCCAACAACATTTTTACACGATGACATATGAGGATTCATGTTAGCCGACCCCAAATTATTTTCGATTAAGCAGAAGCAAGACTGAATATTTGGAGTGTAAGTTTAGCAGAGTTGGAAGTAGGAAGGCAGGGGCGGTCACATTTGATGGAAATATTATCCAAGCTTCTGAGTTTTTTCGCTATCTTGGATCCATTATCCAAAAGGATGGAGAATTAGATGGAGATGTGGCTCATAGGATTAAAGCAGGTTGGTTAAAGTGGAAGAGTGCTACAGGGTTTCTATGTGATCGCGGCATGCCCAATAGATTAAAGGGAAAATTCTACCGCACGGCAACAGCCGCTAGATTGCTTTACCAAGCACCGAATGTTGGGCTATGAAACGGTGTCACGTGCATAAGATGAATGTGGCGGAGATGCGTATGCATCGATGGATGTCTTGATCATACAAGAAAGGATCGATTGGGGAATGAGGTGATCGAGAGGTAAAGTAGGAGTTGCGCCCGTTGAGGATAAAATGAGGAAAAATCGTCTACGGTGGTTTGGACATGTGAGAAGGAGACCGAGTGATGCACCGGTTAGGAGGCCGAACGGTGGAGAAATGATAAAATGGCGAGGGTAGGGAAGACCCAAACAAACTTGGATTAGAGTAATTGAAAATGATATGAATTTACTTGGAGTGGATGAAAGTATGGTGTTGAAGAGGCCGGAGTGGAGGGCAAAAATCCATGTGGGGGTTGATTTTTTATTTTTTATTTTTTATTTTTTACTTTTTATTTTTTTATTTTTTATTTTTTTATTATTATTTTTTTATTTTTATTTTTATTTTTTTATTTTATTTTATTATTATTTATTTTTTTCACGATAACATATGAGGATTCATGTTAGCCGACCCCAAATTATTTTGGGACTAAGGCTTTGTTGTTGTTGTTGTTGTTGTTATACTTTAATTATAAGAGGTGAACTGGTCTTATATGTCAGGTATAAGAGCTGACTGGGATTTTTGATAGGAGGGCAGTTTAGTCTTTTGGCAGCGAGAGAGGTGTTTATGGTATTTTGAATGGTGTGTCCCGTTGGGTTTTAAATCCTCGCCTGAGGGCCCTAGAGGAAGTGGCCCTAAATATTATGTTGATAGCTAACTTTTAGGAAACTAACAATACTAATTGATTTATATTCTTTTAGTGTCAATCTCTTCTATTTCTTGTAGGATACTTCGCACCGTTCAAGGAAAAGATTGATCTATGAACTCAGCAGCTCACCTATGTAAGAAGACTTTTCACCAACAAAGTTCCTTATGCATTCAAGAGCACTTTTGAGAGCAAAAGTCTTCATTAGTTGTTCGACTCAAAGAGTGCTTTTAGGTTGTGTGGGAAGTTGTGTTTTACATCTGAACACGCATCTATGTTTCTTAGAAGTTCTATATTTTCAGTTCAGTTAGATTCACTTTCCTTAAACATGGAAGTTTATTCTTTGATCAGTAGTTGGTTAGGACTTGCTAGAGCGTTTTCATCTTTGTTATTTCTATAATCAGATTTTTTGATAGTGAAATGGTAAGTCGCAACTTCACTTATCACCGAAACAGGACACACCTATGTAGATCATGCATATTATTGCAACTAGAAACTGTGAGGATCTCCGTAGATATTATCTACAGAGATCAAACGACATTCTGACTGTAATAATAGATATCAAATTAACAAAATTTTGCACTTGAAAACTGTAGTATCATTAAGATCAAACCGTATTCTGACCGTAAAGTGTGGTTTGTGGAGAAACAAAACTAGATATACAACCTGACCTGCAAAAATACACAGCCTCTTTGGTCACTCAACTAATTTCTCATTGAAACCTGACCAAATTCAACCAAAAAATGGAGCAAATATCTTCAACAACTATTCTAATAGAACCTGTTTCTCAATGGAGAAAATGGAAATTACTAAAGAGAAAAAGTACATCTGTAAAGTATTTCATCGTCACTCTCATCTTCCTCGTCAGATACCATCTCGCTCCCAGGTAACTCCAACTTTCAACCCATTACAAATGAGGGACCCACAGTCTCTGTCTCGATGTAATCAGCATATAATCTCTCTTCAAATCTCTGGTCACTACAGTTGAGGAACCAAGCCAGTAAACTTCTTATCCCCTTACTCTGTAATTTCTGATACGTAGACTTGATTCTTGATTCCAAACTATAGATGAAGTATTCTTCATTATACAGAGATCAAACGACATTTCACAACTACCTTTGCCACATCCTGTGCTGGAATACCCCGTCCAAGAAGAAACTCAATGGGTTTCATAATCATATTTTGTTTAAGGCTAACAATCTGAGGCATTCTCAATTAAATGAGGAAATCCTTCCGGGTCAATCTTGATTTTAAGTTGAAGAAATATTGCTGCGTTGAAAATTTAGCTTTCGGAGGGAGCCCAAGAATTTGTGGGAATTGCGCAATAATCGAAGCTAATGCTTCTCTTCGAATCTCAAAGCTAACCAAACAATCGTTATTTGGTTTAACCGTTTCCTCAAGATCATAACCAAGTAAGAGACTATGTGAAAATTGAATAACTAGTTGCAGACCTTAAAGGCGCGACCATCAACTCTTTTGATAAATAGTTATCAACTGTGAAATTTTGGAATAAATCTAATATTTCAAACTCCATCCTCATATTCAGAATACACCCAAGAAGGGTGAAAAATTGTATTCGCCCATATCAATCTCTTATACCAATCATATTAATTTTAATGGGTAAAAAAAGTAGATATATCAAACTTTTGATATGGTAGTACCGTATCAATTGTATCTAATTGGTTGGTACATAATATATGATATTGACTTCGACTGATATATTGTATACTAACATTATTAATAAAAATCAAAAAATTATAAATTATGTACTACCTCCGTCCCAATCTAAATGTCCCAAATTGGGTTTGGCACGGGAATTAAGGAATCTATAGTATAAATGGGAACCCTCCCATGAACAGTTGAATGAACAGTACCAAAGGGCGAATTTCCCATTTTGCCCTCACTAAGTTGTCCCTTTCCCATTTTGCCCTTAAAAAAAAAAAAGATAGAGGCAGTGGATTACGTGTGGATGCCGATCAGAGGACCGAGAAGGAGGGTGGCGCTGATCCAATTATCAGTAATCTTGTGTGAGATCTTCCCCGGCAGATCCTTCCAGAGTCCGGGCATCACCTTCTGCTGGAACGGCGATAGAGCGTAGACCACCGCTTTCATCTTTATCGGTATCTTTCCCATCTCTTCACGCGCGCGTTTCTTAACCGGAACTTCTTGATCGGAAAATCTCTCCGGACTAGGGTTTGGCGATTGCGAAATCGGCAGAATAATGAGCAGATAGATAGCGGGGCAATTTTGACTGAGTTTTTTTGCTATTGGCTTAAAAAGACTGATTCATATCAAGGCCCATTTGAAATGTGAAAAACTCGTGTCCTTGGACACGGGCTTGCTCTAGTAAATATATATAATGTAAAAAGAGTATAGTGAAATAAATGTTGTGAGTATGAAAGTGATGTAGGAAAGAGAAAGTGGGGTAGGGAATAGTTAGTGGATATTTATTGTGAGTATGACAAGTGGGTCCCACCAATAAAAAAATTTCCTTTTTTGGGTTGGGTCATTTTAAATGGGACACCCAAAAAGGAAAGTTGGGACATTTAGATTGGGAAGGAGGGAGTATATAAATATATACTCTCTCCGTCCCATAAAACCTTGCCTATTTTGCTATTTTTGGGGTCCCACTTTAAAGTGACACTTTCCTAAAAAGAAAATCAACAGTAAACGAATAAGGTAATGTGGGAAGAAGGGAGTATATAATATCAAAAAATATAGTTTTTTTAATCTAACCCTAAAATCTAATTCAATCGCACGCTCTCTAAGGTACTCAGCAACAAGCAGATTTCTCTCCCTCTTTTGCGATTGCGATTTGCCTCTTTCTTTTCGCGACTTCACCCCTGACTGACATTGTTTAGTTTTCAAAACTTTTTTTGAACTATTTTTCTTTAGTTTTAAGAATTTATAATTTCTGTTTTGAGAGATTTTCTTATGTTATAATATATTACTCTTTATAATAGACAGAAAACAAAAAAAAAAATGTATCTATAGTATAAATGCCGAAGAAAGCGTTGTATGGGTTGAAGCAGGCGCTCAGAGCTTGGTACAATGAGATTGACTCATACTTTCTCAAAAATGGTTTTGAGCGGACTAAAAGTGAGGCAACACTATATGTGAAGAATAAAGGGGGTAACATACTTGTTGTTTGTCTTTATGTGGATGATCTGATTTTTATGGGCAGTGATTCCAAGATGTTGCAAGAATTCAAGGAAGACATGATGAAGGCATATGAGATGAGTGACTTGGGGCTGCTTCATTATTTTTTGGGCATAGAAGTCTCTCAGGCGAAGGAAGGGATTTTTATATCTCAACAAAGGTATGCGAGAGGAATTCTTGAGAAGTTTAATTTGGCGAATTGCAGGCCCGCACTACTCCATTAGTTACAAATGAAGAGCTAATGAAAGATGATGGAGCTAAGTAAGTTGACAACTCTCTTTATAGAAGTTTGATTGGGAGCTTATTGTATCTTACAGCAACAAGGCCAGACGTTATGTCGCTGCAAGTCTGCTCTCACGGTTTATGCAAGAACCAAGTCAAGTTCACTTTGGTGTTGCCAAGAGGGTGTTAAGATACTTGCAAGGAACGTTTGATTATGGCATATGTTACAAGGCAACAAAAGGCCCACTTTTGATTGCATATTCAGATAGTGATTGGGTTGGAAGTATCGATGACATGACAAGTACTTCTGGCTATGCTTTTCTCGTGGGTTCAAGTATTTGCTCTTGGTTGTCGAAGAAGCAAAATGTTGCCGCACAATCAACTGCAGAAGCGGAGTATGTAGCTGCAGCTATGGCAACATCCGAAGCTATTTGGTTAAGGAGAATTCTTAAAGATGTTGGAAAAAGACAAGTAGAAGGAACCACACTCTTCTATGACAATCAATCGGCCATTGCCATTGCAAAAAATCCAATCAATCATGAGCGAACAAAGCATATAGCCATCAAGTATCATTTTATTTGTGAAGCAATTGAAGGAGGTGAGATTCTGAAGTATTGCAAGTCACAAGAGCAGTTTGCGGATATCTTCACCAAGTCACTTCCAAGAGAAAGGTTTTGTTATCTTCGTGAGCTCATTAGAGTTGTCAAGCAAGTGCATTAAGGGGGAGTGTTGGAAGTAAATGCACTTTCTCATACATTGTTCATTTATCTAGTTCATGAACCATGTTTCATTTTAGTTCATGAACATTCTAGTCCTACTTTATCTAGATAACGTCTTAATTAATTAGTCTAGATAAGTCTCTGAATTAATGTATTCTAGAGTCATCTCTTGGCAAGTATAAATAGCCATGTATTCATGATTTGGAAGATCAATCAGAAAAGCAATAACCAATTCTGAGTACATATTGTTTTCTTTCAAATTCAAAACTGTTTCCTACATCTTTAACATACATTTCCCACATAATCAAATGCTAAAAGCAATTTTGAATCCAGGGCAAAATAACCATCAATCTTCAAAAAAATTATCAGAAATTAATTAATCACATACACATAAATTTGAATTAAATAAATATCCGACCACAAATCAATGTCAAAAACATTTTCTGTACAGGGAAACCAATTTCAAATGCCAATGATTGCAAACCAATTTCAATTATTAAGGTGCCAGTATGCAGAGAGAGGAACAATAATACTCTCTCTATCCCGAAATGGTCTTTTTTGTTTAATACGAATATATTTTGAGCAATAATTTTAGATTAATTTAATTATCCTAATAAATATCTAAAACTGATTATTGATAGTATTTATAATGGTTTGTCAATAACAAGTTTTAAAATTTCATTATGAAAATAAAATTAACGTAAATTTACTGTTTAAAGTACATTTGCATTAACAATTAAAAAAGTGGAAGATTATTTTGGGAAGGAAGGAGTACATTGTTAAGGTGTTTTAATTAATAACATAATTCAAATTAAGACTAACATATAAACATTCAAAATCAGGTCCAAGTTAACCCTAACTTTATCATTGAAAATAATTTATGAAGAATCAAAGTGAAAAGGGTTTACCTTCACAATGGAAGTAATGAATCGTACGGAGCAGTGAGTCGCGTGAGGGAGATGCTCTAATCCAGCCGTTTCTCGGCCTCTTGTTCGCGCTCGCCGCCTTCATTGCCGCGCCATGTCCGGCAGCTAATTTGTCGGCAGAAGTAAGTTGCTAGGGCTGGAGAGATCGATAGAGATGATTTTAGCGACGGGCTAGAGTGGTTGAGGGAGGAGGGGGTGGCCGGAGGTGGGGAGGGTAGAGAGAGAAAGTGTGTGTGTGTGAGAGAGAGAGAGAGAGAGAGTTAGCTTTGTGTGTCTCAAGGAAGGGGAGGGGTTTTGTTTTTGGGTAATAGGGTATTTTTGTTATTTTGAAAGATTATAGATTTATCCAGGGACTATTTAGGCATAATAGTTATCAACTGTGAAATTTTGGAATAAATCTAATATTTCAAACTCCATCCTCATATTCAGAATACACCCAAGAAGGGTGAAAAATTGTATTCGCCCATATCAATCTCTTATACCAATCATATTAATTTTAATGGGTAAAAAAAGTCGATATATCAAACTTTCGATATTGTAGTACCGTATCAATTGTATCTAATTGGTTGGTACATGATATATGATATTGACTTCGATTCGATTGATATATTGTATACTAACATTATTAATAAAAATCAAAAAATTATAAATTATGTACTACCTCCGTCCCAATCTAAGTGTCCCAAAATGGGTTTGGCACGGAAATTAAGGAATAAATATATATAATGTTGATGAGCCCGGATCTACTGGACCGGGCCCGCGCTCGGTCTAGTCCAAGGAACCAGTGACGTGGCATTTTCTAGATCGCTGGAGGGAAGACCGCGGACAAATAGGCCCTTGTGGTCAAGACCGTGTCCCTCCTCGCATCGTCCCCATCGAGCACCATTGGGACCCTGCTCGCTGGATCCGTGCCCGCATGAAGTCATGCCCGCATCAACCGTGCTCGCGTCTTATATCTTTGACCGCGGGCACAACGTTGACCGCGGGCACATCTTTCCGGTTAATGTCAAGCCTTGCGAGCAAGTTAGCTTACGCTCGACAGCCACTAGCCGCTCCCCCATCACGCATTCAATGCGGCTCGATTCAGCGCCTACTTATTCCATTTAATGCAATAAGCGACTCACTGCGGCTCATGTCCTTTCGGCCATGTCCTCGGACGGTCAATGTTCCCTCCCCGACAGGACCAATTAGCTGCGGACACGTGTAGCCGGTCAAATACCAAAGTGCCCCTGGGCCGATCTCGTGCTTACCTCAACAAGCACCATGGCATTGCCTATAAATAGAAGGCCTTTACCCTCGGGCAAGGTAAGTTCCATATACAATTGAGTAAGCTCTTTTACTCTCTAAACCTAAACACACACACACTCCAAAGGTATTCAAAGCCTTATTACTCAAGGTATTCTTACTCTCACACCCGAGGGCCCGAGTTGGAGTAACATCCAACTTCGACCTTAACGGTGCTTGTTTGTGTTGTGATCTAGGTACATCAAACCAATAAATATATCCTAGCCAGATATCCTTGAACCGCTCCTGACCCCGAAAGCTGTGGCGTCATCAGTGGTTCCATTGCCGGGAATCTCGACTTTATTTCGTTTTCTCGTTAAAAATCTTTTGTTTTCAAGGCACCTCACGTGTCCTAGACAAATCCAGTGCCGAGAGGCTCTTCTTTTTACATCACTAAGTTTTTCCCGTTTAAAACTTTTGTTTTCGTACACACTCAGAAGTCTAAACAACCGACTCGTCAAAAGACACTTCTTTTCGCTTATTTTCGCCTTTACGAGACATGTCTCAAATTACGAAAAATGCCGGTCATTTGACCACTAGAGGAGGAGAACCAAGCCGAACCCTCCATCATCAATAGGGAAAGGCAAACCAACTCGTTTTCAATGCACGTGGGCCCATTCTCACCTCAAAAATCCCCAAAGACAACGAGTTCTACACCTGTTAACCGAGGAAGCCCGTCTTTGAGAAAGCCCAGCCCTACTAAACAATAGCCCAAAACTCCCCAAGCTCACGTAAAAAACACCACTCTAACCACCCCACTTTCCCCAGAGCAAATCCCGAGAAGGAAGGAAATCCTAGCCTCCAAGTCCAAGGCGGTCGCGGAGGCCACGGCCATCAACGACGCGGAGATGGAAATGTTTGAAATAGAGGCCAATGGAGGGCTACGGTTCCCTCAAGGGTCACAAAGGTTCTCCCAACGAGCTCCCGCTAACTCGCTTGCTAGTCAGCCGCTGGGGCAAATCGGGTTGAACCGGCCACTTCGAGCGCGGACAGCGGCCGGGCGGAGCGTGGTGCGTGTAGAGGATAGCGAGGAAATGGGGGAAGAGGCACGGTCAAACCGCCGTGCAAGGTCCAAAGCTGCACCCTTGGCTCCGGCCAAGGAGAAGGTCGTGGCTCCACGAGCTAAAAAGCGAAGGTTGATGATCGAACCCCGAGTTTGTAGAATTCATGCAGAAGATGTGGGAAACCCATCGAAGGTCGCCTGAAGTGGCCGCACCATGGACGCCTTCGGCCGATAAAATTGCGCGGCACCGATCCGAAGGGCAAACCCCCAAATGGACACCTATGACGGATCCAAAAATGCCAAGAGTCATATGGGAAGATTTGAGGGCCGAGATGGCTTTATTCTCCGCGGATGAGTCGGTGATGTGCAAAGATTTGGCTGCGACCTTCACCGGCAAGGCCCTATCTTGGATGCTAGCCCTCAAGCCCCGGTGTATCCAATCATTCGGTCCGCCCGTAGTTCTCTTCCTCAATGCCTTTGCCGGAGCAGGTGTGCCCGCTAGACCAAAGACAGATCTTGTCGTGTCAGCGGTGCACCAAACGAGCCTACAAAAGATTATATATCCCGGTTCGGGGAAGGTGAGCGAGGAGATTGTGGACTGGACGAGGGAGATATCGGACTATGTTTTGAGGGCGGCCTCGGTTCCTCCTTCCTCAAAATGAATTTTGCCTCCAAAGAAACCTAAATCAATGGAGGAAATGTATGAAAGGGCCTCGGCCATTGCCTCCGCCTCGAAGAGCCTAGTGTGCCCGCTCCCGAGCTTCGCAAAAGAAAGGATAAGCCAAGTCCAGGAGACCACCCCGCAGCCTGCTCACACCGCAATCGTGGCAAAAACAGAGGCCGGGATCGAGAAAAGCTCAAGAAGGCTATGGCCGAAACAAGCTTTACAGAGCTCACCGACCCAAGGGTGGTGATCATGAGAGCCTCAGACTTTTCCCCGCTCCTCCCCCATGCTTCGAAAGCCAAATGAGAGGAGTAGACTTAAATTCATGTGAGTATCACAACGACCACGGGCACGGAACCGAGGATCAAGCTTTCCACCAAGCGAGTAATCCAGCAGAAAATCAATAACGGGGAGCTAACCAAGTGGGTTAAGGGGAAACAATACTGCCCCAATAACAATGATCGGCGGCGGGCACGACACACGCGGGACCGGAGAGAAATGAAAGAGATAATTATGATGACGATTTTGGGGACTATGACATTAACTTCATTGGGGAGGAACCTCCTCAAATAAGCAAACTGTCCCTCCAAATTCGGACATTAGAGAAGGTTTTCTCCATCCCCGCCCCGGCTCCGGAGGAAGAGCAGTGAAATTGGGTTCAAAAGGAGTGAACTTGCCTCCACCCTTTTTCATTCCACACACCCACTCACCCTCGTAATGAGAATCAACCGGGCAAACATAGGCCGAGTGTTGATAGATACTGGAGCTGCCCGCGACATACTCTACTACCATACTTTGGTTGGAATGAGAATGACAGAAGCACATCTCACTCCATATGCGGGCATGCTCGAAGGCTTCACCAACCACGCTGTAAGGGTAAAGGGGACGATTGTGTTTGACGTAGCTATTGGGGAAAAACCCATGCAGAAGACGGCCAAGATAACTTTCATGGTGGTCGATCTTCCTTCCCAGTACAATGCCATTCTCTACAGAATCGCTCGGGCCGAATTGGGAATAGTTGCGTCCGTCCCCACCAAAGGGTGAAATTTAACACCCGGGGCGGGGTTGCTACCATCAAGAACCGGCCCGGGAGATTCCTCCGAGCCTTTGGAGGAAAAAGGAAAGAACAGAAGGCTGACCTCCCCGCCCGCAGATAGAGGGCGAGGACAAAATGATAGAGGGAAAGGGCGAGGACAAGTCAAAAAAGGGGAAAGCTCTTGCACTCCCGCCGCCACCCGTACCGATTGGCATGCTTTCTTTCCATTCCACAAAGGTGGAGCTCAAGATGAGCAGAAAATCGAAGCAGTTGGCTGCCCCTGTTGAGGGAGGTTATATTGATCGAGGAATAGAGGGGGAAATTGACCGTGATATCATATATTCAATGGCAACACTGACCGAAGCTGGGTCAACCCCCAACTATTGTCATTGACTCCCGCACAATCGTGAAATCAGCGACCTTCAACCTAACAACGAGCTCGAGGAGGTGGTAATCAATCCCCACTTCCCGAGCAAACAAGTTAAGGTCAATGGAAATTCACAGCGAGGAAAGAAGGATACTTATTGAGTTCCTTAGAGCAAATTGCGATGTGTTCGCTTGGAGGGTGGAAGATATGCAAGGCATCAGCGAGGACGTGATCCTCCATAAAATCAACGATGACCCCTCCTTCAAAAACATTCACCGTAAATCCGTATATTTCTCCCTGAGAAAGAGATTGCCATCAAGGAAGAGGTGGAAAAATTGCTAAAAGCGGGGATAATAAAGGAGATCTCCTACCCCAAATGGCTGGCCAATGTGGTCATGGTTAAGAAATCCAATGGCAAATGGAGGATGTGCGTTGATTTCACCGATCTCAACAAGGCATGCCCCAAGGATTGTTTCCCTCTTCCTCGCATAGACAGATTGGTGGATTCTATAGCCGGACACAGAGTTCTAAGTTTCATTGATGCCTACTCCGGCTACCATCAGATCCAGATGGCTCCTGAAGATGTCCGCTCTGTAGCCTTCATTCTTTGCGGGCAAGACATACTGCTACACTATGATGCCCTTTGGGCTGAAGAATGCAGGAGCCACATATCAGCGCATGGTCAATCTGGTCTTTAAAAACCAACTAGGCAGAAATCTGGAGGCCTACATTGACGACATGGTCATAAAAACTAAGGAAAACTCCCACGAGCTCGATGTGGAGGAAACCTTCAAAAACTTGCGCCACAACAGCATGAAGCTAAACCCCCTTAAGTGCGCTTTCGGGGTCAAGGCGGGCAAGTTCCTCGGATTCATGGTCAACCAAAGAGGGATAGAGGCTAATCCAGAGAAAATCCAGGCCCTATTAGACATGAAACCTCCTGCCTGTGTAAAGGATGTACAAAAACTTAATGGTCGCATCACCGCACTCGTCGCTTCATCTCGCGGTCCAGAGAGATGCCTCCCCTTCTTCAAAACTCTCAAAGGGGGAAGAGAGCTGATGAATTTACATGGAGTACCGAGTGCCATCGGGCTTTTGAAGAAGTCAAAACATACCTCGGGCGGCCACCTCTACTCGGCGGTCTCTGAGAAGAGCTCTTTTTGTATTTAGCATATGCGATCCGTGGCTGTTCTTGTAAGGGAGGAGAATAACTCCCAAAAACCAACTTTATTATGTAAGTAAGGCACCGTCCGCCGTAGAAGGGCGTTATCTTAATATAGAAAAGTTAGCTTACGCCTTGCTTGTATCCGCTCGAAAATTAAGAGCCTACTTTTACGCACATCCTATAACCGTACTAACCGAGGCCCCGCTTAGAAAGGTTTTACATAAACCGAGTCCCTGGGGAGAATGCTAGCTTGGTCTATAGAGCTCACCGAGTTCCAGATCACCTACTCCCGAGAAAGACAATCAAAGCGCAGGCCTTAGTTGATTTTGTAGTAGAATCATCATTCAAATTAGCGGACGGCGACCTCGGGAAGAGAAAGCGAGGGTATTCGTAGGATGACCCGAAGGCCCGAGCACGTAAATTGTTCAACCTGTGGAGCGTCCAGAAGAGGTATGGACTTTATATGTGGACGGCTCCGCGAGCAAGTTAAGCAGTGGAGCGGGCATACTTCTGATCGCACCCTGCGGGGAGAAATTTATGAGGGCCTTAAGATTCAAGTTCGAGGCATCAAACAATCAGGCTGAATATGAAGCGATTATAGCGGGCATGGAATTGGCAAGAGACTTGGGAGTGCAGAATATTGAGATCAATAGTGACTCTCAGCTCATAGTTAATCAAATTAGGGGGGAGTATGATACTATCAACCCAGTACTAGCTCAGTACTGTGGCCTTGCAAAAACCCTCATCAAAAATTTCACTTACTATTGTAAGTGCTCCAATTTGAGCTTGTTAGCATTTTCGTTAGAAAATTAACGAAAGTTATAACATTACTAACATTCTTAACTTTTCTAACAAAGTAAGGGTAAAATGGGCATTGCCACTTTAAGTTAAACCAAGAAAAGAATCTCAAAAAGCAAAAGAAATTAGAAAAATCCGAATTAAGAAAGTTGAAAAACAGCTTCAGTTTGAATTTTAAAAAGATTATTCTTCCTGTCCAAAGCCAAGATGTAGCAGATGAACAAAGGCACGCGTAGATCCTTGTCCGCGCGGATACGTTTGATTCTCACAGTGTCCTATAAATTGAACCCTCCTCTCTCAGTTTACACAACACATTTTTTATCACAGCAACGAAGTTCTGGCGAAATATAGAGAGAAAACAGTGGGAATCTCTAGATTGCCACCATTTTCTCTTGAATCTTTCCCAATCTCACTCCAAACACAAATCCAAATACCAAACCTTGATACTCCTCAAGCCAAACACCAAATATTGATACTCCTCAAGTCAAATTCCAAGCCTAGGAAGATAGGGTGTCACCATTGGTAAAGCCCTCCTTCTCAAAACCCTAAAATTCTCTTTTGATTTCTTGATCATCTTGTTCTTCTTACTTTGACTTATTTTATGTCTAGTTTAACTTGAGTTTTGACCTAAGATGGTCATCTTGAAGTTCATCTTCATGAATGACCATCTCAAATGGTCCACATTTTAGATCTCTAGTTAATTCTTTCTCTTTGGTTTCATCTTTACAAAACCCCCTTTCCTTTTGCAAAGGACATGTTTAAACCCCATAAATTCCCCAAGGATGACTTGAATATGATAACCACTTAACAAAAAGTAGTGGTATCAAGTCTAGGGATGAAAATGGGGTGAACATAGATGCAAACCCCCCAAAAATCACATTTTCCCTCAAGAACATCTTGCTGTCCAGTAGCATTGTTCTGAGACCTCAGTCCATTTTCCTATTTTTTGGACCCAGTAAAACTTGGAATTGGGTGTTTACTACAAAATACTTTTTGTAGCCAACATCCAGATCTTTCCAGACATATTTTTATTTTATTTTTTGAGTGAGTAAAACTCCTTTTTTCAATTTTTCTTTTAGAGGCCAGTTCATCAGCTTCTGGAAATCCAGATTTCACATCTGAGATTTCCAGAAGGTTTTGACCCCTCAAATTACTTCCAAAATGGAAAGTTCCTTTGCAGAAACCCTATTTAGGGTGTTTTAAGAAACTTTCATTCTCGGACTTTCCCCAGATTCTGAGGTTTTGAAGCCTTTAAGTCCATTTCAAAGTCAAGGGTCAACTGCCTTCTTTCATTCTGGCAGAATTGCTTTTCAAATCCAAAAATCTTTTGAGTGCCAAGACTCAATCCAAAAATCATACCAAAAATCTTGGGGATTGTTCAAAGTCTTATAAAGAGTTCTCCATTTTTGTTTTTCTCAGTTTCAACTCGTTTTGGTCAAAACACACACACACACACACACACATACAACAAAGGATTTCAAATGTTTGGAAGACTCGTTTTGCGAGGCGCGTCGGGTGCACACTAACGTCCTTCCCGACGCGTAACATGACCTCCGAACCTAAATCTCTGATCTCGGGCTTTTTTCAAAGTTTTGGCCCTCAAAATAAAAATGGCGTGGCGACTCCGTTTGATTTCAAAAATCGGGTACATCACAACTATGAGCTGAATCAAGTCATGAGAGAGGACAATGTGGAAGCTGACCTCCTCTCAAGAATAACCGAGCAAGAAATTGGTGAGTTGGAGACAAATTGCCAGATTGAATTCACGGAGAGACCTGCTATAGATCGAATACAGATAAACAATATTGAGGATCAAGTAAGGGACTGGGTGGATGAAATGAAGGATTACATCGAGAAGCAAACCCTCCTCGGGACCCAAGAAAGGCTAGAGCCATCAGAACGGTGTCCGCGAAATACCTCGTCCTCGATGGGGTGCTTTTTCGGCGATCATTCACCAAGCCTTTACTAAGATGTGTTAAAACTCACATGGTCACCAACTTACTCTATGAGGTTCATGAAGGAGTTTGTGGCGGACATCCAGGTGCTCGCACCCTCTCAGACAAAATCAAATTCCAAGGATTCTTTTGGCCCACAATGAGAAGGGATGCGCAGGAGTATGTTAGAAAATGTGATAAGTGCCAGAGATTTGCGGACATCCCTAGACTACCATCAACAGAGCAGACCTTGGTGGTACCATCGTGGCCGTTTGATACGTGGGGGATAGATCTTATTGGACCATTTCCAACTGCTAGAGGAAGCATCAAGTATGCCGTGGTGGCCGTGGATTATTTTACCAAGTGGACGGAAGCAAAGGGCTTGGCCACTATTTCCGAGGATAACACTATCGCTTTGTCCACGACCACATCTATTGTCGATTTGGGGTTCCCCGAGCAATAATTTCAGATAATGGCACCCAATTCTCCGCAAAATTCACTGCTGAATGTGTGAGAATGAAGGTGCAACACCGTAAGTCCGCAGTTGCCTATCCTCAGGGAAATGGTCAAGCTGAGGCCGCGAAGAAGCTAGTCCTAACTGCCTTAAAGAAAAATTTGGAAGGACGAGGAGGACGTTGGTTGGACGAGATCCAGATCGCATTATGGGTTGTCCGCACCACAATAAGAAATTCAACAGGAGAAACTCCCTTCTCGCTCACGTATGGGTCAGAGGCAATGGCTCCAGTTGAGGTAGCCCTACCCTCGTACAGAGTCACATACTTCGACGAGTCTCAAAACGAGGCAAACGAAGGTGTGACTCGGACGATCTCGAAGGAAAGAGAATGCGGGCACATGAAAAAATGGTGAACTACAAACGAAAGCGAAGAAGCACCATGATAAAAGAGTAAATAAGAGGAGTTTTTCACTGAGACTGGGTACTCAGAAGCGTAGAGGTCCAAGGGACCCAACCTGGTTTCAACAAACTGTCCCCGAAATGGGAAGGTCCATATGAGGTCACAAAGATAGTCAAAGAGGGCACCTACATATTGCGACCAAAAGAGGGAGAGGAGCTTAAGCACGCTTGGAATAGCGACCACCTTAAGAGATACTTCTTTTAAAATCTTTGTAATTTTTTGGAAGGAGTATAGACTATATAAATATAAGGGAGAGGTTATCATCATATTTTGATGCAAAAATCAATTCCCACCAGCCTCAAAAGCTAAGGTGGATGCCCGCGTGCGGATGCCAGTGAGTTCAAGAGCCAACATATGAGCTCCTACTTACTGATGCGCAAAGATCTAAGGATCCGCATGCCTATATATGTACAAAGATCCATTACGATCCGTACTATGATCGCGGGAGGACTCTCTCCCGCTCGCGTGACACCACCAAAAATAAGTGGATATAGATGAACGTAGGTACAAAGGCCATGATGCCCGTGCCTACGGATTCTAGTGGGGACAATGACACGAAGTCGGACCCACTAATTGCGCGAAGGACCTCGTTAGGGCCGTTACTCGCATGCCTGTATGTGACAAAGGCCTACATATAAGCCCATTCACCAGATCGCCACGAGACCCTCACGAAAAACCTAGGGAGTTTTGAATAAAGGGTCAAATAAGTGAGAACCTCCAATAAGGGGATACAGATGCCGGGGGTTAAAGGGCCTCTATGCTAAAATATGCTCCTACCTTTTACATTGCGCGGACAATAGCCTCACGGCCACCTTCGCATGCCCTATGAAAGTATGCTTGCCTTGGCTACTTTTGACTTACACCACGGCCGCAAGGTGGGAATAAGTGTAAATGGATGAGAGTGATCAAACTAGTTTAGCAAAGCCAAACAGACAAACGAGGTTAAGGCCTCAAAGTTTGCCACAAGGCTAAAACAAACGCGATCATAGAAGAATAAGGCTGACTCTCACAAAAAACCTAAGGGTTTTGAATAAAGAGTTAGGAAAACTCAAAAATGCGGGCAAAGGGCCTACTAAGGCCGCTTTGCCGCAGAAGGAGAGTATAAAGTTAATTGCAAGTCAAAAACGCTGGAAAAAGTAATAGGCAAGAATGCAAGTATTAAGGTGCTCGAAAATTGCCAAACTACTCAAAATAGCCTACGAGACAAGCAATTGAGATAAAAGTAAAGGAGCCAAGTGGAGAAAAATGCTTCTATTGATGATAAGAAAGTATTTACAAAATCCTAAAACTATTACAAACAAGAAAAAGCAAAAAATCCTATACTAAGGGAGCATTCTCCTTGGGCTCCTCGGTAGCCGCTCCATCGGTGCTCGCTTCTGGCTCCTCGGTGGCCGCACCCCCTGTGCCCGCTTCGGAGTCCGGAGTTGGGGAAGGCAGGCTGGTCCCCAGAGGCACCTCAGTGGTAGGAGCAGCTTGTTGTTCGGCGGAGGCTGAAGCGGGAGGTGCCCGCCCGGGGAATAGATCTCCAAGGGCTGGCCCCTCTGGAAGAACCTGAGCCAGGGCATCCCCCAAAGGTAAAGGGTTGTCCCCGAATCGCAGCGCATCCAGTTCGGCGATCAGTCCAAGGGCAGTCACTTCTGCCACAGGAGGCAGAGAGGCCGCGGCGGAAAGATCTAGACCCTTGACCTCGTCCTCGGACAGAGGAACTAGCGCATGCCCGGGCACGCACTCCGCGTCAGTAGCAACCAGTGAGCCGATCACGGCCAACTGCTGCACGGAGAACATACCCGTGGCCGCGAAGTTCCGGATCTGTGTCCGGACACCGGCCTCGTATTGGGCCAAGCACTCCGCATTAAACTCATCGGAGTTCTTATACTCCTCGATGGCCTCTTTGCGAGCTTCGGCCAGCATCCTCTCCTTCTCCAAGCTGAACTGGGTCAGAGGCAGCAGCTTCTCGGAGAGTTCATCCGCCTTGGCCTCCAGGATCTCCACTTGCTTCTGGGAGGCATCCAGCTTGGCCATGAGCTCGGAGTTCCTTTGCTCCAGCTGAAGTTTGTGGCCCCTGAGCTCATCCCGCTGGCCCTTTGCCTTTGCAAGGCTCCCCTCCAGCTCGGTCACCCGCTCCTGGAAGCCCTTCAGATCGGACTCCTTGGTCGCGAACTCTTTTTCCTTGGCATCCAGGAGGGAGCTCAGAGTCCCCACCTTCTCCTGGGCCTGCTCCAGCTCGCGGAGTTTGCCCGCCATGTCCTTGGTGTTGCTGGCAAGCTCAGCGGACAGGCTGTCACAGGTCTCCCGGAGCCGCATAGCCTTATTGCCCACCTGCGAGGAGGATAGTTAGAGGGAGAAAGCCTAAAAATGTCAGAAGGACAGACGGAAAGAATCAAACCTCAGTCAGGGCAATCCCAATGTCTCCCATCAGGGCTGATGGGTTCTCCTTCTCCGCCACGGAGTGATAGAAATCCGGGGCAAAAAGCCTGTTGATGAGCCCTATCCCAACAGCTGAGTTATGGGCAGAGCGGGCATACAGGTCCACCCCTTCAATAGCGGGCACACCTCCCACCTGTTTCCTCTTCTCCCAGGTCTCCTCGCGGGTGGCCAGGGAGGAGATCGGATAGGCCACCGAACATATGGTCCCCGCGGCGGAGGGAGCAGTGGTAGAGGTAGTGGCAGCAGCTGGAGGGCTACGGGTAGAGGTATCCCCCACTTTCTGGGTCTTGGAGGACCTCTCCCTGTGCGTCGACGGCCTCTCTCTCAATCCTTTTCTTGGGTACTGCTCCTGGTTATGCCCGGAGGCAATAGTACGGCCGGGAGATGATGCCCGGAGAGCATTGGGTGGAGGAGGACCCGGGGAGGTGGGCAGATTTCCGGTGGTCGAATGGTCCTGGGAGCAGCTAGAGTCTCCCCGGTCCTCCTGCTCACTACAGGAACAGTCTTGTCCTTTGTGGGAACCCCTCCCATCTCATTCTGCCTCTTCTGGGCAGCTTCCTTGTTGGCCCTCTGGTTCTTGGCCTTCAGTTGAGCAAAGCACTTAGAGGAGCCATCGAAATTATACACCTCCGGATCTACTGCGGAGGGAAAGAAAAATGGTTAGCAAAGCGGTTCAAAAAATCAAAGGCAAAGTAAATTGGCAACGGTTTTATAGAGGAATCGAGAGACCAATTATTTCGGGAGGATCGCACTCGCCGCCCAAAGATATGTGTCTTACAATCGCCTCGAGCTGGTAATGTTCATGCACCCGCCAATCGTGGTCGCGGGCAAAGGCTCTATCACTACTCAGGGGGCATGTGGGCGCCCTCCTGCGAGGAGCCACCCCGAGTAGATCGATGAGGGGCTCATCTTCCACTATGGCGCCCACATCGTAAACAGGCTCCTCCCATTTGTCCAAATAGGCGGCCAGGTGTCTCTCTAAGGCACGGCGCAGAGCATCGCAGAAGAGGGTCCGGATAGCTACTCGCGGCCACCTTCATCGGGACTGGATTGGAGGGTTTTGAGAAGGGCCATCCAAACCTAGACTCAATGACCAAGATGTCCCTCCTGGTTCCATTGGGTCAAACTTGTTGGAGGGAGGAGAGAATGTCCTGGTGGAGTAGTTCCTAGCCTTCAAGCTCGGGATACTACGGCTAACTGCGGTTACGATAATAAGCATAGAGCCCAGCGAGGGTAGGTTCATGGCCCGGAATCTCGCACACGGCGATGAAGGAGACAATGGCTCGAATGGCATTGGGAGTCGGGTGCGTAGGCGGGCGGGAATTGAACTCCGAGAAAGAAATAAAAGAAAGGGTCCGGGCGGCCTCAATCCGTTCTCAACCGGGCCCCATAAAAACGCAGGCTCGGTTGTCCCCGCGGACATCTGCGCTACGGTCTCTCGGCCGCGGCTTGTCCTTGTCGCCAAATGAATATGTCCTAAGGTGCGGACACGGTAGGCGTTGCGGTCCACATTGTAAACCTCGTAAATGTCCTCCTCCCGATCAATGGTGGCCACCTCCTTGGCCTTCTTACGACCACGACCGGGATTCACATCCCTAGGCGGCCTCTTGCCTTTGTTCGGGCGGGGGCCACAATCTCCTCCTCCTCCTCGGAGTCGAGCTCTCGAAGGCATCCACAATATTGGTGGTCTCAGCGGCCTTCTTGGAGGTCCCCGCGGCCCTCCTATCCCCCTCATCGCGGTCATCCTCTTCGGTCTCCGAGCTCGAGGAGCCAAAGAGACCGGTAGGGTCACCACGGGCAGGGGCCACCTCCGATTCATCCTCACCGGTTCCGGTCACCTCGAAATCAAGGGGTCAAGCTCCTCACTACTACTCGGTTCAATGGGTTCGGCACCAGAGGCCGCGGGCACCACATTGGGAAATACGGTCCTCGGGGCGGGACATCCAAGGGGTCATTCAGTGCTGTGCCGGTGCCCGCGCATTGGTTTGATGGGGGTCCATTAGCTCACACTTCTCCCAATCGGTTATACGTTCGGGGACACGAATCGCTCTCCTCACTAGTTCAACGGCGTTCGAGCACGATCTCTCTCGGGGAAACCTGCACAAAACCCCCATTACAAAGTTTCTTAGCCTACGGTGATCCCCCAACACCAATACATCCCGGTTATATATATATTTTCTCTTGCCCTCCCACAACCGGGGTGGGACGAACGGCCCCCAATCTGCTTTCTTACAGAAATACAGAAAGCTGGGCAAGGATAGTCTAAGCCACCCCAGGCCTACCTTCCTAAAAATCCCCCCAGTCTTTTTACAAACGGCAAAGACATCGGGGGTGGCTCCATCTCCTAATTCTACGGGACGGCGGGGTCCAAATTCACGGGTGGTCATCATTTCAAAACCCAGAAAAGAAAAAAAATATATAGAGGGAGATGAGGAAGAGTAACACCCAAATACTTACGAGAGAAGGATTGAGAAAAGGATTCGGAAAGCAGTAGCACAAGGATCGCAGCAAGAATTTTCTCTCTCAAAGGCTCTCTGAAGGTTTGGAAACGGTAAAAAGGGTTTGAGGTTTAAGGGTTTGGTATTTATAAGGCCTACCTATACGGGTTAACCCGTTAACCCGTATTAATTAGCCCACAAATCCTACCTCGGACCCTGAACCGTCTCCAAACGTTTGAAAATTCAAAAAATTAAATACCCTCTGCATTTATTGCCCCCCTTAAATGGGCGACACGTACCCCTGTACGTACCACTAACCCGTCTTTTCATCTGCCAAGGGACCCACCTGTTAACCGGGAGGCACGCCATGCAAGGGACCACGTGTCACTCACTGGTGCCTCCCGAACGTTCCCTTTGGCCCATGGGGCCAAGCAACAGACAAGGAAAAAACGCTAACACTGGTGCTCGCTCGAGGAGCAATTGAGGCAGACCGAGCTTCTAGTAGCTCCTCACTCAGACCATAAATAATCACACTTGGAGCTAGGGGCCATTGATGAGCCCGGATCTACTGGACCGGGCCCGCGCTCGGTCTAGTCCAAGGAACCAGTGACGTGGCATTTTCTAGATCGCTGGAGGGAAGACCGCGGACAAATAGGCCCTTGTGGTCAAGACCGTGTCCCTCCTCGCATCGTCCCCATCGAGCACCATTGGGACCCTGCTCGCTGGATCCGTGCCCGCATGAAGTCATGCCCGCATCAACCGTGCTCGCGTCTTATATCTTTGACCGCGGGCACAACGTTGACCGCGGGCACATGCTGCTTCCCGGTTAATGTCAAGCCTTACTGAGCAAGTTAGCTTGCGCTCTGACAGGCCACTTGCCGGCTCCCCCATCACGCATTCAATGCGGCTCAGTTCGGCGCCTACTATTCCATTTAATGCAATAAGCCGGCTACACGGCTCATGTCCCTTTCAGCCATGTCCCTTGGACAGTCAATGTTCCCTCCCTGACAGGACCAATTAGCTGCGGACACGTGTAGCTGTCAAATACCCAAAGTGCCCCTAGGGCTGATCTCATTGCTTACCTCAACAAGCACCATGGCATTGCCTATAAATAGAAGGCCTTTACCCCCTTGGGCAAGGTAAGTTCCATATACAATTGAGTAAGCTCTTTTACTCTCTAAACCTAAACACACACACACTCCAAAGGTATTCAAAGCCTTATTACTCAGTATTCTTACTCTCACACCCGAGGGCCTGAGTTGGAGTAACATCCAACTTTGACCTTAACGGTGCTTGTTTGTGTTGTGATCTAGGTACATCAAACCAATAAATATATCCTAGCCAGATATCCTTGAACCGCTCCTGACCCCAAAAGCTGTGGCGTCATCAAATGTAAAAAGTGTACTCCCTCCGTCCCATAAAACTTTACTCCTTTACTGTTAAGAACGGAAAATAAGGAATAATGTTATTAAAGTAGGTGTTGTGAGTGGGAGGAGAGAGAATGAGTGGAGAGAATAGTAAATTTGAAAAGTGTTGTGAGTATGACAAGTGGGTCCCATGAATAAAGAAGTATTAAAAAAATTTCCTTTTTAGAAAAGTGGGACTTTAAAGTGGGACGCCCAAAATAGTAAAAGGGGTAATGTTTTATGGGACGGAGTGAGTATATTGAAATAAATGTTGTGAGTATGAAAGTGATGTAGGAAAGAGAAAGTGGGGTAGGGAATAGTTAGTGGATATTTATTGTGAGTATGACAAGTGGATCCTACAAATAAAAAAGTAATAAAAAATTTTCCTTTTTTGGGTTGGGTCATTTTAAATGGGACACCCAAAAAGGAAAGTTGGGACATTTAGATTTGGACGGAGGGAGTATATAAATATATACTCTCTCCGTCCCATAAAACCTTACTCATTTTGCTATTTTTGGGGTCCCACTTTAAAGTGACACTTTCCTAAAAAAAAAACTTTTTAATACTTCTTTATTCATGTGACCCACTTGTTATACTCACAACAACTATCCACTTACTATTTTCTATCCCACTTTCTCTCTCCTACCCACTCACAACTCCTACTTTAATCACATTATATATATTCACTCCTTATTTTTCATTCTCAACAGTAAACGAGTAAGGTAATGTGGGACGAAGGGAGTATATAATATCAAAAAATATAGTTTTTTTTAATCTAACCCTAAAATCTAATTCAATCGCACGCTCTCTAAGGTACTCAGCAACAAGCAGATTTCTCTCCCTCTTTTGCGATTGCGATTTGGCTCTTTCTTTTCGCGACTTCACCCCTGACTGACATTGTTTAGTTTTCAAAACTTTTTTTGAACTATTTTTCTTTAGTTTTAAGAATTTATAATTTCTGTTTTGAGATATTTTCTTATGTTATAATATACTAGTCAGTAACACGTCGGTACCCGACGGTGAATAATTTTTTTTTTTTGATTAAGTAAATAATTATTTATGTGTTTTAATTGATTTTTAAGTAACAATATAAATCGAAATTGATAATCAATGTAGCGGATGTTAGGAGTATAATTAATACAGAAAAAAGATGTTGACACATGATGTAACGTGGAAAGCCCTTGAGACAACTATCTCGCCGGCATAAAACCACGGGAGGTTAGGTCCCTGCCTAACCAAAAAATATTATTAAGATTTTAGTGTTACAACTTTGGAAGATGAAGAGATATGGTTACAATAGCGTGAGTTTAATAGTGTGTGCCTAAGTGCCAACATAATCTCTTCCATATCCTATATATTTAAAGAAAAACAAAATAAAAACAAAGAAAATAATAAGAAATTGCAATACTTTTGTTTAACCACAAATTGTGCGACATAAATTCTCAGAGTCTGTCGAAAACTTCCTTGTAGACTACATTCAGCGTCTTATCATATGTTTGAGCATCTGAATCACAAATAATAACTTTAAGACCTCTCTTGCTGGTTACTCTGGAAAATGCTACATAAAGTTGTCCGTGACTGAAAACAGGTTGTGAAAGATATAGTCCTACATGGGAAAGAAATTGTCCCTGACTCTTGTTGATTGTCATAGCAAAAGAAACGGCAAGTGGAAATTGCCTTCTTTGAAATCTTATCGAAAATTTTGTCACATCTGACGGAGACATTATCATTCTAGGAATAAGCACCTTCATGCCAGCATTCTTTCCCGAAAGCATTTTGGCTTCGACTACGTGCTTACCTACATATATGTAACAAAATTAATTATTAAATTATATGTATATAAAAAATAAAAAATTACTGTATTTACCTAATTGAGTGACAATCATTCTGGTGTCGTTACACAATTCAGCAGCTTGATCAAGATTTCTCAAAAGCATTACTATGCACCCAACCTTCAGCTTAATAATGTGATTTGCCAATCCAGAACACTTGATAGTGTTTAGAAATTCAGGTGAGAATATATCTTCAGCACCATTTTCCTTCTGATTTATTAACGACTCACTTGTTGTCACATGCATGCGAGAATTATTTATTAACGCGAATTCTGTATACAAATGGAATATATGACTTAGTATTAATGAAATATTTTATCATAAACTATTGAATAATAATTTTTAATAATAAATAGTTTTATTAAAAAATATCGAATGTTGAACAATTAAAAAAAATCATTACCTAAATTCACAGTAGGAGATAATAATGTTGTATTATTTGCTACTGTTACATTATCTGTTCCTACAATGTCAAAAGAATGTTGAGAACGATTAATATATTTATTTAAGCTCTTTAAAATATATAGTTGACTAATAAATCAAACATATAACTTACCAGATATAGGACTGCTTTTCATTAATTCAACTTTAATTGCAAAACTGAATCCATCAACATCCAAATTTATCTTTGAAGATTCCAAAATAGAAGCAGCTACCTTTCTTGGTCTCCCGATTTTTCTTTTCTCACCGTCTTTTAACAAATTTGTCGTAATAGAATCCAAAGAAGAAGAAATAGTTTTTCTCGGTCGTCCAATTTTTTTTTGGCTCAAGGAGCGTGTCGTTGAAAGTGTTATGTAAACTTGATGCTATGCTCGTAAATTTAGCTGAATAAGAAAAATAATTATTCTTTAATAAAAGATTATTAAGAAATTAAAAATAAAAATAAAATAGGAAAAATATTGTAAATTAACAAAGAAAATCATACATATAGATCCACGGTCGTGACTTGAATTAGGAGTAAGATTTTCATTTGTATGGTTCACACCAATACCTGTATATCAAGTATTATTATCTTAGATCTAAATTAATTAACAAATTTATATAAAAAAATCACATTATATATATATATATATATATATATATATATATATATATATATATATATATATATATAATTTGTCTTTATAATGAAAATACTTCAAAATTGACAAAATTCAATAACATATTACCTTGAGTCGTAATACAACTTTGATGATTACTCGGTGAAATCAAATGACTACCAGATGATAAGTCCACTAAAAATAAAAATAAATTCATTTAAATTGATAGTAAAAAAAATAAATATAAAATCATGCATTCTTATAATTTAATTTTATACACATGATATTAATGGATATGCTAAAATAATAATAAAGTAAATAATAAAATTACCATTAGAAATATCCGCCAATGGTAATCGTTTAGAAGATCGTTGCGATAAATTAATGGAATCGTTGTCCACATCAGTAAGATGCGTTTTTCTTTTCATAGATGATCTATGCATTTGTATAATCTAAAAAAATTCAAATATTAATGAACATATATTTAAATAATGTTAATAATTTAACAACAGTCTAAAAATAAATAAAAATAAAATAACAAATCATATACTCCCTCCGTCCCAGCTCAGTGGAGACTTATTTCCTTTTTGATTTGTCCCAGCTCAGTGGAGACTACCCAAAATGAAAAGGAATCTTCACTATTCCCCCCACTCAGTCTCTCTCCAACTCCATCTACTCCATTTTTACACTCACAACACCAATTAAATCACTATTCCTCCTACTCATCATCTCTCCTATTTAATACTCCCTCCGTCCCACAATAATACCGAAAAATTTCCCTTTTGGGCGTCACACAATAATCAATAATTTCCCAAAATGGAAATGGGACCCACTTTTCTCTACTCACAACACTTTTTAAATTTACTATTCTCTCCACTCATTCTCTCTCCTATTTTACTTTTACACTCACTACACATTACCTTTATCACTTTTTACCTTAATCTCCATGCCGGGCCAAAAATTCTATATAATCGCGGGACGGAGGGAGTATATCCTACTCACAACACTTTCATTATTCCTTAATCGGTATGCCCAAATTTTTGGTCTCCACTGAGCTAGAACTGAGGGAGTATAATATATAGAAAAATAAGTTATAAATTTTATTTATTAAAAACATTTAAGACGAAATTTTACATTGTATAAATATAACTTTTGCAAAAAATTAAAATTAAAATATAAAACATAAAAATGAAATAGTGGAATGGGATATTTGCTAACACTCCATTTAATCTATGACAATATTATAGAGAGAGGGTAGAGCCTCTCTCTCTAAAAAACAAACAGAGCCACAACAACCGTCCACCACCGCCACCGCCACCACCATCACCATCGCCGTCCTCCGCCACCATTGCTTTCCTTCGTCACCGCATATATTCGTAACACTGCCTTCCATTTCTCTCTCTCTCTCTCTCTCTTGTTACAACTTATAAATCTCTCATGACATGGACACCGTCGATTCGGATCAACACCCCGCCATCCACCCATCACTGAAATAATTTGAAGTCTTCTTCAAATTTCAGGTATTCGTCTCTCGCCCTTCTCTTTCTCTTCTTTTTATTGTGGGCATCTCTCTATAAGAATACACAGATCTGTGCTCTTTTGATCGATTATGTATGTTTTGGTTTATATCTAAACATTGACATTCAGATCTAGTTTTGTGTTCGATTTTGTGTTCGTTCCAGATAAAGGGTATTAAACCAATAAATCCTGCTCAATTGTAAAACATAGAATCAAAAGTTTGAAATAAAATGCTAATCTCTCATTATTTGCCTACTTGTCTAATTTCTCCTACTGGATTTGCTTAATTCCCTTAGTAACGAACACTACTAGAAACAGGGGCATTACCGACGGAATTTTACCGACGAAAAATTTTTATTTACCGACGGAAATTTATTTTAATTTACCGGGAATTTTTTTTTTTTAAATTTCGTTTTGTCCGTCGGTAATTGATGAATTCCGCCGGTATTTCCGTCGGTAATACCGGCGGTCATAGTCCGTCGGTATTACCGTCGGACTTGTCCGTCGGTAACAAATCCATATATATAAACGCGTATCCTCCCCATTTTTAATTACGTTTCATTTTTATTACGAACTCCTTCGTTCCTCCCTCAGTCTTCGCGAACCCTAACGTCGCCAACGCCAAGCCGTCGCCGTCGAGCCTCGCCGTCGCCGGTAAGTCTTCTTTCTCTCTCTCAATCGCTTTCTCTCTCTCACTCGATTTCTCTCTCTCACTTTCTCTCTCTCTCTCAGTAATTCGCCAAGAAGAACACGCCGTCGCCGCCGTTTCTTTCCATCGCCGTTTGCCGTCGCCGGTACGTTATCTCTCTCTCTCGCTTTCTCTCTCTCAATCGTTCTCTCTCTCACTCGATTTCTCTCTCTCTCTCAATCGTTGTCTCTTGAAAGTGTTCTTCTTGAATAATCTGGGGGGTTTTGAAGTAAATTTTGTTCTGGCATATGTGCTTATTGTTTGTTGCATTTTTGTGATGTTGGTGCTACATTAAAATTTTTGTTGTGGTAGATTCTAGGTTTGTCAAGTTTTGATATTATTATCATAGTCCATATATGTTTCTCTTAATCAAATTTGTATCTATAAATATTGATGATGGTGGTGGATAATAATTTTGCACGAACCTAGTATTTATTGAAATTGGAAGTATTGGTTTTGGCAGAAACTTCTAATGTTCATGATTATTGATTGGTATTTGTGTGAATTTTTAAATATTTGAATGTTTGATGCTTGATTGGTCCTCCGATTTAGGTTGTTTGCATTTTCTAACTAGTTTATCAAGCTGGGTTTTGGAAGTGGCTCTTCATTATACCTAATTGGTAGTTAATTAGGCTTTAAATAGATTGAGGTACAACTCTATTTAAAATATAAATAAGATGAAAGCATTTTTCACCCACAGCTATCAAAATTCGTCTTCTTTGATCAAGGAAGACGGAGTAAACAAGTTCATTACCATTTGAGTAAAGGATTTTCTGTTTAATAAGAGTTTTTTTCAGTTTCACTGTCCTCTTTCTCTCTAAGGATCTCAAACATCACTTGAGATCCTTAGAGAGGAGGATAGTGAAACTGAAAAAAATTCTTATTAAACAGAAAATCGTTGACTCAAACGGCAATGAACTTGTTTGCTCTGTCTTTCTTGGTCTAAGATGAGATTGAGTTTTGATAGTTGTGGATGAGAACGACTCTTATCTTGTTTATAAATGTTAATTTAATTCATCATTGTAAAATTTCAAATTTTACAATAAAGAATTAATATTTCAAATTATTCACAATATTAATAATTTAAAAAATATGAGAGATGTGTGTGTTAATTCATTATTGTAAAATTATGCATTTTACGGTAATGAATAAAAATTAATGTTACGACGTGACGTTGTGACGGTTGAAACACAAAAGCTTAGAAACCCGTTTAAGAATCTTTAACTTATCATGTTGAGGTCAACATGTAGTCATCGATTCTTAAATTGTCCGTGTGGACAGTCTTGAAATGCACGATTATATGATTTGTAAATATCATCATTGTCTATTAAAATTGCTTGAATAGTCGATAGTTGAGATATTTTGGTTGCATTAATCCTATTGTTCTCGAGTGTATACTAGACATATATGGTTGATTACAGCTGTCGATTCTAATCGATAGTGTTTGATTGACCTAGTCTACGTCGTGCACTTGGAGACCATGGGGTTATCTTTGCCCGAAATTTCTTGATTTCCGATTATAAAGCAAGTAGACAAGGTGATATTTGCAATTCATATGTGTATTTCGGGATGGGATAGAAGCCAACCCAATTCTAAACTTAATGGACATGAATTATCCTTTCATCATAGGGAATAATATACTTTACAACAAAGAATTAAATATTAATATTTAAAATTATTCAAAATATTATGATAGATGTGTGTGTTAATTCATTATTGTAAAATTATGCATTTTACGGTAATGAATAAAAATTAATGTTACGACGTGACGTTGTGACGGTTGAAACACAAAAGCTTAGAAACCCGTTTAAGAATCTTTAACTTATCATGTTGAGGTCAACATGTAGTCATCGATTCTTAAATTGTCTGTGTGGACAGTCTTGAAATGCACGATTATATGATTTGTAAATATCATCATTGTCTATTAAAATTGCTTGAATAGTCGATAGTTGAGATATTTCGGTTGCATTAATCCTATTGTTCTCTGAGTGTATACTAGACATATATGGTTGATTACACACTGTCGATTCTAATCGATAGTGTTTGATTGACCTAGTCTACGTCGTGCACTTGGAGACCATGGGGTTATGCTGCCAAAATTTCTTGATTTTCGATTATAAAGCAAGTAGACAAGGTGATATTTGCAATTCATACGTGTATTTTGGGATGGGATAGAAGCCAACCCAATTCTCAACCTAATGGACATGAATTGTCCTTTCATCATAGGGAATGATATACTTTACAACAAAGAATTAAATATTAATATTCAAAATATTAATAATTAAAAAAATGTGATAGATGTGTGCGATAGAAGCCAACCCCAATTCTAAACCTAAAGAAACATGTCTTGTTGCTTTTAAGTTTGTAATCCAAATTTAGGGAATTGTAATGCTTTAATTACATCTAAACTGTTAATACATTATGAAATGCAGGAGTTAATTATGTCTGGAGAAGATCGTAGTTGGATGGATAATCGTAGTAATCCGGTAGAAGGGGTGTCGGACCTCGATTCTTAGAAGGTTTAGAACATTTCGTGGAGTTTGCTAGAGCGCATCCCCGGTGCATGCGTGGTGATAAGATTAGGTGTCCTTGTAAAAAGTGTAAGAATAGAAAATATACGAGTGTTGGATGGGTAAAGAAACATGTTTTAGAGGCGGGGTTCGTTGATGGTTACAAGGTATGGGTAGCGCACGGGGAGCGTTATGTGGTTGAAACAAGTGTTCGTAATCATCCTCGTATCAAGTGGTCCGCCAAGGGAACTGAACATTTGATTGATGAAGAGGAGCCGTCCGTCGATTTGGATGATATGGTTCGAAATGCGGGCGGCCGAGTTTGATTGGAACCACTAATCAGCAGAGGCACCAAATCCGTTGCAAAGAAGTTTATGGATTTAATGGACTCTGCAAATGAGAAAATTCATGTAGGTGCAAAGGCTACGGTGTTAGAGCAAGTGGCCCGAGCTTCTAACTATCAAGGTGATACAAATATGAGCCGGCATACTTACGATCGTATAATGTCATGGGGACAACGGATGCTACAGAAGAAAATAATATGGTTCACAATTTTTATGAGACGAAAAAGTTGGTGGGGGCGAGATCGGTCTTGGGTATGTTAAAATTGATGCTTGCAAGAATCGGTGCATGCTTTTTTATAAAGAAAATGAGGGCCTCGATACATGTTCAATATGTGGACTTAGTAGGTATAAGCCACAACGCCGTGGTAGTGCCAAGCACAAGAAAAACGTGCCTCGGGCGCGATTACGTTATATGCCGCTAATTCCCAGGTTGCAACGAATTTACGCATTGAAAGAAAGCTCGAAGCCATGCGTTGGCACAAAGAGTGTCCTCGTGAAGAGGGTGTGATGACTCATCCTTCGACGGTGAAGCATGGAAACATTTTGATGCCACTTACCACGATTTTCTTTGCGGATCCTAGAAACATATGGGTGGGGATATGTACGGATGGGTTTTCTCCATTTGGACCGGGGTAAAATCTTATTCATGTTGGCTGTTATAGTCACGGTGTATAATCTTCCCCGTGGTTATGTATGGTGATCCTTATATGTATTTGAGTTTGTTCATTCCGGGCCTTCGAATCCAGGCAAAAACATTGATGTGTATCTTCGACCTCGATGGATGAACTCAAAGCAGTTTGTGGAATGATGGTGTTCGGACATGGGATGCTTTCAAGTTGCAAAATTTTAACATGAGGGCTGCGAGTGATATGGACAATTAATGACTTTCTGCTTATGGTATGATGTCGGGATGGAGCACACATGGGAGATTGGCTATCAGTATTGTATGGAAAATACGGATGCATTCACACTTGACATTACAAGAAGCGGTGTTGGTTTGATTGCCACCGACGGTTTCTTCCTAGTGACCATCCATTTCGTAAACAGAGGAATGCTTTCACCAAAAATAGAGTTGAGCATCGGGGCCCCCTCCTCGTCGAGTGGGG
The DNA here is from genome assembly GCA_022495995.1 of Adenophora triphylla var. japonica. NCBI lineage: Eukaryota > Viridiplantae > Streptophyta > Magnoliopsida > Asterales > Campanulaceae > Adenophora > Adenophora triphylla. The sequence goes on along the minus strand of JAFEMH010002514.1, from coordinate 17,744 downwards.
AGGATATTTTGAGCGAGGTGTACGAGGTGTACGATGTCGGGTGGGGAAAGATGTTTTCAAAGGATAGACCAGGACGGATTTGGTAAAGACCATAAGCTGGATTAAAAAGAGTATATTTTGGGAGTTACCGTATTGGAAAGACGAACTTGATAAGACATAACCTTGATGTCATGCATATTGAAAAAAATGTGTTTGACAATATTTTCAATACGGTGATGGGTTTTAAGGCCTCAACGAAGGACACGAGACAAGGGTCGGCTAGACCTTGAAGCGATTTGCAATCGTAAAGATCTCAACATTACTAAAGTTAATGGAAAAGATTTCAAACCCATTTGCTCCCTTTGTTACGTCGGGGAGAGGATAAGCAACGTGTTACTGCGGTGGTTGAAAGATTTGAAACTTTCTGATGGGTATGCATCTAATATTGGCAAGCTGTGTGAATGTGGATGAAGGGACGGTATATGGGTTGAAAAGTCATGATTGTCACGTATTATTGGATAGGTTGCTACCAATTGCATTTAGAGACATTCTCCCTAATGAAATATGGGTTGCCCTAACAGAATTGAGTGAATTCTTCAGAGCATTGACTTCCAGCACTCTTCGTGTTGAGGATATGAAAAGACTTGAAGAGAGCATTGTGGTGACAATATGCAAGCTTGAAAAGATATTTCCGCCATCTTTCTTTGATTCAATGGAGAATTTACCAATTCACCTAGCTTATGAAGCTAGAGTTGGAGGACCTGTTCAGTATAGATGGATGTATCCATTTGAATGATTTTTGGGGAGTTTGAAAAAGAAAATGAGCAATAGAGCAAAAGTTGAGGCATCTATGTCTGAATCAGTGATTGTCGACGAAATTGTGTCGTTTGTTTCAACATATTTTCACCCAGATATTGAGACAAGGTTCAATAAAGTGGGACGCAATTATGATGGGGGAGTCACTGATCCTGATGGAAAAATTTCAGTTTTTTCTTCTCCTGGTCGATTCCTTGGCAATAGAAAGTGCACGCGCATGCTAAGCAGAAAAGAATTAGAAGCGCACTACCAGAAACAGGTCATTTAGCGACGGAATTATCAGCGACGGACAGATTCCGTCGCTAAATAGCGGCGGAAAATAGGCTTTCGCGTCGGAAAATTTTTGGCGTCAAATTTAGCGACGGAATTTAATTCCGCCGCTAAATTCCGCCGCTAAAACGAATATTCCTCGAATATTCGTTTATTTCCGCCGCTAATTTGGCGGTTGATTTACCGACGGAATATTCCGCCGCTAAATATTTATCAGCGACGGAATTATTCCGCCGGTGAAAATATATCATATTTTTATTTTTTTATTTATCAGCGTCGGAAATATTTCGACGGTGAAATTAAAATATTTTTTATTTTTCTTTTTGAAATATTACACCGACGGAATATTTCCGACGGTGAAATTAAATGTTTTTTTTTTTTTATTAAACACCGACGGAATATTTCCGCCGCTGATAATTTAATATTTTTTATTTATTTATCAGCGACGGAAAATTCCGTTGCTGATAATAAAATGTAATTTTTGTTTATTTTTAGAACTAATTAACAAAATAACAAACTAAAAAACATTAAAAATATCATAAATATTTATGATATTTTTGAAAAAATAAATAAATCATAAATATTTATTAATTTTAATTTTATAATGCCATTATTTTTATTTATATAAAATATGAAAGTTATTTTAAATTACTCTCAAAAAAATAAATATGAGTCAATAAATATTATTTTTGAAAAAATAAATAAATTATAAACCCTAAACCTAATACCCTATATACTATACACTATATATACCCTATACCTATACCACTATACCACTATGCCTATGCCACATACTATGCCACATACCACATGCCTATGCCACATGCCACATGCCCTATGCCCATGCCATATACTATGCCTATACATACCTATACCACTATACCCTATACCCTATATACCTATACCATATACCTATGCCACATACCTATACCCTATACCATATGCCACCATACCTATACTATGCCACATACCTATACTATACCATACCTATACCACACTATGCCCCTATACCCTATACCTATACACTATACATGCCTATACACTATACTATACCCTATACCACATACCTATACCTATACCTATACCTATACCACATACCTATACCTATACCTATACACTATACCCTATTCCCAAATTGGTAAATTGCATACAATTTTAAATTTTTTATCCAAAATAAAACAAAAACAAGATTAGTCCAAAACAAGGAACTAACTTGACTATTGAAACTGACACTCACGGAGATTATTGTCTCATAAGTCATAACTAAGATATCCAGGAAAACAAAGACCCACATCATTCTTTGCTGAGCCTTTGTACTCTCTGGCCCCCACCACCGTGCATGTCATCATCTACATCGTAAGCTTCAATGTTGACATCGTGAAGGGTTGTCTCCTCGCGCTCATCATCAAGCTCCATATCTGTCATCTGCGATGAAGGCTTAGGAAGCGACACGCCTCTAGGGCCTTGCATTGTTCGGAAGTCAAGGAATGCAGGAAGTCGAACCCAGTTCGGACCCGGACGGGAAGGGAGAGAATTGAAATGTGGAATTACACGAAATTAAAGATGAAATAGCACCGGGGGTAAGAGCGGCTCGATATTTGTTTTTCAAATTCAATTCTTTGGAGAGAGAGAGAGAGAGAGAGAGATGGGAGAGAGGGATTTAGAGGTGTCGATTAATTTGGTTTGAAAGTTTGAATTGGATTATACGCTTGTTGTTCGTTCGGAAATTTTGAAATTTTAATTGAGCGCCGACTTGGCGCGGCTTGTTTATTGTGAAATTAATCCATCCGATCCGGTCCGACTTTTTGTAGATGCGAAATTGAAAAGGAGAGATTTTGCATTTGACTCACTTGGAATTTAGGTAAACGATATTTAGCCCTAACAAATATGTCATCACCCTTTCGCTTGAACTTTGGGTGCTCTTTACATTTGTAGTACAAAGACTATGTCTCCGGTAAGAGTGTCGGGAGCTTCATCGGCTTCTCGTGTGGGAATGTAATTTTACTGTCCATTTTGCGTACCCTTCTCCATGAGCCACTTCCAAGACCTTCTTCTCACAATGCAATCTGAAGGCCAAGAGGGTGTCTTTTGCCTCCTAAGCCTTCATCGCGGATGACAGATATGAGAGCTTGATGAGTGCGAGGAGACTGACCCTTCACGATGTCAACATTGAAGCTTACGATGTAGATGATGACATGCGCGGTGGTGGGGGCCGAGAGAGTGCGGTGTGCTTTCGGCGGTAATGATGTGGGTCTTTGTTTTACGGATATCTTAGTTATTACTTATGAGACAATAATCTCCAGAGTGTTGTCTAATAGTTGGTTAGTTCCTTGTTTTGTATAAACCCTAAACCACTAAACCAACCACTAACCACAACCCTAAAGCCACAAACCACAAACCTAAACCACAAGCCACTAAACCCTAAACCACAAACCCACAAACCACTAAACCACAGCCACAAACCTAAACCACAAACCACAAACCCTAAACCACAAACCACTAAACCACAAACCACAACCCTAAACCTACCAAACCTAAACCTAAACCACTAAACCATATAGGGTATAGGATATAGGGTATAGTGTATAGGGTATAGGGTATAGGAGTACATAGGGTATAGGGTATAGTGTATAAGGGTATAGTGTATAGTGTATAAGGGTATAGAATTATAAGGTATAGTGTATAGGGTATAGGATATAGGATATAGGGGTATAGGTATAGGGTATAGGGTATAGGGTATAGGGTATAGTGTATAGGGTATAGGGTATAGGGTATAGGGTATAGATATAAGTATAAATATAGGGTATAGGGTATAGGATATAGGGTATAGGGTATAGGGTATAGGATATAGGGTATAGGGTATAGGGTATAGGATATAGGGTATATGGTATAGGGTATAGGGTATAGGGTATATTGTATAGGGTATAGGGTATAGGATATAGGGTATAGGATATAGGGTATAGGATATAGGGTATATGATATAGGGTATAGGGGTATAGGGTATAGGGTATAGGGTGTAGGGTATAGGGTATAGGGTATAGGGTATAGGGTATAGGGTATAGTGTATAGTGTATAGGGTATAGGGTATAGGGTATAGGGTATAGGGTATAGGGTATAGGGTATAGTGTATAGGGTATAGTGTATAGGGTATAGGGTATAGGGTATAGGGTATAGGGTATAGGGTATAGGGTATAGGGTATAGGGTATAGGGGTATAGGGTATAGGGTATAGGGTATAGGGTATAGGGTATAGGGTATAGGGTATAGGATATAGGGGTATAGGGGTATAGGGTATAGGGTATAGGGTATAGGGTATAGGGTATAGGGTATAGGGTATAGGGTATAGGGTATAGGGTATAGGGTATAGGATATAGGGTATAGGGTATAGGGTATAGGGTATAGGGTATAGTGTATAGGGTATAGGGTATAGGGTATAGGGTATAGGGTATAGTGTATAGGGTATAGGGTATAGGGTATAGTGTATAGGGTATAGTGTATAGGGTATAGGGTATAGGGTATAGGGTATAGGATATAGTGTATAGGGTATAGTGTATAGGGTATAGTGTATAGGGTATAGGGGTATAGGGTATAGGGTATAAAAATAATGGCATTATAAAATTAAAATTAATTAATATTTATGATTTATTTATTTTTTCAAAAATATCATAAATATTTATGATTTATTTATTTTTATATAAATAAAAATAATGATATTTATTAAATTAAAAATTTTTCAAAAATAATATTTATTGACTCATATTTATTTTTTTGAGAGTAATTTAAAATAACTTTCATATTTTATATAAATAAAAATAATGGCATTATAAAATTAAAATTAATTAATATTTATGATTTATTATTTTTTCAAAAATATCATAAATATTTATGATTTATTTATTTTTATATAAATAAAAATAATGATATTTATTAAATTAAAAATTTTTCAAAAATAATATTTATTGACTCATATTTATTTTTTTGAGAGTAATTTAAAATAACTTTCATATTTTATATAAATAAAAATAATGGCATTATAAAATTAAAATTAATTAATATTTATGATTTATTTATTTTTATATAAATAAAAATAATGATATTTATTAAATTAAAATTAATAAATATTAATGATTTATTTATTTTTTCAAAAATATAATGAAAACAATTATATTTATTAATAATAGCGGCGGAAATTTCCGTGAATTCAAATCGGCGGCGGAAATTTCCGTCGGTGAGAGTGCCATGTCATCGATCCGGGTGAGCGTACGTATAGTTTAGCGTCGGATTTCTGCGACGGAATATTCGCGCTAAATATTAATTATAGCGTCGGAATTTAATTTCCGCCGCTATAATTAATATTTAGCGGGAATATTCCGTCATTGGGAAATTATAAATACTCATTTAATTTCTCAGATATCAATTACGTATCATTTCCCTCTCTCTCTCTTCCCGCTTTCTCTCTTTAGCTCTCTCTGCGACCTAGAAGAAGAATCGCCGCCGTCCGCCCACCTCTCCACCGTCTCCGCCGTGACGAAGCTTCGCCGTCCACCATCTCCACCGTCTTCACCATCTGCGTCTCTCTCTCCCTCTCGAAGCGATCCAATTTCTCAATCCTAACTCTCTCTTCAAGGTACGTGATTTCCCCTTGTTAAACTACATTCGATTGTATTTTTGTTCATCAATTATAGTGCGTCGATGCGGTTTTGCCAATCTAGGGTTCTGTATTTGTTTTTTTCAAATCCAATTTCTCAATCCTAACTCGTCTCCGTTGGTCCGTCCGCCTCCTTCCACGGTCAATTTCTCTCTCTTCTCTGTATTCATCAACCAGGTATTTCGATTCTGTTTATCATCCATTTTCTGCTGTCCCCAATTCTCTGTTTATTTATCCCGAGAAAGTGTAGCAATGTATATACTAGTTTTTCCTTAATTTACCTTCTATTTATTCTGTTAATCAACAACGAGAGAATGTTGTTATTGGTAGATTGAGTCTTGGTAGGCTATGACATCAAATGGTGGTGATTTTGGTTGGAAGCTTAGGCTCGGTTTGTTTAAGGGAAGCTGATTTCTGAGAAAATGAATTTTGGAAAAGGTTTTCTTGAAAATGAAATGCATCCGATTTCCATTTTCGGTTGTTTGGTAAATCATTAAAAAATGTTTCGAAAATAGTTTAGGTGTTTGGTAAACTTTATGAAAATTATGAAAATGAATACAAAAAAAATGAAATTATTAAAATTGCTTGACTCAATAGTAAAATACTTCATTCGGCTCATAATAAATGTCGCATTTGACTTGTCGGGGCTTTTAAGGATTGTGCTTTGCTTGTTTACACATTGCTTGTAAAATGATAAAATTTCACTTAGACTTTTTCCTTTTCAACAATTGCAACATTTAGTTTGAGACGGACAAAGAAAGAAAGTGTTACATTTATTATGAAACGAAGGGAGAAGTAAGCTGGTAATATATAACCAATCCAACTTAAATTTATTTGTAATTTACCTCAAATAATTATTTTAACTTATTCAAATTAATTAAATGAATCAAATTGAGTTACTTGTCATATTAATTAGGAATTTTTATTTTTCTATAAATTCAAATGCTTAATATTAGACCATGTATATGGTATTGAACAACAACTAGAAAGAGAATATAAGAGAGAAAATGCGTAATGGAAAAGCTTAGCAACAATCGGCACACGATTGATGATACAGCGTAAAACGGCATATTAAAACGGCGTATTGATGCGAAGACGAGGTCGGTAAGTCATTTTCACGTGAAGAAAGGTTTATTTTCCATCGACCGGAAAATGTATTACATTGACTTTATCTTTTGTTGTCACCTAATATCAGAAAATGAGGAAAACGTTTTCTGTAAGTCATTTCCCCTTGGCCTCTTTTTCTTGAGGAAAAAATGACGTTTTCCTCATTTTTCGATGTTTGATGACAATAAAAAAATAAAGTCAATATAACTCATTTTCTGGTCAATGGAAAATAAACCTTTTTCTTGTGAAAATAACTTATTTACCTCGTCATTGTAAAATCGTTTTACATTCTATCATGCGGTTGCCACTTAGCATTTCTATATTTATGTTTGACTTTCTTTTGAACCGAGTAGGATATCCTGTTGTCAATTCCATTTAAAATGGATGGTCTTTGAGTTATGTTTAGCTTGAATATGTTAAGAATGTTGTGTTGCTTATTTCTTTCATCATATGACCAAAATTATCTTTTCATTAATGTTTATCCTAAGAGAGTTAATTAATCTTGGACCTCTTTTGTGCAAACTATGAAAATATACTATGAGATTAGAACTTGTGTTGCATTTTCTTACACCCTTGTAAAACAGTATGTGAATAAAATGGATGGAAGGTCCAGAATGTACTTTAAGAGGAGGAGCACAATCTAGACAATGTAATCTTGTGTCCATAGAGCAGTTGCTAGAGTGAGTGTGGAAGTGCTAACTTTAAGATCAACTTAGGCGAGACCACCTTGAATACGCTTTATATGTTATTACTAGTACATATGCCGTGTCCAAGGACACGGGTGTATATTTTTTTGTTTTTTTCATATTAATTTTTTTTAAATTTAAAAAAAAAAAAAAATATCGATTACTTAATTAATTTAAGTAAACCCTCCTAAAGCCCACTCTTAGCCCAAACCCAAAGTCTTAGCCCAAATCCAAAAGCCCATTTACGTTTTAAGGGCAAAATGGGAAAGCAGAGACTAAATAGTGAGGGCAAAATAGGGAAAAACCCCTCGGGCTGTTCATAGAGCTGTTCACGGAGGAGTTTAATTTATACTATAGATTTCACACGAACACATAGTAAACATAAATCATGCAACTATATTATTAATGTCTTTGAAACATGAAAGAATTAGGAAGAATAATAACAATTTTGATAACCCAACAAATATATTAAACTAATAAAACAAATATATTAAACTAATAAAAGTAAGCACGAATGATCATGAGTTGAGACTTTAATTGATCTCAATTACAAACAAATAAGTAAGAAAGCTGTGGATGAAATAGTTTAGGAACATCTAGTTCTAGATCTCATTTTGGGGCGATTGACGGCATCGCGGACGGTGATTATGTCGCCTACGTTTGAGCGCTGATATCAATCTGGTACCCTAGATGCACCTTATATGAAACAAATTAGGATACGGTTTACGTATCCTAGTTTGTTACATATTTAGTAATATTAACGAATAGAAGAAAACATATGTTAGTAATATTAACGAATAGAAGAAAACATATGCCACTATAAAGAAAACGATAAATAACCGTACTCATAATCAAATATGTAACATGTTATATTTAGTAAACATAACATGTTACATATTTAGTAAACATAACATGTTACATATGCAACAATTAGATAAGTTACTAAATATCTAATTTTCAAGTCTTTTAATCCAACTCCACTACTATCACGTACAACCACTACCATGGGGTTATCTTTGGAGTGGAAAATCTCAAGTTTTTGCACAAGCATTAGGTCCAAAGATTGAAACTTTGAAAGTAGATTTAGCAATTAATCGAGAAAACAAGAAAATCCCCAACTTCGGTTTGTAGAAGATACAAAAGCTGCCGGTTGGGGATTTTCTTGTTTTGATTAATTATAATAGTAAATCTACTTTTAAAGTTTCAATCTTTGGGCCAAATGCTTGTGCAATAGACTGATATTTTCCAACGGTGTAACATGTTATATTTAGTAAATATAACATGTTACATATTTAGTAAACATAACATGTTACATATGCAACAATTAGATAAGTATTTAAATATCTAATTTTCAAGTCTTTTAATGATAAAAAGCTAAAAAGTTACTAAATATCTAATTTTCAAGTCTTTTAATCCAACTCCACTACTATCACGTACAACCACTACCATGGGGTTATCTTTGGAGTGGAAAATCTCAAGTTTTTGCACAAGCATTAGGTCCAAAGATTGAAACTTTGAAAGTAGATTTAGCAATTAATCGAGAAAATAAGAAAATCCCCAACTTCGGTTTGTAGAAGATACAAAAGCTGCGGTTGGGGATTTTCTTGTTTTGATTAATTATAATAGTAAATCTACTTTTAAAGTTTCAATCTTTGGGCCAAATGCTTGTGCAATAGACTTGATATTTTCCCTTTGGTGTAACATGTTATATTTAGTAAATATAACATGTTACATATTTAGTAAACATAACATATTACATATGCAACAATTAGATAAGTTACTAAATATCTAATTTTCAAGTCTTTTAAAGTCAAAGGGGGAGGAAGGGGGTGAATGTATCAATAATGTAACATATTCAACCGCACACTACCTTAGTGGTTCTAGATCCCATTTTGGGGCGATTGACGGCATCGCGGACGGTGATGTAATATCGCCTACGTTTGAGCGCCTGATATCAATCCTGGCACCCTAGATGCACCTTAGGGTATTGTGGTTGGTGGTTAACATCTTAAAATATAAATAAGATGAGAGCCTTTCTCACCCACAACTATCAAAATCCGTCCATCTTTGATCAAGAAAGATAGAGCAAATAAGTTCTTGTCAGTTTGAGCAAAGGATTTTACGTTTTAATAAGAGTTTTCCGGTTTCATTGTTCTCTTCTCTCTAAGGATCTCAAACATCACAGCCATGTTCTTGTCAGTGTCTGTTTTACTCTTCACTGGTGTTATACGGTCACAAGTAAAAACAAGGTAACAGTATAACACCAGTGAAGAGAAAACAGAACTTTCCTCCAATTTTTTTAATCTCCACCTTCCATTTACTCGAGATCCTGATTGCAGAATCTTCCTCATGAGCTTGAAAGCTGGCGGTGTTGCCCTCAATCTCACGGTTGCTTCGCATGTGCAACCGTGAGATTGAGGGCAACACCGCGGCTTTGGCTCATGAGGAAGATTCTGTCAGATCTTGGGTAAATGGAAGGTGAAGATTGAAAAATTGGAGGAAATTTGTTTTCTCTTCAGGTGTTATCTTTGTTGCCTTGTTTTTACTTGTGACCGTATATCACCGATGAAGAGTAAAAACAGCTATCAAGTATGGCTGTGATGTTTGAATTCTTAGAGAGGAGGACGATGGCTGGAAAACCTATATTAAGCAGAAAATCCTTTGCTCAAACCGACAAGTATTTGCTCTATCTTTCTTGGTCTAAGCTGAGATAGGGTTTTGATAGTTGTGGATGATAACGACTCTTATCTTGTTTATAAATGTTAATTTAATTCATCATTGTAAAATTATATATTTTACAACAAAAATTAAATATTAATATTTAAAATTATTCACAATAGTAATAATTTAGGTCTATGCAAAAGCCGAAATTTCTTTATTTTCGATTATAAAGCAAGTAGGCAAAGTGATATTTGCATTTCATATAATCATGCATTTCGGGATGGGATAGGTTTATCAAACATGCACTTAAAGGACGAGTAGGTGGTTAGGTAGGGACACCATTATCCTTTAGTTTAGTTTGAACTAGAGCTCAAGATTTGTTGATACAATTATTCACAATATTAATAGGTAAAAAGTCCCAGCGGCCCCAATTTAAGGCGGCATGGAGCATTACAATGGAGAAATTGTTTCCCATGAGTTTCAATTTCAACAAGACATTCTTGAACTCACGCGCTTTCACCAAAAACAACAGGAAACTTATTGACGGGAGGTATAGCATGCCATGCATCTGGTCTCTAAAAGATTGGAAGATTGATTGGGATGCGCTTTCAGAGGCTTCGTGCTTTGGGATTCGGAGCGACATGTGTTCACCCTATCGTACAACGATCGATGCCAACGATGGAGGATTTTCGAGCAGCGGCGGGTGTGGGTGAGTCGAGGGCGTGGCATTTCCTCGAGACAGAGACGATCGATTACGGAGCAACTATCTGAATTCTTGGGATTATCGGCGGGACTGGGTATCGGGCATTGTCGTTGACGATAGATTCATAGACTTGACTCATATAGCCAGATTGAGTCGGACCGGCCCCGGACTGTTTGATCTATCCACTTCCTTAGATATATTCATGTTGCTCATTCATGTCTGCGCTACTTACTGCGGCTACATCGGAGTGTGTCCGGCTACGCTGTTAGAGATCATCGGGCGGCGAGAGGTGATCGAGGAGTTGACATCCGGCATATTCAATCTGGACGGGGAGCGATGGACATCATTCCCTTTGTTGCTAGCGGAGACATACCACGGCATTGATAGATTAGCGGAGGATCAGTACGTAGGTTCAGGCAGCCCCAGATTACTATCATTGTGGGCTGTATGAGAGATTTCGCTTGATCTCGCCCCTGCCGGAGGGCGAGACGGCATTACCTTGGGTGGTTGGACAGCGCGAGGATATTGAGGGATGCCGCTGCGAGAGTTGGCATAGGAGGTTGGCCTTGGCCCGATATGAGACCGCAAACATGTACTATTGGATTCCGGCATGGGGATTGCGAGACTATGAGAGATATTCGGGACGGGTCGGTTATTGTCCGACTTCCGGGACTACATGTATCATCCTTTTGCATTCCATCTCTAGTGAGCGAGACAGTACGGATACCCGCGGCGGACCATTCGGACTTTGAGAGAGCGATTGTGACGACTAATACAATGCCGATGATTATGGCTGAGCCTCGAGACTACACATTTCTTTGGCGAGCATTTCTAGAGGGCTTTCTTCCGATACGACCACTACTCCGTCGAGACTAGAGGTAGCACATTTCGACCACCGAGTATCGACATGGTACGAGGAGCGGCAAGGTCTGTACAGCTGATGATAGAGGCTCGGCCGAGAGTGTTTTGGGCGAGACTATTCTTCGGCCAGGACATTAAGAGGCATGGAGGCCAAGAGCAACCACGATGAAATCACTTTGGCGACATTGCGGCGGATTATGAGAGACGGGAGATTCGGAGAAGGCTGCTTTGAGAAATGATCCCGAAGTGATAGCTCGCGAGGGAGGCCTTGAGGCGGGGAAAGAAGCGATGCGAGAGCTACCGGGCGATTGATCCACCGGCTCACACGATACGAGCCGGGACGAGGTCCGGCCCGGCTTTTCAACATACCTAGACCAAAGACCTCCCGGGGACCGAGGCGGAGGAAGAGTAGAGATTCGAGTTCGGGAGCGGGAACGAGTTCCTAGACACTTTAAGAAGACTGTTAATATATTGTTAAATATGAGTTAGAAGCTTTATATTTATTTTAAGAAGATACGTGTTTGCTTTTAAGTTTGTAATTCAAATTTAGGGAATGATAATACGTTAATTACTTCTATATATTTGTTAATATATTATGAAATCCAATAATTATTAACATCCCGATTTTGTTTCATCCGTCGATTAAATTGAGTGTACGTATAATATATGGATTGCAATGCGGGAGTAATGTACATTAACGATGATCGTAGTTGGATGTATAAGCGGAAGTTGCCGAATCAACGCGGTATCAATCTGAGTTTTATAGAGGGTTGAAGGGGTTTTGTTGAATTTGCTCAATTAAATAAAACCGGTCACATGGATAAGGATGAGTAAGATTAGGTGTCCATGCGACAAGTGTTGTAATGTCAAGTATCTAAGCTTGATCGAGACTCGAAACATCTTTTGCGTAACGGGTTTGAAGTTGGGTACAAACGGTGGACCCGTCATGGTGGCTGAGATTGCGCACAAATGTTGCGAATAATCCCAGAGAATATTCATGTACCTCCCGAACCCGAACCTATTATTCGGGACAATGAAGAACCACCTTTGAATATGGAAGATATGGTTAGGGATGCGGCCAGGTCCTTCCTTCGATTGGTCGAAGAACCAACGGCAAGAACCGACCCACTGCGGCCAAGAAATTTATTGATGCTATGGACTCTGCAAAGAGAAGGTCTATCCGAGGTTGCGAGATCGGTGTGTTGGAGGCGTGGTGAGCTCCTTAACATAAAGGGCTGATTGCAATATTAGCCGATCTGCTTATAATCGTATCATGAAAGCAATTAAGCGGATGTTGCCGAAAGAGAATAAGATGGTTACAAACTTTTATGAGACAAAGAAGTTGGTTGGGCGGATTGGGCTATGTTATGAAAAGATTGATGCGTGTAAGAATGAGTGCATGCTATTCTACAAGGAAGATTCACGAGAAGACGAGTGTTCAATTTGCGGACAAAGTAGATATAAGCCAAATCGGAGGGGAGTTCAAAACACAAGAAAAAGCGGACCACATAAGCGGTTGCGTTACATGCCGTTGATTCCAAGGCTGCAACGCCTCTACGCGTCTAAATCTACTGCGAGAGGCAATGCGTTGGCATAAGGAAAGTTTGCGTGAAGAGGGTGTGTTGATTCATCCCAGTGATGGGGAGGCATGGAAACACTTTGATGAGACTTATCCCGACTTTGCGTACGAAGCAAGAAATATACGGTTATGCATCTGCTCACGATGGTTTCAATCCGTTTGGTCCTGGGGCAAAATCTTACTCTTGTTGGCCGGTTATAGCCACTGTCTACAATCTTCCGCCCTGGTTGTGTATGAGTGATCCCTACATGTTCTTGTCGTTATTCATCCCGGCCCAAACTTGGCCACAGGAGGAACATTGACGTCTATCTCCGACCTTTGATGGACGAATTGAAGCGGCTTTGGGAGGATGGGGTCGAAACGTGGGATGCTTTCAAGCGAGAGAATTTCGGCATGAAGGCTGCGTTGATGTGGACCGGTTAATGACTTCCCTGCATATGGGATGTTATCGGGTTGGAGCACCCACGGGAAGTTGGCATGTCCGTATTGTATGAGTGACACAAAGTCTTTCACGCTCACGCACTCTGGAAAACCATGTTGGTTCGATTGCCATAGACAATTTCTTGGGAGGACCACCCATTCGGGACCCGGAAGAATGCGTTTAAAAGAACAAGATTGACCATGATGAGGCCCGATTCGTTTAAGTGGTGACACGGTCTATGAGGAGGTATCTAGATTGCCCGATCCTCGGTGGGGGAAAAAGTTTTCGAAGACCAAAATACAAGGGTTTGGGACTACCCATAAGCTTGGATCAAGAGGAGTATATTTTGGGAGCTGCCATCTTTGGAAAACAAATCTCATTCGACATAACCTTGACGTGATGCACATTGAGAAGAATGTATTCGATAATGTTTTTAACACGTTGATGGATTTCAAGAGAACAACTAAAGACAACGAAAAGCTCGAAAGGACCTTAAGGAAATGCATAGCGGCCGGCCTTAGACTTGGTATACGTCGATGGTAAACCGGTTAGGCCGATGGCTCAATACGTGCTTACAAAGGAAAAGAAGCTCCTCCTCACTGAAATGGCTCAAGGATTTAAGGCTTAGGATGGTTACGCGTCTAACATTGGTAGCGTGTCAATGTAGAGGAGGGAAAGTGCGGGGTTTGAAGAGTCACGATTGCCACGTTTTCTTTGGATAGGCTACTTCCGATTGCTCTCGGGGGTCTCTTGCGACAATATACGGGTGGCGTTAACGAGTTAAGTGAGTTTTCCGAGCGTTAACATCGACCACACTTGCGTGTTGATCACATGAAAAAGCTTGAGGAGAGCATCGTAGTGACTTTGTGCAAACTTGAGAAGATATTTCCTCCTTCATTCTTTGATTCTATGGAGCATTTACCGGTCCACTTGGCATACGAAGCTAGAGTCGGTGGTCCAGTTCAATCTGAGATGGATGTATCCATTTGAGAGGTAATTGAATTTATTCTATTTCTAAATAATTTGAGCGTTAACAATATACCTTCTTTAACATTATTTATGTTTTAATCTACGAATGACTTTTTTTAGGTATCTAGGCCAATTGAAAAGGAAGATGAGCAATAGGGCCATGGTCGAGGCCTCAATTTCGATTTGTTATCATAGATGAGATTGTTGCCTTTGTCGGAACATATTTTCCTCCTGATGTTGATACGAGATTGACTAGGGTTGGCGCAATTACGATGGTGGTTTTCCGTCTAAGGGAAACATCTCTGTATTTTCATCCCTGGTCGGTTGCTCGGCAAAACGGGTTGGTACGCGTACGTTAACCGCTAAAGAGTTTGCAGCGGTCGAAACGTATGTTCTTCTTAAGCTGCGACGAGGTTGGGGAATATATCAAGTAAGTCATTGATGTTATGTTTACGTCTCGTCGATTAAATTATGCATGTTTAATTACTGCATATGAAATGCCTTGTTTAACCCTATTGCGAATGTTTGAAGATTTAGCTCGGGATTTATCTCCGAACTCATCGCAACTAGGACAGAAAGAGAATTTCCAAACTGGCTAAGGAAATATGTAAATATTTCGTTTCATTCAAATTTATTCTATACACTTCTTTAAACATTCAATCTTAAAATTGTATTAAATTGGTTACAATATTGTCTTATAGATAGCTGAACATCCGGGTGATGCCAAAGCTGCGAGGTTAAGACATTTAGCATCATCTCCGTACTTGAACGTTCATTTATACAACGGTTATTTCGTGAATGGCTATGTGTTTCATACCAAAGCTTACGGGGGCTCTAAATTGACGTGGAATAGCGGTGTGAAGCTTATAGGTGTGATGTACCCGATTTTTTTTTGTGAAACGGAGTCGCCACGCCATTTTTATTTTGAGGGCCAAAATTTTGAAAAAAGCCCGAGATCAGAGATTTAGGTTCGGAGGTCATGTTACGCGTCGGGAAGGACGTTAGTGTGCACCCGACCGCGCCGCAAAACGAGTCTTCCAAACATTTGAAATCCTTTGTTGTGTGTGTGTGTGTGTGTGTTTTGACCAAAACGAGTTGAAACTGAGAAAAACAAAAATAGGGAACTCTTTATAAGACTTTGAACAATCCCCAAGATTTTTGGTATGATTTTTGGGTCGAGTCTTGGCACTCAAAAGATTTTTGGATTTGAAAAGCAATTCTGCCAGAATGAAAGAAGGCAGTTGACCCTTGACTTTGAAATGGACTTAAAGGCTTCAAAACCTCAGAATCTGGGGAAAGTCCGAGAATGAAAGTTTCTTAAAACACCCTAAATAGGGTTTCTGCAAAGGAACTTTCCATTTTGGAAGTAATTTGAGGGGTCAAAACCTTCTGGAAATCTCAGATGTGAAATCTGGATTTCCAGAAGCTGATGAACTGGCCTCTAAAAGAAAAATTGAAAAAAGGAGTTTTACTTACTCAAAAAATAAAATAAAATTATTTCTGGAAATCTCTGGATGTTGGCTACAAAAAGTGTTTTGTAGTCAACATCCAATTCCAAGTTTTACTGGGTCCAAAAAATAGAAAAATGGACTGAGGTCTCAGAACAATGCTACTGGACAGCAAGATGTTCTTGAGGGAAAATGTGATTTTTGGGGGATTTGCATCTATGTTCACCCCATTTTCATCCCTAGACTTGATACCACTACTTTTTATTAAGTGGTTATCATATTCAAGTCATCCTTGGGGAATTTATGGGGTTGAAACATGTCCTTTGCAAAGGGAAAGGGGGTTTTGTAAAGATGAAACCAAAGAGAAAGAATTGACTAAAGATCTAAAATGTGGACCACTTGAGATGGTAATTCATGAAGATGAACTTCAAGATGACCACCTTAGGTCAAAACTCAAGTTAAACTAGACATAAAATAAGTCAAAGTAAGAAGAACAAGATGATCAAGAGATCAAAAGAGAATTTTAGGGTTTTGAGAAGGAGGGCTTTACCAATGGTGACACCCTATCTTCCTAGGCTTGGAATTTGACTTGAGGAGTATCAAGATTTGGTGTTTGGCTTGAGGAGTATCAAGGTTTGGTGTGTTTGATATTTGATTGGGAAAGATTCAAGAGAAAATGGTGGCAATCTAAGGATTCCCACTGTTTTCTCTCTATATTTCGCTTGTAACTTCGTTCTTTGCGAGTAAGTTGTGTTGTGTAAACTGAGAGAGGAGGGTTCAATTTATAGGACACCTGTGAGAATCAAAACGTATCCGCGCGGACAAGGATCGACGCGTGCACGTTCATCGCTACGATCTTTGGCTTTTGGACAGGAAGAATAATCTTTTTAAAATTCAAACTGAAGCTGTTTTTCAACTTTCTTAATTCGGATTTTTCTAATTTCTTTTGCTTTTTGAGATTCTTTTCTTGGTTTAACTTAAAGTGGCAATTCCTAATTTACCCTCACTTTGTTAGAAATGTTAGGAATTGTTAGAAATGTTAGAAATGTTAAAACTTTCGTTAACTTTCTAACGAAAAAGCTACCAACTCAAATTTGAGCACTTACAATAGGGAATGATTATTATGGCGTCCTGAAAGAAGTAGTCGAGGTGGAGTATTTCGGTAGAAACAGTGTTGTCTTGTTCAATTGTGATTGGCGGGATGCTGTGCGAGGTGTTAAGAAGCACCCCATATTTGACCTCGTCGATGTAAAGGACTCGTCCAGACATAATGGCGACGACGTCTTCATCTTAGCATCTCAAGCACAACAGGTATACATGACTCCCTACCCTCGTCCGCGACCCGACGGATTGTGGGCTGTTTGGATGACCAAGGCTAGGAGCATGATTGACAACCTACCCTCGTCGACAACTACATAGTCGTCATTAGAAACACCCTATCAAGAGGATGAAATGCCGTGCCACCTAACGTTTCATCGCCTAATCATCCATTAGATGATGTCACTCATATTCCTCAAAATGTTGATGAACCCGAGGAGGATATCTTACCAGTGAATTTGCCAACTCCCCCGCCTCGTTCAGTCATCTCGCGCACATT